>CAMAOD020000195.1:0-25604 GCA_945859595.2 Megachile willughbiella | reverse complement strand
TACTATTATTATTATCGTAATAACTGTTATTTTTATCCTTATTACTATTATTATTATCGTAATAACTGTTATTTTTATCCTTATTACTATTATTATTATCGAAATAACACTTATTTTTATCCTTATTTCTATTATTATTATCATTATAACTGTTACTTTCAGCCATATTCCTATTTTCATTATGTAATAACTCTTATTTTTAGCCTTATTTCTATTCATATTATCGTAATAACTCTTATTTTTGTCCTTATTCCTATTTTATCATCAATATTAGCACTTACTTTTATCCTTATTACTATTATTATTACCGTAATAACTATTATTTTGAGCCTTATCACTATTATTATTATATAATTAACTCCTATTTTTATCCTTATTCCTATTTTTATTATCGTAATAACTATTATTTTCAGCCTTATCACTATTATTACTAGTTAAATAACTCTCATTTTTATCCTTATTCCTATTTTATCATCGTATTAACTCTTACTTTTATCCTTAATACTATTATGATTATCGCAATAACTCTTACTTTTATCCTTATTACTATTATTGTTATCGTAATAACTCTTATTTTAATCCTTATTAGTATTATTATTACCGTAATAACTATTATTTTTATCCTTATTTCTATTATTATTACCATTATAACTATTACTTTCAGCCTTATTCCTATTTTTATTATGTAATAACTCTTATTTTTATCCTTATTCCTATTTTTATTATCGTAATAACTCTTATTTTTAACCTTATTACTATTATTATATCGTACTAACTCTTATTTTTATCCTTATTTCTATTATTATTATCATTATAACTGTTACTTTCAGCCATATTCCTATTTTTATTATGTAATAACTCTTATTTTTAGCCTTATTTCTATTCATATTATCGTAATAACTCTTATTTTTGTCCTTATTCCTATTTTATCATCATATTAACTCTTACTTTTATCCTTATTACTATTATTGTTATCGTAATAACTATTATTTTGAGCGTTATCACTATTATTATTATATAAATAACTCTTATTTTTATCCTTATTACTATTATTATTATCGTAATAACACTTATTTTTGTCCTTATTTCTATTATTATTACCATTATAACTATTATTTTCAGCCTTATTCCTATTTTTATTATGTAATAACTCTTATTTTTAGCCTTATTTCTATTCATATTATCGTAATAACTCTTATTTTTATCCTTATTACTATTATTATTATCGTAATAACTCTTATTTTAATCCTTATTAGTATTATTATTACCGTAATAACTATTATTTTTATCCTTATTTCTATTATTATTACCATTATAACTATTATTTTCAGCCTTATTCCTATTTTTATTATGTAATAACTCTTATTATTATCCTTATTACTATTATTATTATCGTAATAACTCTTATTTTAATCCTTATTAGTATTATTATTACCGTAATAACTATTATTTTTATCCTTATTTCTATTATTATTACCATTATAACTGTTATTTTCAGCCTTATTCCTATTTTTATTATGTAATAACTCTTAGTTTTATCCTTATTACTACTATTATTATCCTAATAACTATTATTTTCAGCCTTATCACTATTATTACTAGTTAAATAACTCTCATTTTTATCCTTATTCCTATTTTATCATCGTATTAACTCTTACTTTTATCCTTAATACTATTATGATTATCGCAATAACTCTTACTTTTATCCTTATTACTATTATTATTATCGTAATAACTGTTATTTTTATCCTTATTACTATTATTATTATCGAAATAACTCTTATTTTTATCCTTATTAGTATTATTATTACCGTAATAACTATTATTTTTATCCTTATTTCTATTATTATTATCATTATAACCATTATTTTCAGCCATATTCCTATTTTTATTATGTAGTAACTCTTATTTTTATCCTTATTTCTATTATTATTATCATTATAACTGTTACTTTCAGCCATATTCCTATTTTTATTATGTAATAACTCTTATTTTTAGCCTTATTTCTATTCATATAATCGTAATAACTCTTATTTTTGTCCTTATTCCTATTTTATCATCATATTAGCACTCACTTTTATCCTTATTACTATTATTATTATCGTAATAACTCTTATTTTAATCCTTATTAGTATTATTATTACCGTAATAACTATTATTTTTATCCTTATTTCTATTATATTATCATTATAACCATTATTTTCAGCCATATTCCTATTTTTATTATGTAGTAACTCTTATTTTTATCCTTACTATTATTATTATTACCGTAATAACAATTATTTTTATCCTTATTTCTATTATTATTACCATTATAACTATTATTTTCAGCCTTATTCCTATTTTTATTATGTAATAACTCTTATTTTTATCCTTATTACTATTATTATTATCGTAATAACTCTTATTTTAATCCTTATTAGTATTATTATTACCGTAATAACTATTATTTTTATCCTTATTTCTATTATTATTACCATTATAACTGTTATTTTCAGCCTTATTCCTATTTTTATTATGTAATAACTCTTATTATTATCCTTATTACTATTATTATTATCGTAATAAACTCTTATTTTTATCCTTATTACTATTATTATTATCGTAATAACTCTTATTTTTGTCCTTATTCCTATTTTATCATCATATTAACTCATACTTTTATCCTTAATACTATTATGATTTTCGCAATACCTCTTACTTTTATCGTTATTACTATTATTATTATCGTAATAACTGTTATTTTTATCCTTATTACTATTATTATTATCGTAATAACTATTATTTTCAGCCTTATCACTATTATTACTAGTTAAATAACTCTCATTTTTATCCTTATTCCTATTTTATCATCGTATTAACTCTTACTTTTATCCTTAATACTATTATGATTATCGCAATAACTCTTACTTTTATCCTTATTACTATTATTATTATCGTAATAACTCTTATTTTAATCCTTATTAGTATTATTATTACCGTAATAACAATTATTTTTATCCTTATTTCTATTATTATTACCATTATAACTATTATTTTCAGCCTTATTCCTATTTTTATTATGTAAAAACTCTTATTTTTATCCTTATTCCTATTTTTATTATCGTAACAACTCTTATTTTTATCCTTATTACTATTATTATTATCGTAATAACTGTTATTTTTATCCTTATTACTATTATTATTATCGTAATAACTGTTATTTTTATCCTTATTACTATTATTATTATCGAAATAACTCTTATTTTTATCCTTATTTCTATTATTATTATCATTATAACTGTTACTTTCAGCCATATTCCTATTTTTATTATGTAATAACTCTTATTTTTAGCCTTATTTCTATTCATATTATCGTAATAACTCTTATTTTTATCCTTATTACTATTATTATTATCGTAATAACTCTTATTTTTGTCCTTATTCCTATTTTATCATCATATTAACTCTTACTTTTATCCTTAATACTATTATGATTATCGCAATAACTCTTACTTTTATCGTTATTACTATTATTATTATCGTAATAACTGTTATTTTTATCCTTATTACTATTATTATTATCGTAATAACTGTTATTTTTATCCTTATTACTATTATTATTATCGAAATAACACTTATTTTTATCCTTATTTCTATTATTATTATCATTATAACTGTTACTTTCAGCCATATTCCTATTTTCATTATGTAATAACTCTTATTTTTAGCCTTATTTCTATTCATATTATCGTAATAACTCTTATTTTTGTCCTTATTCCTATTTTATCATCATATTAGCACTTACTTTTATCCTTATTACTATTATTATTATCGTAATAACTCTTATTTTAATCCTTATTAGTATTATTATTACCGTAATAACTATTATTTTTATCCTTATTTCTATTATTATTACCATTATAACTATTATTTTCAGCCTTATTCCTATTTTTATTATGTAGTAACTCTTATTTTTATCCTCATTACTATTATTATTATCGTAATAACTATTATTTTCAGCCTTATCACTATTATTATTAGTTAAATAACTCTCATTTTTATCCTTATTCCTATTTTATCATCGTATTAACTCTTACTTTTATCCTTAATACTATTATTATTATCGTAATAACTCTTATTTTTATCCTTATTACTATTATTATTATCGTAATAACTCTTATTTTTATCCTTATTAGTATTATTATTATCGTAATAACTATTATTTTCAGCCTTATCAGTATTATTATTATATAAATAACTCCTATTTTTATCCTTATTCCTATTTTTATTATCGTAATAACTATTATTTTTATCCTTATTTCTATTATTATTACCATTATAACTATTATTTTCAGCCTTATTCCTATTTTTATTATGTAATAACTCTTATTTTTATCCTTATTACTATTATTATTATCGTAATAACTATTATTTTCAGCCTTATCACTATTATTACTAGTTAAATAACTCTCATTTTTATCCTTATTCCTATTTTATCATCGTATTAACTCTTACTTTTATCCTTAATACTATTATGATTATCGCAATAACTCTTACTTTTATCCTTATTACTATTATTATTATCGTAATAACTCTTATTTTAATCCTTATTAGTATTATTATTACCGTAATAACTATTATTTTTATCCTTTTTTCTATTATTATTACCATTATAACTGTTATTTTCAGCCTTATTCCTATTTTTATTATGTAATAACTCTTAGTTTTATCCTTATTACTACTATTATTATCCTAATAACTATTATTTTCAGCCTTATCACTATTATTACTAGTTAAATAACTCTCATTTTTATCCTTATTCCTATTTTATCATCGTATTAACTCTTACTTTTATCCTTAATACTGTAGGACAGTGACAACGGTTGTGCCGCGAACGTACCGCGAAAGTTCGAGAACGAAAACATAAACAGCATTTCGAGCGAATTCGTTGCCAACGAGCGTCGTCCCGTGTAAGTGCGTTTATGAGTGCGAGTGCGAGAAAGAGTGTGAGAGAGAGAAAGCACGAGAAACACGTCGAACGTTGAGAAACGGTCGCGAGGCGTCGAACAACCGAAGGTTCGCGAATCGTTCGAATGCCGAAAATCGGGAATGTTCGATCGTCGCGTAAATATAAGCGCGTGTCCGCGGTGCGAGCGAGAGAAGAGAATTAGACGAGTACGAATACGATTACGGTTACGATTTCAATTACGATTTACGGCTCACGATTTACGGTTCACGATTTACGGTTCACGATTTACGGTTCACGATTTACGGTTTACGGATTACGGATTTTTGGACTTTGTGTGTTTTTGTTACTTGAGCGTGCGTGCGTGTGTATTTTTGTAATTTTCGTGTACTTTTCACTTCTGTCTTATCGTGTGCTTTAATAAAGGCTTAGTTCGTAAAAATACTAATCCTACAATTGGGGGCTCGTCCGGGATCTCGACAACGATCCAAAAGTGCGTGATAAGACAGTGTTTGTGAAACGGACATTTACGACAAAATGGAGGAAAAATCCTTGCAAGATCTGACCACGGCGCGCTTGAAAGAGATCTTACGAGAGAAAGCTCTTTCTACGAGCGGTACGAAAAACGAATTAGTCGCGAGACTGCTCGAACACGGTACCGAGGTGGACGATGTTTTTTGCGGAGGTGAGACGTCACACAGCAACGACAGTAAACTGGTACCGACGCCTCAAACACCAGCTCAGACCACAGAATTTGAGCTGATGAAGCTACGATTGGAACTTTTGGAAAAAGAAAAGGAAATGGCCCTCCGAGAAGCAGATCTGGCGAGGCGCGAGCTGGAGTTCGCGCGTGCGGCTCAAGGTAACGCAGGTCAACCATCAACGAGAGCGGAGGTCGCGGCTGTGACACCCGTACCCCTTCGCATGAACATCACGGCTATTGCGGATCTTTTGAACCATTTCGATGGATCAGAAGGTGTATTTGGAACGTGGTCGAGACAACTACAGCTACTGCGGGAAACCTACAGATTGCAAGACGATGAATGTCGCTTTCTCATCGTGTCAAGACTCCGAGGAAAAGCGCAGGAATGGTTCCATTCCCGCCCCGAGCACATGACGATGACGTTTGACATGCTTTTGGGGCGAATGAGCTCAATGTACGATCGACGGCCAAATCGGTTGGTGGCGAGACGGCGATTTGAAGAGCGGACGTGGCGTCGAGGGGAAACTTTCGCCGATTACCTCCACGAGAAAGTAATCCTGGCGAACCGGATTTCTCTAAACGAAGAGGAACTCATCGATTACGTCATCGACGGGATCCCCGATCCCGTTCTCCAGGACCAGGCCCGTCTCCAGAGGTTCAAGACGAACGCTGATTTGCTGGAAGCATTCGGCAATATCACCTTGAGGCCGAAAGCGACGAACACCACGGGCAAAGGGGGAGAATCAGCGTCGAAATCTCGAAGTGACAGTGCAGCTAATGCAGCAACGGCAGCGAGAAGATGCATCAACTGCGGCGATAAAGGACATCCAACAGCGAAATGCCCCACGCAAGACAAAGGTCGTAAGTGCTTCCATTGTAATCAATATGGTCATATTTCCCGCGAATGTCCGACAAAAAAAAATACGGTGGTTAAAAACGTTCTCGCTGTCGCAGAATCGTCAGAAACGAAATGTAGGAAAGATGTTCGCGTGAACGGATGCGCTGCGGTAGCCGTTCTTGATACCGGTAGTGACGTATCTCTGATTCGTGAAAACGTATACCGCGATATCGGGGCACCGGCTTTAACGGACGATAAAATACGTCTTCGCGGAATAGGCTCGCAAAGATACCAAACTCTCGGGAAGTTTAAAGCAGAAATTGCGATCGACGGGGAAATACGCGAAGCGATGCTGCATGTCGTTGGAAACGCAGTTTTGAGTTACGGAGTGTTACTGGGCTACGATTTTATAAACGCCGCAGAGTGGATAGCAAAGGACGGAACGATGATTTTAGCAAATCAATCGAACGCACAGAATTTCGCGCTTGAAACGCTGTACGTTGGTTGCGATCAGGAATACGACGCGATCGATTTGTCTCACGTTAAAGACGAGAAATTACGAAAAGAAATCGAAACGGTCGTACGCAATTACAAACCCGATCAGAGTCGTGACGTTGGGGTAACGATGAAAATCATAGTCAAGGACGACGAACCGGTATATCAGCGCCCGAGAAGGCTTTCACCCTCTGAGAGAGATGTGGTTAACAAACAGATAGACGAGTGGATGCGCGACGGCGTTGTACAACCCTCTCTCTCTGAGTACGCGAGTCCGGTCGTTTTAGTTAAAAAGAAAGACGGTACCGCCCGTCTTTGCGTAGATTACCGACAATTAAACGCGAAAATTGTTCGAGACCGTTACCCCCTCCCATTAATCGAGGATCAGCTAGACGCTTTGCGCGACGCTGTCGTATACAGCACGTTAGATTTGCGAAATGCATTTTTTCACGTCCCAGTAGAACCGGGAAGTCGGAAATATACGTCCTTTATCGTGCCTGACGGACAATATGAATTTTTGAAAGTACCGTTCGGATTGTGTAATTCGCCCGCCGTTTTTCAGAGGTTCGTGAACGCCGCGTTTCAGGATTTGATCGCGAAAAGGGTTGTTCTCACGTACATTGATGATTTAGTTGTACCCGATACGAATATTGAAAGCGCAATTCAACGATTAAAAGATGTTCTTAAACGAGCGGCAGAATGCGGACTGCACATAAACTGGGCAAAATGCGAATTTCTTAAAACGCGGGTGGAGTACCTCGGGCACATAGTGGAGGGGGGTACGGTGCGTCCATCCGAAAGTAAAACCCAAGCGGTAGCTCGTTTTCCAACCCCGACAACGATTCGTCAGCTGCAGAGTTTTCTTGGGCTATCTGGATACTTCCGGAAATTCATCCCTGAGTATTCTACGATTGCACGACCATTGACACGACTACTAAAAGCCAACGTTTCCTTCCGGTTCGGACCGGAAGAACTAAACGCGTTCCAGTCGCTCAAGGAAGCTCTGCTTAAAAAACCGGTCTTGCGAATTTACCGGCCTGAGCGGGAAACGGAATTGCATACTGACGCTTCAATGTACGGTTACGGGGCGATTCTACTACAGCGCGATAGCGAGGACGGCGCGTTTCACCCCGTGTATTACGCGAGCGGGATGACGACCGCGGCAGAGCAGCGGTATTCAAGCTACGAACTCGAAGTTTTAGCGATCGTGAGGGCTCTAAAAAAATTCAGGGTTTATTTGCTCGGTATTTCTTTCAAGATTGTTACGGATTGTCGGGCATTCGCACTGACCATGCGAAAGAAAGACCTTTGCGTACGCGTAGCGCGCTGGGCGTTGTTGTTAGAAGAATTCCAATACGCGATCGAGCATCGGTCCGGAAATGCTATGAAACACGTGGACGCGCTCAGCCGAAACCCGGTGGCGGCCTGCTTGACGATTGAGAGCGAGGACAGTCTGACAGCACGAATTTGCAGGGCTCAAAAACAAGACAACGACCTACAAAAAATAATAAATGGCGTGAAGGAACGCGGGGTAGATGGCTATGCGTTAAGGCGGGGGCTCCTACTCCGACAAATGGACGGCGATTGGCGCATCGTGGTTCCGACGGGGATGCGGACGCAGATCATACGCAGGGCACACGAACAGGGGCATTTTTCCAGCGCAAAAACAGAAGCAATGCTCCGACGCGACTACTGGTTTCCGGCCATGCAGTCAAAGATCGAAAAGGTTGTAAACAACTGCGTGGACTGCATACTTGCTGAACGAAAGAAGGGTCGGCAGGAGGGACTGTTCCACACGATCGAAAAAGGAGACCGCCCTCTCGATACGTTGCATGTTGACCATCTCGGCCCGCTACCCTCCACCCGAAAACAGTACCGACACATTTTCGTTGCAGTGGATGCGTTCACGAAATTCGTGTGGCTGTACGCCACGAAGACAACAAACACGGCGGAAATCATCGAACGATTGCGGAAACAGGCGGCAATATTCGGCAACCCACGCAGGATCATATCCGATCGAGGTACGGCCTTTACCTCTCAGGCATTTAAGGACTACTGCAATGAGGAGGGAATAGGACACGTCCTTATTGTCACGGGTGTACCACGGGGCAACGGCCAGGTAGAAAGGGTAAACCGGACTCTGATTCCACTCCTCACGAAGATGTCCGCTTCCAACCCAGCGGAGTGGTTCAGACATCTCTCAAAGGTCCAGCAATTTCTAAACGCCACCCCTCACCGCAGCACCGGAGTGCCTCCCTTTACCCTGCTCGTGGGCACTCGCATGCGTCTTAAAGATGACCAGGAGGTAAGAGCGATGATCGAAACGGAATTCCAAGAAATGTTTCAGGCCGATCGGGACGAGATACGTCAACACGCCAAAGAACAGCTGCAACGGGTTCAACAGGAGAACCAAAAACAATACAACAAGCGGCGTAAAAAGGCAAGGGGTTACAAGGAAGGCGATCTCGTGGCAATACAACGGACGCAGCTCGGGCCTGGATTGAAGCTAGCCGGAAAATTCTTGGGACCATACGAGGTCTCTCGAGTTCTCCGCAATGACCGATACCTGGTGGTCAAGGTCGGCGAGCACGAAGGACCTAATCAAACGTCGACGTCGGCAGACCACATGAAGCCTTGGGTAGAAGAAAGCGAAAGCGAAGAGGAAAACGAGGAAGAGGCGGACGTAGTGTTATGAAAGGCATCTGGGGGCATATGCCTTTTTAGGATGGCCGAGTGTAGGACAGTGACAACGGTTGTGCCGCGAACGTACCGCGAAAGTTCGAGAACGAAAACATAAACAGCATTTCGAGCGAATTCGTTGCCAACGAGCGTCGTCCCGTGTAAGTGCGTTTATGAGTGCGAGTGCGAGAAAGAGTGTGAGAGAGAGAAAGCACGAGAAACACGTCGAACGTTGAGAAACGGTCGCGAGGCGTCGAACAACCGAAGGATCGCGAATCGTTCGAATGCCGAAAATCGGGAATGTTCGATCGTCGCGTAAATATAAGCGCGTGTCCGCGGTGCGAGCGAGAGAAGAGAATTAGACGAGTACGAATACGATTACGGTTACGATTTCAATTACGATTTACGGCTCACGATTTACGGTTCACGATTTACGGTTCACGATTTACGGTTCACGATTTACGGTTCACGATTTACGGTTTACGGATTACGGATTTTTGGACTTTGTGTGTTTTTGTTACTTGAGCGTGCGTGCGTGTGTATTTTTGTAATTTTCGTGTACTTTTCACTTCTGTCTTATCGTGTGCTTTAATAAAGGCTTAGTTCGTAAAAATACTAATCCTACAATACTATTATGATTATCGCAATAACTCTTACTTTTATCCTTATTACTATTATTATTATCGTAATAACTGTTATTTTTATCCTTATTACTATTATTATTATCGAAATAACTCTTATTTTTATCCTTATTAGTATTATTATTACCGTAATAACTATTATTTTTATCCTTATTTCTATTATTATTATCATTATAACCATTATTTTGAGCCATATTCCTATTTTTATTATGTAGTAACTCTTATTTTTATCCTTATTTCTATTATTATTATCATTATAACTGTTACTTTCAGCCATATTCCTATTTTTATTATGTAATAACTCTTATTTTTAGCCTTATTTCTATTCATATAATCGTAATAACTCTTATTTTTGTCCTTATTCCTATTTTATCATCATATTAGCACTCACTTTTATCCTTATTACTATTATTATTATCGTAATAACTCTTATTTTAATCCTTATTAGTATTATTATTACCGTAATAACTATTATTTTTATCCTTATTTCTATTATTATTATCATTATAACCATTATTTTCAGCCATATTCCTATTTTTATTATGTAGTAACTCTTATTTTTATCCTTACTATTATTATTATTACCGTAATAACAATTATTTTTATCCTTATTTCTATTATTATTACCATTATAACTATTATTTTCAGCCTTATTCCTATTTTTATTATGTAATAACTCTTATTTTTATCCTTATTACTATTATTATTATCGTAATAACTCTTATTTTAATCCTTATTAGTATTATTATTACCGTAATAACTATTATTTTTATCCTTATTTCTATTATTATTACCATTATAACTGTTATTTTCAGCCTTATTCCTATTTTTATTATGTAATAACTCTTATTATTATCCTTATTACTATTATTATTATCGTAATAACTCTTATTTTTATCCTTATTACTATTATTATTATCGTAATAACTCTTATTTTTGTCCTTATTCCTATTTTATCATCATATTAACTCATACTTTTATCCTTAATACTATTATGATTATCGCAATACCTCTTACTTTTATCGTTATTACTATTATTATTATCGTAATAACTGTTATTTTTATCCTTATTACTATTATTATTATCGCAATAACTATTATTTTCAGCCTTATCACTATTATTACTAGTTAAATAACTCTCATTTTTATCCTTATTCCTATTTTATCATCGTATTAACTCTTACTTTTATCCTTAATACTATTATGATTATCGCAATAACTCTTACTTTTATCCTTATTACTATTATTATTATCGTAATAACTCTTATTTTAATCCTTATTAGTATTATTATTACCGTAATAACAATTATTTTTATCCTTATTTCTATTATTATTACCATTATAACTATTATTTTCAGCCTTATTCCTATTTTTATTATGTAAAAACTCTTATTTTTATCCTTATTCCTATTTTTATTATCGTAACAACTCTTATTTTTATCCTTATTACTATTATTATTATCGAAATAACACTTATTTTTATCCTTATTTCTAATATTATTATCATTATAACTGTTACTTTCAGCCATATTCCTATTTTCATTATGTAATAACTCTTATTTTTAGCCTTATTTCTATTCATATTATCGTAATAACTCTTATTTTTGTCCTTATTCCTATTTTATCATCATATTAGCACTTACTTTTATCCTTATTACTATTATTATTATCGTAATAACTCTTATTTTAATCCTTATTAGTATTATTATTACCGTAATAACTATTATTTTTATCCTTATTTCTATTATTATTACCATTATAACTATTATTTTCAGCCTTATTCCTATTTTTATTATGTAGTAACTCTTATTTTTATCCTCATTACTATTATTATTATCGTAATAACTATTATTTTCAGCCTTATCACTATTATTATTAGTTAAATAACTCTCATTTTTATCCTTATTCCTATTTTATCATCGTATTAACTCTTACTTTTATCCTTAATACTATTATTATTATCGTAATAACTCTTATTTTTATCCTTATTACTATTATTATTATCGTAATAACTCTTATTTTTATCCTTATTAGTATTATTATTATCGTAATAACTATTATTTTCAGCCTTATCAGTATTATTATTATATAAATAACTCCTATTTTTATCCTTATTCCTATTTTTATTATCGTAATAACTATTATTTTTATCCTTATTTCTATTATTATTACCATTATAACTATTATTTTCAGCCTTATTCCTATTTTTATTATGTAATAACTCTTATTTTTATCCTTATTACTATTATTATTATCGTAATAACTATTATTTTCAGCCTTATCACTATTATTACTAGTTAAATAACTCTCATTTTTATCCTTATTCCTATTTTATCATCGTATTAACTCTTACTTTTATCCTTAATACTATTATGATTATCGCAATAACTCTTACTTTTATCCTTATTACTATTATTATTATCGTAATAACTCTTATTTTAATCCTTATTAGTATTATTATTACCGTAATAACTATTATTTTTATCCTTATTTCTATTATTATTACCATTATAACTGTTATTTTCAGCCTTATTCCTATTTTTATTATGTAATAACTCTTATTTTATCCTTATTCCTATTTTTATTATCGTATTAACTCTTATTTTTATCCTTATTACTATTATTATTATCGTACTAACTATTATTTTTATCCTTATTTCTATTATTATTATCATTATAACCATTATTTTCAGCCATATTCCTATTTTTATTATGTAGTAACTCTTATTTTTATCCTTATTTCTATTATTATTATCATTATAACTGTTACTTTCAGCCATATTCCTATTTTTATTATGTAATAACTCTTATTTTTAGCCTTATTTCTATTCATATAATCGTAATAACTCTTATTTTTGTCCTTATTCCTATTTTATCATCATATTAGCACTTACTTTTATCCTTATTACTATTATTATTATCGTAATAACACTTATTTTTATCCTTATTACTATTATTATTACCGTAATAACTATTATTTTTATCCTTATTTCTATTATTATTACCATTATAACTGTTATTTTCAGCCTTATTCCTATTTTTATTATGTAATAACTCTTATTTTATCCTTATTCCTATTTTTATTATCGTATTAACTCTTATTTTTATCCTTATTTCTATTCATATTATCGTAATAACTCTTATTTTTATCCTTATTACTATTATTATTATCGTAATAACTCTTATTTTAATCCTTATTAGTATTATTATTACCGTAATAACTATTATTTTTATCCTTATTTCTATTATTATTACCATTATAACTATTATTTTCAGCCTTATTCCTATTTTGATTATGTAGTAACTCTTATTTTTATCCTCAGTACTATTATTATTATCGTAATAACTATTATTTTCAGCCTTATCACTATTATTATTAGTTAAATAACTCTCATTTTTATCCTTATTCCTATTTTATCATCGTATTAACTCTTACTTTTATCGTTAATACTATTATTATTATCGTAATAACTCTTATTTTTATCCTTATTACTATTATTATTATCGTAATAACTCTTATTTTTATCCTTATTACTAGTATTATTATCGTAATAACTCTTATTTTAATCCTTATTAGTATTATTATTACCGTAATAACTGTTATTTTTATCCTTATTTCTATTATTATTACCATTATAACTATTATTTTCAGCCTTATTCCTATTTTTATTATGTAATAACTCTTATTTTTAGCCTTATTTCTATTCATATAATCGTAATAACTCTTATTTTTGTCCTTATTCCTATTTTATCATCATATTAGCACTTACTTTTATCCTTATTACTATTATTATTATCGTAATAACTCTTATTTTTATCCTTATTACTATTATTATTATCGTAATAACTCTTATTTTTATCCTTATTTCTATTATTATTATCATTATAACCATTATTTTTAGCCATATTCCTATTTTTATTATGTAGTAACTCTTATTTTTATCCTTATTTGTATTATTATTACCGTAATAACAATTATTTTTATCCTTATTTCTATTATTATTACCATTATAACTATTATTTTCAGCCTTATTCCTATTTTTATTATGTAATACTCTTATTTCTATCCTTATTACTATTATTGTTATCGTAATAACTATTATTTTCAGCCTTATCACTATTATTATTAGTTAAATAACTCTCATTTTTATCCTTATTCCTATTTTATCAGCGTATTAACTCTTACTTTTATCCTTAATACTATTATGATTATCGTAATAACTCTTATTTTTATTCTTATTACTATTATTATTATCGTAATAACTGTTATTTTTATCCTTATTTCTATTATTATTATCATTATAAGTGTTACTTTCAGCCATATTCCTATTTTTATTATGTAATAACTCTTATTTTTGTCCTTATTACTATTATTATTATCGTAATAACTATTATTTTCAGCCTTATCACTATTATTACTAGTTAAATAACTCTCATTTTTATCCTTATTCCTATTTTATCATCGTATTAACTCTTACTTTTATCCTTAATACTATTATGATTATCGCAATAACTCTTACTTTTATCCTTATTACTATTATTATTATCGTAATAACTCTTATTTTAATCCTTATTAGTATTATTATTACCGTAATAACTGTTATTTTTATCCTTATTTCTATTATTATTACCATTATAACTATTATTTTCAGCCATATTCCTATTTTTATTATGTAATAACTCTTATTTTTATCCTTATTACTATTATTATTATCGAAATAACACTTATTTTTGTCCTTATTTCTATTATTATTACCATTATAACTATTATTTTCAGCCTTATTCCTATTTTTATTATGTAATAACTCTTATTTTTATCCTTATTACTATTATTATTATCGTAATAACTCTTATTTTTATCCTTATTTCTATTATTATTGCCATTATAACTATTATTTTCAGCCTTATTCCTATTTTTATTATGTAATAACTCTTATTTTATCCTTATTCCTATTTTTATTATCGTATTAACTCTTATTTTTATCCTTATTTCTATTCATATTATCGTAATAACTCTTATTTTTATCCTTATTACTATTATTATTATCGTAATAACTCTTATTTTAATCCTTATTAGTATTATTATTACCGTAATAACTATTATTTTTATCCTTATTTCTATTATTATTACCATTATAACTATTATTTTCAGCCTTATTCCTATTTTGATTATGTAGTAACTCTTATTTTTATCCTCAGTACTATTATTATTATCGTAATAACTATTATTTTCAGCCTTATCACTATTATTATTAGTTAAATAACTCTCATTTTTATCCTTATTCCTATTTTATCATCGTATTAACTCTTACTTTTATCGTTAATACTATTATTATTATCGTAATAACTCTTATTTTTATCCTTATTACTATTATTATTATCGTAATAACTCTTATTTTTATCCTTATTACTAGTATTATTATCGTAATAACTCTTATTTTAATCCTTATTAGTATTATTATTACCGTAATAACTGTTATTTTTATCCTTATTTCTATTATTATTACCATTATAACTATTATTTTCAGCCTTATTCCTATTTTTATTATGTAATAACTCTTATTTTTAGCCTTATTTCTATTCATATAATCGTAATAACTCTTATTTTTGTCCTTATTCCTATTTTATCATCATATTAGCACTTACTTTTATCCTTATTACTATTATTATTATCGTAATAACTCTTATTTTTATCCTTATTACTATTATTATTATCGTAATAACTCTTATTTTTATCCTTATTTCAATTATTATTATCATTACAACTGTTACTTTCAGCCATATTCCTATTTTTATTATGTAATAACTCTTATTTTTATCCTTATTACTATTATTATTATCGTAATAACTATTAATTTCAGCATTATCACTATTATTACTAGTTAAATAACTCTCATTTTTATCCTTATTCCTATTTTATCATCGTATTAACTCTTACTTTTATCCTTAATACTATTATGATTATCGCAATAACTCTTACTTTTATCCTTATTACTATTATTATTATCGTAATAACTCTTATTTTAATCCTTATTAGTATTATTATTACCGTAATAACTATTATTTTTATCCTTATTTCTATTATTATTGCCATTATAACTATTATTTTCAGCCTTATTCCCATTTTTATTATGTAATAACTCTTATTTTTATCCTTATTCCTATTTTTATTATCGTAATAACTCTTATTTTTATCCTTATTACTATTATTATTATCGTACTAACTATTATTTTTATCCTTATTTCTATTATTATTATCATTATAACCATTATTTTTAGCCATATTCCTATTTTTATTATGTAGTAACTCTTATTTTTATCCTTATTTGTATTATTATTACCGTAATAACAATTATTTTTATCCTTATTTCTATTATTATTACCATTATAACTATTATTTTCAGCCTTATTCCTATTTTTATTATGTAATACTCTTATTTCTATCCTTATTACTATTATTGTTATCGTAATAACTATTATTTTCAGCCTTATCACTATTATTATTAGTTAAATAACTCTCATTTTTATCCTTATTCCTATTTTATCAGCGTATTAACTCTTACTTTTATCCTTAATACTATTATGATTATCGTAATAACTCTTATTTTTATTCTTATTACTATTATTATTATCGTAATAACTGTTATTTTTATCCTTATTTCTATTATTATTATCATTATAAGTGTTACTTTCAGCCATATTCCTATTTTTATTATGTAATAACTCTTATTTTTGTCCTTATTACTATTATTATTATCGTAATAACTATTATTTTCAGCCTTATCACTATTATTATTAGTTAAATAACTCTCATTTTTATCCTTATTCCTATTTTATCATCGTATTAACTCTTACTTTTATCCTTAATACTATTATTATTAGTTAAATAACTCTCATTTTTATCCTTATTCCTATTTTATCATCGTATTAACTCTTACTTTTATCCTTAATACTATTATTATTATCGTAATAACTCTTATTTTTATCCTTATTAGTATTATTATTATCGTAATAACTATTATTTTCAGCCTTATCAGTATTATTATTATATAAATAACTCTTATTTTTATCCTTATTCCTATTTTTATTATCGTAATAACTATTATTTTTATCCCTATTTCTATTATTATTACCATTATAACTATTATATTCAGCCTTATTCCTATTTTTATTATGTAATAACTCTTATTTTTATCCTTATTACTATTATTATTATCGTAATAACTATTATTTTCAGCCTTATCACTATTATTACTAGTTAAATAACTCTCATTTTTATCCTTATTCCTATTTTATCATCGTATTAACTCTTACTTTTATCCTTAATACTATTATGATTATCGCAATAACTCTTACTTTTATCCTTATTACTATTATTATTATCGTAATAACTCTTATTTTAATCCTTATTAGTATTATTATTACCGTAATAACTGTTATTTTTATCCTTATTTCTATTATTATTACCATTATAACTATTATTTTCAGCCATATTCCTATTTTTATTATGTAATAACTCTTATTTTTATCCTTATTACTATTATTATTATCGAAATAACACTTATTTTTGTCCTTATTTCTATTATTATTACCATTATAACTATTATTTTCAGCCTTATTCCTATTTTTATTATGTAATAACTCTTATTTTTATCCTTATTACTATTATTATTATCGTAATAACTCTTATTTTTATCCTTATTTCTATTATTATTGCCATTATAACTATTATTTTCAGCCTTATTCCTATTTTTATTATGTAATAACTATTATTTTTATCCTTATTTCTATTATTATTGCCATTATAACTATTATTTTCAGCCTTATTCCCATTTTTATTATGTAATATCTCTTATTTTTATCCTTATTCCTATTTTTATTATCGTAATAACTCTTATTTTTATCCTTATTACTATTATTATTATCGTACTAACTATTATTTTTATCCTTATTTCTATTATTATTATCATTATAACCATTATTTTTAGCCATATTCCTATTTTTATTATGTAGTAACTCTTATTTTTATCCTTATTTGTATTATTATTACCGTAATAAAAATTATTTTTATCCTTATTTCTATTATTATTACCATTATAACTATTATTTTCAGCCTTATTCCTATTTTTATTATGTAATACTCTTATTTCTATCCTTATTACTATTATTGTTATCGTAATAACTATTATTTTCAGCCTTATCACTATTATTATTAGTTAAATAACTCTCATTTTTGTCGTTATTCCTATTTTATCAGCGTATTAACTCTTACTTTTATCCTTAATACTATTATGATTATCGTAATAACTCTTATTTTTATTCTTATTACTATTATTATTATCGTAATAACTGTTATTTTTATCCTTATTTCTATTATTATTATCATTATAAGTATTACTTTCAGCCATATTCCTATTTTTATTATGTAATAACTCTTATTTTTATCCTTATTTCTGTTCATATTATCGTAATAACTCTTATTTTTGTCCTTATTCCTATTATTATTATCGTAATAACTCTTATTTTAATCCTTATTAGTATTATTATTACCGTAATAACTATTATTTTTATCCTTATTTCTATTATTATTACCATTATAACTATTATTTTCAGCCTTATTCCTATTTTTATTATGTAATAACTCTTATTTTTATCCTTATTACTATTATTATTATCGTAATAACTATTATTTTCAGCTTTATCACTATTATTATTAGTTAAATAACTCTCATTTTTATCCTTATTCCTATTTTATCATCGCATTAACTCTTACTTTTATCCTTAATACTATTATGATTATCGCAATAACTCTTACTTTTATCCTTATTACTATTATTATTATCGTAATAACTCTTATTTTAATCCTTATTAGTATTATTATTACCGTAATAACTATTATTTTTATCCTTATTTCTATTATTATTACCATTATAACTATTACTTTCAGCCTTATTCCTATTTTTATTATGTAATAACTCTTATTTTTAGCCTTATTCCTATTTTATCATCATATTAGCACTTACTTTTATCCTTATTACTATTATTATTATCGTAATAACTCTTATTTTTATCCTTATTTCTATTATTATTATCATTATAACTGTTACTTTCAGCCATATTCCTATTTTTATTATGTAATAACTCTTATTTTTATCCTTATTTCTATTCATATTATCGTAATAACTCTTATTTTTATCCTTATTACTATTATTATTATCGTAATAACTCTTATTTTTATCCTTATTAGTATTATTATTATCGTAATAACTATTATTTTCAGCCTTATCAGTATTATTATTATATAAATAACTCTTATTTTTATCCTTATTCCTATTTTTATTATCGTAATAACTGTTATTTTTATCCTTATTACTATTATTATTATCGTACTAACTATTATTTTTGTCCTTATTTCTATTATTATTACCATTATAACTATTATTTTCAGCCTTATTCCTATTTTTATTATGTAATAACTCTTATTTTTATCCTTATTACTATTATTATTATCGTAATAACTCCTATTTTAATCCTTATTCCTATTTTTATTATCGTAATAACTATTATTTTCAGCCTTATCACTATTATTACTAGTTAAATAACTCTCATATTTATCCTTATTCCTATTTTATCATCGTATTAACTCTTACTTTTATCCTTAATACTATTATGATTATCATTATAACCATTATTTTCAGCCATATTCCTATTTTTATTATGTAGTAACTCTTGTTTTTATCCTTATTACTATTATTATTATCGTAATAACTCTTATTTTTGTCCTTATTTCTATTATTATTACCATTATAACAATTATTTTCAGCCGTATTCCTATTTTTATTATGTAATAACTCTTATTTTTATCCTTATTACTATTATTATTATCGTAATAACTCTTATTTTTATCCTTATTACTATTATTATTATCGTAATAACTCTTATTTTAATCCTTATTAGTATTATTATTACCGTAATAACTATTATTTATATCCTTATTTCTATTATTATTACCATTATAACTATTATTCTCAGCCTTATTCCTATTTTTATTATGTAATAACTCTTATTTTTATCCTTATTACTATTATTATTATCGTAATAACTATTATTTTCAGCCTTATCACTATTATTATTAGTTACATAACTCTCATTTTTATCCTTATTCCTATTTTATCATCGTATTAACTCTTACTTTTATCCTTAATACTATTATTATTAGTTAAATAACTCTCATTTTTATCCTTATTCCTATTTTATCATCGTATTAACTCTTACTTTTATCCTTAATACTATTATGATTATCGCAATAACTCTTACTTTTATCCTTATTACTATTATTATTATCGTAATAACTCTTATTTTAATCCTTATTAGTATTATTATTACCGTAATAACTATTATTTTTATCCTTATTTCTATTATTATTACCATTATAACTATTACTTTCAGCCTTATTCCTATTTTTATTATGTAATAACTCTTATTTTTAGCCTTATTTCTATTCATATAATCGTAATAACACTTATTTTTGTCCTTATTCCTATTTTATCATCATATTAGCACTTACTTTTATCCTTATTACTATTATTATTATCGTAATAACTCTTATTTTTATCCTTATTTCTATTATTATTATCATTATAACTGTTACTTTCAGCCATATTCCTATTTTTATTATGTAATAACTCTTATTTTTATCCTTATTTCTATTCATATTATCGTAATAACTCTTATTTTTATCCTTATTACTATTATTATTATCGTACTAACTATTATTTTTGTCCTTATTTCTATTATTATTACCATTATAACTATTATTTTCAGCCTTATTCCTATTTTTATTATGTAATAACTCTTATTTTTATCCTTATTACTATTATTATTATCGTAATAACTCCTATTTTAATCCTTATTCCTATTTTTATTATCGTAATAACTATTATTTTCAGCCTTATCACTATTATTACTAGTTAAATAACTCTCATTTTTATCCTTATTCCTATTTTATCATCGTATTAACTCTTACTTTTATCCTTAATACTATTATGATTATCGCAATAACTCTTACTTTTATCCTTATTACTATTATTGTTATCGTAATAACTCTTATTTTAATCCTTATTAGTATTATTATTACCGTAATAACTATTATTTTTATCCTTATTTCTATTATTATTACCATTATAACTATTATTTTCAGCCTTATTCCTATTTTTATTATGTAATAACTCTTATTTTTATCCTTATTCCTATTTTTATTATCGTAATAACTCTTATTTTTATCCTTATTACTATTATTATTATCGTACTAACTATTATTTTTATCCTTATTTCTATTATTATTATCATTATAACCATTATTTTCAGCCATATTCCTATTTTTATTATGTAGTAACTCTTATTTTTATCCTTATTTGTATTATTATTACCGTAATAACAATTATTTTTATCCTTATTTCTATTATTATTACCATTATAACTATTATTTTCAGCCATATTCCTATTTTTATTATGTAATACTCTTATTTTTATCCTTATTACTATTATTGTTATCGTAATAACTATTATTTTCAGCCTTATCACTATTATTATTAGTTAAATAACTCTCATTTTTATCCTTATTCCTATTTTATCATCGTATTAACTCTTACTTTTATCCTTAATACTATTATGATTATCGTAATGACTCTTATTTTTATTCTTATTTCTATTATTATTATCATTATAACTGTTACTTTCAGCCATATTCCTTTTTTTATTATGTAATAACTCTTATTTTTATCCTTATTTCTATTCATATTATCGTAATAACTCTTATTTTTATCCTTATTACTATTATTATTATCGTAATAACTCTTATTTTTATCCTTATTCCTATTTTTATTATCGTAATAACTCTTATTTTTATCCTTATTTCTATTCATATTATCGTAATAACTCTTATTTTTATCCTTATTACTAGTATTATTATCGTAATAACTCTTATTTTTATCCTTATTAGTATTATTATTATCGTAATAACTATTATTTTCAGCCTTATCAGTATTATTATTATAAATAACTCTTATTTTTATCCTTATTCCTAATTTTATTATCGTAATAACTCTTATTTTTATCCTTATTTCTATTATTATTATCATTATAAACATTATTTTCAGCCATATTTCTATTTTTATTATGTAGTAATTCTTATTTTTATCCTTATTACTGTTATTATTATCGTAATAACTCTTATTTTTGTCCTTATTCCTATTTTATCATCATATTAACTCTTACTTTTATCCTTATTACTATTATTGTTATCGTAATAACTATTATTTTGAGCCTTATCACTATTATTATTATATAATTAACTCCTATTTTTATCCTTATTCCTATTTTTATTATCGTAATAACTATTATTTTCAGCCTTATCACTATTATTACTAGTTAAATAACTCTCATTTTTATCCTTATTCCTATTTTATCATCGTATTAACTCTTACTTTTATCCTTAATACTATTATGATTATCGCAATAACTCTTACTTTTATCCTTATTACTATTATTGTTATCGTAATAACTCTTATTTTAATCCTTATTAGTATTATTATTATCGTACTAACTCTTATTTTTATCCTTATTTCTATTATTATTATCATTATAACTGTTACTTTCAGCCATATTCCTATTTTTTATTATGTAATAACTCTTATTTTTAGCCTTATTTCTATTCATATTATCGTAATAACTCTTATTTTTGTCCTTATTCCTATTTTATCATCATATTAACTCTTACTTTTATCCTTATTACTATTATTGTTATCGTAATAACTATTATTTTGAGCGTTATCACTATTATTATTATATAAATAACTCTTATTTTTATCCTTATTACTATTATTATATATCGTAATAACACTTATTTTTGTCCTTATTTCTATTATTATTACCATTATAACTATTATTTTCAGCCTTATTCCTATTTTTATTATGTAATAACTCTTATTTTTTAGCCTTATTTCTATTCATATTATCGTAATAACTCTTATTTTATCCTTATTACTATTATTATTATCGTAATAACTCTTATTTTAATCCTTATTAGTATTATTATTACCGTAATAACTATTATTTTTATCCTTATTTCTATTATTATTACCATTATAACTATTATTTTCAGCCTTATTCCTATTTTTATTATGTAATAACTCTTATTATTATCCTTATTACTATTATTATTATCGTAATAACTCTTATTTTAATCCTTATTAGTATTATTATTACCGTAATAACTATTATTTTTATCCTTATTTCTATTATTATTACCATTATAACTGTTATTTTCAGCCTTATTCCTATTTTTATTATGTAATAACTCTTAGTTTTATCCTTATTACTACTATTATTATCCTAATAACTATTATTTTCAGCCTTATCACTATTATTACTAGTTAAATAACTCTCATTTTTATCCTTATTCCTATTTTATCATCGTATTAACTCTTACTTTTATCCTTAATACTATTATGATTATCGCAATAACTCTTACTTTTATCCTTATTACTATTATTATTATCGTAATAACTGTTATTTTTATCCTTATTACTATTATTATTATCGAAATAACTCTTATTTTTATCCTTATTAGTATTATTATTACCGTAATAACTATTATTTTTATCCTTATTTCTATTATTATTATCATTATAACCATTATTTTCAGCCATATTCCTATTTTTATTATGTAGTAACTCTTATTTTTATCCTTATTTCTATTATTATTATCATTATAACTGTTACTTTCAGCCATATTCCTATTTTTATTATGTAATAACTCTTATTTTTAGCCTTATTTCTATTCATATAATCGTAATAACTCTTATTTTTGTCCTTATTCCTATTTTATCATCATATTAGCACTTACTTTTATCCTTATTACTATTATTATTATCGTAATAACTCTTATTTTAATCCTTATTAGTATTATTATTACCGTAATAACTATTATTTTTATCCTTATTTCTATTATTATTATCATTATAACCATTATTTTCAGCCATATTCCTATTTTTATTATGTAGTAACTCTTATTTTTATCCTTACTATTATTATTATTACCGTAATAACAATTATTTTTATCCTTATTTCTATTATTATTACCATTATAACTATTATTTTCAGCCTTATTCCTATTTTTATTATGTAATAACTCTTATTTTTATCCTTATTACTATTATTATTATCGTAATAACTCTTATTTTAATCCTTATTAGTATTATTATTACCGTAATAACTATTATTTTTATCCTTATTTCTATTATTATTACCATTATAACTGTTATTTTCAGCCTTATTCCTATTTTTATTATGTAATAACTCTTATTATTATCCTTATTACTATTATTATTATCGTAATAACTCTTATTTTTATCCTTATTACTATTATTATTATCGTAATAACTCTTATTTTTGTCCTTATTCCTATTTTATCATCATATTAACTCTTACTTTTATCCTTATTACTATTATTGTTATCGTAATAACTATTATTTTGAGCGTTATCACTATTATTATTATATAAATAACTCTTATTTTTATCCTTATTACTATTATTATTATCGTAATAACACTTATTTTTGTCCTTATTTCTATTATTATTACCATTATAACTATTATTTTCAGCCTTATTCCTATTTTTATTATGTAATAACTCTTATTTTTAGCCTTATTTCTATTCATATTATCGTAATAACTCTTATTTTTATCCTTATTACTATTATTATTATCGTAATAACTCTTATTTTAATCCTTATTAGTATTATTATTACCGTAATAACTATTATTTTTATCCTTATTTCTATTATTATTACCATTATAACTGTTATTTTCAGCCTTATTCCTATTTTTATTATGTAATAACTCTTATTATTATCCTTATTACTATTATTATTATCGTAATAACTCTTATTTTTATCCTTATTACTATTATTATTATCGTAATAACTCTTATTTTTGTCCTTATTCCTATTTTATCATCATATTAGCACTTACTTTTATCCTTATTACTATTATTATTATCGTAATAACTCTTATTTTTATCCTTATTACTATTATTATTATCGTAATAACTCTTATTTTTATCCTTATTTCTATTATTATTATCATTATAAGTGTTACTTTCAGCCATATTCCTATTTTTATTATGTAATAACTCTTATTTTTGTCCTTATTACTATTATTATTATCGTAATAACTATTATTTTCAGCCTTATCACTATTATTATTAGTTAAATAACTCTCATTTTTATCCTTATTCCT
>CAMAOD020000194.1:0-52984 GCA_945859595.2 Megachile willughbiella | reverse complement strand
CCTTATTCCCATTTTTATTATCGTAATAACTATTATTTTCAGCCTTATCACTATTATTATTATATAAATAACTCTTATTTTTATCCTTGTTCCTATTTTTATTATCGTATTAACGCTTACTTTTATCCTTATTACTATTATTATTATCGTAGTAACTCTTATTTTTACCCTTATTTCTATTATTATTATCGTAATAACTCTTATTTTTATCCTTATTACTTTTATTATTATCGTAATAACTCTTACTTTTATCCTTATTACTATTATTATTATCGTAATAACTCTTATTTTTATCCTTATTTCTATTATTATTATCATTATAACTATTACTTTCAGCCATATTCCTGTTTTTATTGTGTAATAACTCTTATTTTTATCCTTATTTCTATTATTATTATCGTGATAACTCTTATTTTTATCCTTATTACTATTATTATTATCGCAATAACTCTTATTTTTATCCTTATTACTATTATTATTATCGTAATAACTCTTATTTTTATCCTTATTACTATTACTATTATCATTATAACTATTATTTTCAGCCTTATTCCTATTTTTATCATGTAATAACTCTTATTTTTATCCTTATTTCTATTATTATTATCGTGATAACTCTTATTTTTATCCTTATTACTATTATTATTATCGTAATAACTCTTATTTTTATCCTTATTAATATTATTATTATCGTAATAACTCTTATTTTTATCCTTATTGCTATTATTATTATCGTTATAACTATTATTATCAGCCTTATCATTATTATTATTATATAAATAACTCTTATTTTAATCCTTATTCCTTTTTTTATTATCGTATTAACTCTTACTTTTGTCCTTATTCCTATTTTTATTATCGTATTAACTCTTATTTTTATCCTTATTCCTATTATTATTATCGTAATAACTCTTATTTTTATCCTTACTCCTATTATTATTATCGTAATAACTCTTATTTTTATCCTTATTCCTATTTTTATTATCGTAATAACTATTATTTTTATCCTTATTTCTATTATTATTATCGTAATAACTCTTATTTTTATCCTTATTACTATTATTATTATCGTAATAACTCTTATTTTTATCCTTATTGCTATTTTTATTATCGTATTAACTCTTATCGTTATCCTTATTCCTATTATTATTATCGTAATAACTCTTATTTTTATCCTTATTACTATTATTATTATCGTAATAACTCTTATTTTTATCCTTATTCCTATCTTTATTATCGTAATAACTCTTATTTTTATCCTTATTTCAATTATTATTATCGTAATAACTCTTATTTTTACGCTTATTTCTATTATTATTATCATTATAACTATTGCTTTCAGCCATATTCCTATTTTTATTATGTAATAACTCTTATTTTTATCCTTATTTCAATTATTATTATCGTAATAACTCTTATTTTTATCCATATTACTATCATTATTATCGTAATAACCCTTATATTTATCCTTATTTCTGTTATTATTATCATTATAACTATCATTTTCAGCCTTATTCATGTTTTTATTATGTAATAACTCTTATTTTTATCCTTATTACTATTATTATTATCGTATTAACTATTATTTTCAACCTAATCACTATTATTATTATATAAATAACTCTTACTTTTATCCTTATTCCTAGTTTATCATCGTATTAACTCTTACTTTTATCCTTATTACTATTATTATTATCGTAATAACTCTTATTTTTATCCTTATTACTATTAGTATTATCGTAATTACTAATATTTTCAGACTTATCACAATTAATATTATATAAATAACTCTTATTTTTATACTTATTCCTATTTTATCATCGTATTAACTCTTATTTTATATCCTTATTCCCATTTTTATTATCGTAATAACTATTATTTTCAGCCTTATCACTATTATTATTATATAAATAACTCTTATTTTTATCCTTGTTCCTATTTTTATTATCGTATTAACGCTTACTTTTATCCTTTTTACTATTATTATTATCGTAATAACTCTTATTTTTATCCTTATTACTATTAGTATTATCGTAATTAATAATATTTTCAGGCTTATCACAATTAAAATTATATAAATAACTCTTATTTTTATACTTATTCCTATTTTATCATCGTATTAACTCTTATTTTATATCCTTATTCCCATTTTTATTATCGTAATAACTATTATTTTCTGCCTTATCACTATTATTATTATATAAATAACTCTTATTTTTATCCTTGTTCCTATTTTTATTATCGTATTAACGCTTACTTTTAGCCTTATTACTATTATTATTATCGTAGTAACTCTTATTTTTACCCTTATTTCTATTATTATTATCGTAATAACTCTTATTTTTATCCTTATTACTTTTATTATTATCGTAATAACTCTTACTTTTATCCTTATTACTATTATTATTATCGTAATAACTCTTATTTTTATCCTTATTTCTATTATTATTATCATTATAACTATTACTTTCAGCCATATTCCTGTTTTTATTGTGTAATAACTCTTATTTTTATCCTTATTTCTATTATTATTATCGTGATAACTCTTATTTTTATCCTTATTACTATTATTATTATCGCAATAACTCTTATTTTTATCCTTATTACTATTATTATTATCGTAATAACTCTTATTTTTATCCTTATTACTATTACTATTATCATTATAACTATTATTTTCAGCCTTATTCCTATTTTTATCATGTAATAACTCTTATTTTTATCCTTATTTCTATTATTATTATCGTGATAACTCTTATTTTTATCCTTATTACTATTATTATTATCGTAATAACTCTTATTTTTATCCTTATTAATATTATTATTATCGTAATAACTCTTATTTTTATCCTTATTGCTATTATTATTATCGTTATAACTATTATTATCAGCCTTATCATTATTATTATTATATAAATAACTCTTATTTTAATCCTTATTCCTTTTTTTATTATCGTATTAACTCTTACTTTTGTCCTTATTCCTATTTTTATTATCGTATTAACTCTTATTTTTATCCTTATTCCTATTATTATTATCGTAATAACTCTTATTTTTATCCTTACTCCTATTATTATTATCGTAATAACTCTTATTTTTATCCTTATTCCTATTTTTATTATCGTAATAACTATTATTTTTATCCTTATTTCTATTATTATTATCGTAATAACTCTTATTTTTATCCTTATTACTATTATTATTATCGTAATAACTCTTATTTTTATCCTTATTGCTATTTTTATTATCGTATTAACTCTTATCGTTATCCTTATTCCTATTATTATTATCGTAATAACTCTTATTTTTATCCTTATTACTATTATTATTATCGTAATAACTCTTATTTTTATCCTTATTCCTATCTTTATTATCGTAATAACTCTTATTTTTATCCTTATTTCAATTATTATTATCGTAATAACTCTTATTTTTACGCTTATTTCTATTATTATTATCATTATAACTATTGCTTTCAGCCATATTCCTATTTTTATTATGTAATAACTCTTATTTTTATCCTTACTTCTATTATTATTATCGTAATAACGCTTACTTTTATCCTTATTACTATTATTATTATCGTAACAACTATTATTATCAGCCTTATCACTATTATTATTATATAAATAACTCTTATTTTTATCCTTATTCCTATTTTTATTATCGTATTAACTCTTACTTTTATCCTTATTACTATTATTATTATCGTAATAACTCTTATTTTTATCCTTATTACTATTATTATTATCGTAATAACTCTTATTTTTATCCTTATTTCTATTATTATTATCGTATTAACTCTTATTTTTATCCTTATTACTATTATTATTATCGTATTAACTATTATTTTCAACCTTATCACTATTATTATTATATAAATAACTCTTACTTTTATCCTTATTCCTAGTTTATCATCGTATTAACTCTTACTTTTATCCTTATTACTATTATTATTATCGTAATAACTCTTATTTTTATCCTTATTACTATTAGTATTATCGTAATTACTAATATTTTCAGACTTATCACAATTAATATTATATAAATAACTCTTATTTTTATACTTATTCCTATTTTATCATCGTATTAACTCTTATTTTATATCCTTATTCCCATTTTTATTATCGTAATAACTATTATTTTCAGCCTTATCACTATTATTATTATATAAATAACTCTTATTTTTATCCTTGTTCCTATTTTTATTATCGTATTAACGCTTACTTTTATCCTTATTACTATTATTATTATCGTAATAACTCTTATTTTTATCCTTATTACTATTAGTATTATCGTAATTAATAATATTTTCAGGCTTATCACAATTAAAATTATATAAATAACTCTTATTTTTATACTTATTCTTATTTTATCATCGTATTAACTCTTATTTTATATCCTTATTCCCATTTTTATTATCGTAATAACTATTATTTTCAGCCTTATCACTATTATTATTATATAAATAACTCTTATTTTTATCCTTGTTCCTATTTTTATTATCGTATTAACGCTTACTTTTATCCTTATTACTATTATTATTATCGTAGTAACTCTTATTTTTACCCTTATTTCTATTATTATTATCGTAATAACTCTTATTTTTATCCTTATTACTTTTATTATTATCGTAATAACTCTTACTTTTATCCTTATTACTATTATTATTATCGTAATAACTCTTATTTTTATCCTTATTTCTATTATTATTATCATTATAACTATTACTTTCAGCCATATTCCTGTTTTTATTGTGTAATAACTCTTATTTTTATCCTTATTTCTATTATTATTATCGTGATAACTCTTATTTTTATCCTTATTACTATTATTATTATCGCAATAACTCTTATTTTTATCCTTATTACTATTATTATTATCGTAATAACTCTTATTTTTATCCTTATTACTATTACTATTATCATTATAACTATTATTTTCAGCCTTATTCCTATTTTTATCATGTAATAACTCTTATTTTTATCCTTATTTCTATTATTATTATCGTGATAACTCTTATTTTTATCCTTATTACTATTATTATTATCGTAATAACTCTTATTTTTATCCTTATTAATATTATTATTATCGTAATAACTCTTATTTTTATCCTTATTGCTATTATTATTATCGTTATAACTATTATTATCAGCCTTATCATTATTATTATTATATAAATAACTCTTATTTTAATCCTTATTCCTTTTTTTATTATCGTATTAACTCTTACTTTTGTCCTTATTCCTATTTTTATTATCGTATTAACTCTTATTTTTATCCTTATTCCTATTATTATTATCGTAATAACTCTTATTTTTATCCTTACTCCTATTATTATTATCGTAATAACTCTTATTTTTATCCTTATTCCTATTTTTATTATCGTAATAACTATTATTTTTATCCTTATTTCTATTATTATTATCGTAATAACTCTTATTTTTATCCTTATTACTATTATTATTATCGTAATAACTCTTATTTTTATCCTTATTGCTATTTTTATTATCGTATTAACTCTTATCGTTATCCTTATTCCTATTATTATTATCGTAATAACTCTTATTTTTATCCTTATTACTATTATTATTATCGTAATAACTCTTATTTTTATCCTTATTCCTATCTTTATTATCGTAATAACTCTTATTTTTATCCTTATTTCAATTATTATTATCGTAATAACTCTTATTTTTACGCTTATTTCTATTATTATTATCATTATAACTATTGCTTTCAGCCATATTCCTATTTTTATTATGTAATAACTCTTATTTTTATCCTTATTTCAATTATTATTATCGTAATAACTCTTATTTTTATCCATATTACTATCATTATTATCGTAATAACCCTTATATTTATCCTTATTTCTGTTATTATTATCATTATAACTATCATTTTCAGCCTTATTCATGTTTTTATTATGTAATAACTCTTATTTTTATCCTTATTACTATTATTATTATCGTATTAACTATTATTTTCAACCTTATCACTATTATTATTATATAAATAACTCTTACTTGTATCCTTATTCCTATTTTATCATCGTATTAACTCTTACTTTTATCCTTATTTCTATTATTATTATCGTAATAACTCTTATTTTTACGCTTATTTCTATTATTATTATCATTATAACTATTGCTTTCAGCCATATTCCTATTTTTATTATGTAATAACTCTTATTTTTATCCTTATTACTATTATTATTATCGTAATAACTCTTATTTTTATCCTTATTTCTATTATTATTATCGTATTAACTCTTACTTTTATCCTTATTACTATTATTATTATCGTAATAACTCTTATTTTTATCCATATTACTATCATTATTATCGTAATAACCCTTATATTTATCCTTATTTCTGTTATTATTATCATTATAACTATCATTTTCAGCCTTATTCCTGTTTTTATTATGTAATAACTTATTTTTATCCTTATTACTATTATTATTATCGTATTAACTATTATTTTCAACCTTATCACTATTATTATTATATAAATAACTCTTACTTTTATCCTTATTCCTAGTTTATCATCGTATTAACTCTTACTTTTATCCTTATTACTATTATTATTATCGTAATAACTCTTATTTTTATCCTTATTACTATTAGTATTATCGTAATTACTAATATTTTCAGACTTATCACAATTAATATTATATAAATAACTCTTATTTTTATACTTATTCCTATTTTATCATCGTATTAACTCTTATTTTATATCCTTATTCCCATTTTTATTATCGTAATAACTATTATTTTCAGCCTTATCACTATTATTATTATATAAATAACTCTTATTTTTATCCTTGTTCCTATTTTTATTATCGTATTAACGCTTACTTTTATCCTTATTACTATTATTATTATCGTAGTAACTCTTATTTTTACCCTTATTTCTATTATTATTATCGTAATAACTCTTATTTTTATCCTTATTACTTTTATTATTATCGTAATAACTCTTACTTTTATCCTTATTACTATTATTATTATCGTAATAACTCTTATTTTTATCCTTATTTCTATTGTTATTATCATTATAACTATTACTTTCAGCCATATTCCTGTTTTTATTGTGTAATAACTCTTATTTTTATCCTTATTTCTATTATTATTATCGTGATAACTCTTATTTTTATCCTTATTACTATTATTATTATCGCAATAACTCTTATTTTTATCCTTATTACTATTATTATTATCGTAACAACTATTATTATCAGCCTTATCACTATTATTATTATATAAATAACTCTTATTTTTATCCTTATTCCTATTTTTATTATCGTATTAACTCTTACTTTTATCCTTATTACTATTATTATTATCGTGATAACTCTTATTTTTATCCTTATTACTATTATTATTATCGTAATAACTCTTATTTTTATCCTTATTAATATTATTATTATCGTAATAACTCTTATTTTTATCCTTATTGCTATTATTATTATCGTTATAACTATTATTATCAGCCTTATCATTATTATTATTATATAAATAACTCTTATTTTAATCCTTATTCCTTTTTTTATTATCGTATTAACTCTTACTTTTGTCCTTATTCCTATTTTTATTATCGTATTAACTCTTATTTTTATCCTTATTCCTATTATTATTATCGTAATAACTCTTATTTTTATCCTTACTCCTATTATTATTATCGTAATAACTCTTATTTTTATCCTTATTCCTATTTTTATTATCGTAATAACTCTTATTTTTATCCTTATTTCTATTATTATTATCGTAATAACTCTTATTTTTATCCATATTACTATCATTATTATCGTAATAACCCTTATATTTATCCTTATTTCTGTTATTATTATCATTATAACTATCATTTTCAGCCTTATTCATGTTTTTATTATGTAATAACTCTTATTTTTATCCTTATTACTATTATTATTATCGTATTAACTATTATTTTCAACCTTATCACTATTATTATTATATAAATAACTCTTACTTGTATCCTTATTCCTATTTTATCATCGTATTAACTCTTACTTTTATCCTTATTTCTATTATTATTATCGTAATAACTCTTATTTTTACGCTTATTTCTATTATTATTATCATTATAACTATTGCTTTCAGCCATATTCCTATTTTTATTATGTAATAACTCTTATTTTTATCCTTATTTCTATTATTATTATCGTAATAACTCTTACTTTTATCCTTATTACTATTATTATTATCGTAACAACTATTATTATCAGCCTTATCACTATTATTATTATATAAATAACTCTTATTTTTATCCTTATTCCTATTTTTATTATCGTATTAACTCTTACTTTTATCCTTATTACTATTATTATTATCGTAATAACTCTTATTTTTATCCTTATTACTATTATTATTATCGTAATAACTCTTATTTTTATCCTTATTTCTATTATTATTATCGTATTAACTCTTACTTTTATCCTTATTACTATTATTATTATCGTAATAACTCTTATTTTTATCCATATTACTATCATTATTATCGTAATAACCCTTATATTTATCCTTATTTCTGTTATTATTATCATTATAACTATCATTTTCAGCCTTATTCCTGTTTTTATTATGTAATAACTTATTTTTATCCTTATTACTATTATTATTATCGTATTAACTATTATTTTCAACCTTATCACTATTATTATTATATAAATAACTCTTACTTTTATCCTTATTCCTAGTTTATCATCGTATTAACTCTTACTTTTATCCTTATTACTATTATTATTATCGTAATAACTCTTATTTTTATCCTTATTACTATTATTATTATCGTAATAACTCTTATTTTTATCCTTATTTCTATTATTATTATCGTATTAACTCTTACTTTTATCCTTATTACTATTATTATTATCGTAATAACTCTTATTTTTATCCATATTACTATCATTATTATCGTAATAACCCTTATATTTATCCTTATTTCTGTTATTATTATCATTATAACTATCATTTTCAGCCTTATTCCTGTTTTTATTATGTAATAACTTATTTTTATCCTTATTACTATTATTATTATCGTAATAACTCTTATTTTTATCCTTATTTCTATTATTATTATCGTATTAACTCTTACTTTTATCCTTATTACTATTATTATTATCGTAATAACTCTTATTTTTATCCATATTACTATCATTATTATCGTAATAACCCTTATATTTATCCTTATTTCTGTTATTATTATCATTATAACTATCATTTTCAGCCTTATTCCTGTTTTTATTATGTAATAACTTATTTTTATCCTTATTACTATTATTATTATCGTATTAACTATTATTTTCAACCTAATCACTATTATTATTATATAAATAACTCTTACTTTTATCCTTATTCCTAGTTTATCATCGTATTAACTCTTACTTTTATCCTTATTACTATTATTATTATCGTAATAACTCTTATTTTTATCCTTCTTACTATTAGTATTATCGTAATTACTAATATTTTCAGACTTATCACAATTAATATTATATAAATAACTCTTATTTTTATACTTATTCCTATTTTATCATCGTATTAACTCTTATTTTATATCCTTATTCCCATTTTTATTATCGTAATAACTATTATTTTCAGCCTTATCACTATTATTATTATATAAATAACTCTTATTTTTATCCTTGTTCCTATTTTTATTATCGTATTAACGCTTACTTTTATCCTTATTACTATTATTATTATCGTAATAACTCTTATTTTTATCCTTATTACTATTAGTATTATCGAAATAACTCTTATTTTTATACTTATTCCTATTTTATCATCGTATTAACTCTTATTTTATATCCTTATTCCCATTTTTATTATCGTAATAACTATTATTTTCAGCCTTATCACTATTATTATTATATAAATAACTCTTATTTTTATCCTTGTTCCTATTTTTATTATCGTATTAACTCTTACTTTTATCCTTATTACTATTATTATTATCGTAGTAACTCTTATTTTTACCCTTATTTCTATTATTATTATCGTAATAACTCTTATTTTTATCCTTATTACTTTTATTATTATCGTAATAACTCTTACTTTTATCCTTATTACTATTATTATTATCGTAATAACTCTTATTTTTATCCTTATTTCTATTATTATTATCATTATAACTATTACTTTCAGCCATATTCCTGTTTTTATTGTGTAATAACTCTTATTTTTATCCTTATTTCTATTATTATTATCGTGATAACTCTTATTTTTATCCTTATTACTATTATTATTATCGCAATAACTCTTATTTTTATCCTTATTACTATTATTATTATCGTAATAACTCTTATTTTTATCCTTATTACTATTACTATTATCATTATAACTATTATTTTCAGCCTTATTCCTATTTTTATCATGTAATAACTCTTATTTTTATCCTTATTAATATTATTATTATCGTAATAACTCTTATTTTTATCCTTATTGCTATTATTATTATCGTTATAACTATTATTATCAGCCTTATCATTATTATTATTATATAAATAACTCTTATTTTTATCCTTATTCCTTTTTTTATTATCGTATTAACTCTTACTTTTGTCCTTATTCCTATCTTTATTATCGTAATAACTCTTATTTTTATCCTTATTTCTATTATTATTATCGTAATAACTCTTATCTTTACGCTTATTTCTATTATTATTATCATTATAACTATTGCTTTCAGCCATATTCCTATTTTTATTATGTAATAACTCTTATTTTTATCCTTATTTCTATTATTATTATCGTAATAACTCTTACTTTTATCCTTATTACTATTATTATTATCGTAACAACTATTATTATCAGCCTTATCACTATTATTATTATATAAATAACTCTTATTTTTATCCTTATTCCTATTTTTATTATCGTATTAACTCTTACTTTTATCCTTATTACTATTATTATTATCGTGATAACTCTTATTTTTATCCTTATTACTATTATTATTATCGTAATAACTCTTATTTTTATCCTTATTAATATTATTATTATCGTAATAACTCTTATTTTTATCCTTATTGCTATTATTATTATCGTTATAACTATTATTATCAGCCTTATCATTATTATTATTATATAAATAACTCTTATTTTAATCCTTATTCCTTTTTTTATTATCGTATTAACTCTTACTTTTGTCCTTATTCCTATTTTTATTATCGTATTAACTCTTATTTTTATCCTTATTCCTATTATTATTATCGTAATAACTCTTATTTTTATCCTTACTCCTATTATTATTATCGTAATAACTCTTATTTTTATCCTTATTCCTATTTTTATTATCGTAATAACTATTATTTTTATCCTTATTTCTATTATTATTATCGTAATAACTCTTATTTTTATCCTTATTACTATTATTATTATCGTAATAACTCTTATTTTTATCCTTATTGCTATTTTTATTATCGTATTAACTCTTATTTTTATCCTTATTTCTATTATTATTATCGCATTAACTCTTACTTTTATCCTTATTACTATTATTATTATCGTAATAACTCTTATTTTTATCCATATTACTATCATTATTATCGTAATAACCCTTATATTTATCCTTATTTCTGTTATTATTATCATTATAACTATCATTTTCAGCCTTATTCCTGTTTTTAGTATGTAATAACTTATTTTTATCCTTATTACTATTATTATTATCGTATTAACTATTATTTTCAACCTTATCACTATTATTATTATATAAATAACTCTTACTTTTATCCTTATTCCTAGTTTATCATCGTATTAACTCTTACTTTTATCCTTATTACTATTATTATTATCGTAATAACTCTTATTTTTATCCTTATTAATATTATTATTATCGTAATAACTCTTATTTTTATCCTTATTGCTATTATTATTATCGTTATAACTATTATTATCAGCCTTATCATTATTATTATTATATAAATAACTCTTATTTTAATCCTTATTCCTTTTTTTATTATCGTATTAACTCTTACTTTTGTCCTTATTCCTATTTTTATTATCGTATTAACTCTTATTTTTATCCTTATTCCTATTTTTATTATCGTAATAACTATTATTTTTATCCTTATTACTATTATTATTATCGTAATAACTCTTATTTTTATCCTTATTGCTATTTTTATTATCGTATTAACTCTTATCGTTATCCTTATTCCTATTATTATTATCGTAATAACTCTTATTTTTATCCTTATTACTATTATTATTATCGTAATAACTCTTATTTTTATCCTTATTCCTATCTTTATTATCGTAATAACTCTTATTTTTATCCTTATTTCAATTATTATTATCGTAATAACTCTTATTTTTACGCTTATTTCTATTATTATTATCATTATAACTATTGCTTTCAGCCATATTCCTATTTTTATTATGTAATAACTCTTATTTTTATCCTTATTTCAATTATTATTATCGTAATAACTCTTATTTTTATCCATATTACTATCATTATTATCGTAATAACCCTTATATTTATCCTTATTTCTGTTATTATTATCATTATAACTATCATTTTCAGCCTTATTCATGTTTTTATTATGTAATAACTCTTATTTTTATCCTTATTACTATTATTATTATCGTATTAACTATTATTTTCAACCTTATCACTATTATTATTATATAAATAACTCTTACTTGTATCCTTATTCCTATTTTATCATCGTATTAACTCTTACTTTTATCCTTATTTCTATTATTATTATCGTAATAACTCTTATTTTTACGCTTATTTCTATTATTATTATCATTATAACTATTGCTTTCAGCCATATTCCTATTTTTATTATGTAATAACTCTTATTTTTATCCTTATTTCTATTATTATTATCGTAATAACTCTTACTTTTATCCTTATTACTATTATTATTATCGTAACAACTATTATTATCAGCCTTATCACTATTATTATTATATAAATAACTCTTATTTTTATCCTTATTCCTATTTTTATTATCGTATTAACTCTTACTTTTATCCTTATTACTATTATTATTATCGTAATAACTCTTATTTTTATCCTTATTACTATTATTATTATCGTAATAACTCTTATTTTTATCCTTATTTCTATTATTATTATCGTATTAACTCTTACTTTTATCCTTATTACTATTATTATTATCGTAATAACTCTTATTTTTATCCATATTACTATCATTATTATCGTAATAACCCTTATATTTATCCTTATTTCTGTTATTATTATCATTATAACTATCATTTTCAGCCTTATTCCTGTTTTTATTATGTAATAACTTATTTTTATCCTTATTACTATTATTATTATCGTATTAACTATTATTTTCAACCTTATCACTATTATTATTATATAAATAACTCTTACTTTTATCCTTATTCCTAGTTTATCATCGTATTAACTCTTACTTTTATCCTTATTACTATTATTATTATCGTAATAACTCTTATTTTTATCCTTATTACTATTAGTATTATCGTAATTACTAATATTTTCAGACTTATCACAATTAATATTATATAAATAACTCTTATTTTTATACTTATTCCTATTTTATCATCGTATTAACTCTTATTTTATATCCTTATTCCCATTTTTATTATCGTAATAACTATTATTTTCAGCCTTATCACTATTATTATTATATAAATAACTCTTATTTTTATCCTTGTTCCTATTTTTATTATCGTATTAACGCTTACTTTTATCCTTTTTACTATTATTATTATCGTAATAACTCTTATTTTTATCCTTATTACTATTAGTATTATCGTAATTAATAATATTTTCAGGCTTATCACAATTAAAATTATATAAATAACTCTTATTTTTATACTTATTCCTATTTTATCATCGTATTAACTCTTATTTTATATCCTTATTCCCATTATTATTATCGTAATAACTATTATTTTCTGCCTTATCACTATTATTATTATATAAATAACTCTTATTTTTATCCTTGTTCCTATTTTTATTATCGTATTAACGCTTACTTTTAGCCTTATTACTATTATTATTATCGTAGTAACTCTTATTTTTACCCTTATTTCTATTATTATTATCGTAATAACTCTTATTTTTATCCTTATTACTTTTATTATTATCGTAATAACTCTTACTTTTATCCTTATTACTATTATTATTATCGTAATAACTCTTATTTTTATCCTTATTTCTATTATTATTATCATTATAACTATTACTTTCAGCCATATTCCTGTTTTTATTGTGTAATAACTCTTATTTTTATCCTTATTTCTATTATTATTATCGTGATAACTCTTATTTTTATCCTTATTACTATTATTATTATCGCAATAACTCTTATTTTTATCCTTATTACTATTATTATTATCGTAATAACTCTTATTTTTATCCTTATTACTATTACTATTATCATTATAACTATTATTTTCAGCCTTATTCCTATTTTTATCATGTAATAACTCTTATTTTTATCCTTATTTCTATTATTATTATCGTGATAACTCTTATTTTTATCCTTATTACTATTATTATTATCGTAATAACTCTTATTTTTATCCTTATTAATATTATTATTATCGTAATAACTCTTATTTTTATCCTTATTGCTATTATTATTATCGTTATAACTATTATTATCAGCCTTATCATTATTATTATTATATAAATAACTCTTATTTTAATCCTTATTCCTTTTTTTATTATCGTATTAACTCTTACTTTTGTCCTTATTCCTATTTTTATTATCGTATTAACTCTTATTTTTATCCTTATTCCTATTATTATTATCGTAATAACTCTTATTTTTATCCTTACTCCTATTATTATTATCGTAATAACTCTTATTTTTATCCTTATTCCTATTTTTATTATCGTAATAACTATTATTTTTATCCTTATTTCTATTATTATTATCGTAATAACTCTTATTTTTATCCTTATTACTATTATTATTATCGTAATAACTCTTATTTTTATCCTTATTGCTATTTTTATTATCGTATTAACTCTTATCGTTATCCTTATTCCTATTATTATTATCGTAATAACTCTTATTTTTATCCTTATTACTATTATTATTATCGTAATAACTCTTATTTTTATCCTTATTCCTATCTTTATTATCGTAATAACTCTTATTTTTATCCTTATTTCAATTATTATTATCGTAATAACTCTTATTTTTACGCTTATTTCTATTATTATTATCATTATAACTATTGCTTTCAGCCATATTCCTATTTTTATTATGTAATAACTCTTATTTTTATCCTTACTTCTATTATTATTATCGTAATAACGCTTACTTTTATCCTTATTACTATTATTATTATCGTAACAACTATTATTATCAGCCTTATCACTATTATTATTATATAAATAACTCTTACTTTTATCCTTATTCCTAGTTTTATCATCGTATTAACTCTTACTTTTATCCTTATTACTATTATTATTATCGTAATAACTCTTATTTTTTATCCTTATTACTATTAGTATTATCGTAATTACTAATATTTTCAGACTTATCACAATTAATATTATATAAATAACTCTTATTTTTATACTTATTCCTATTTTATACATCGTATTAACTCTTATTTTATATCCTTATTCCCATTTTTATTATCGTAATAACTATTATTTTCAGCCTTATCACTATTATTATTATATATAATAACTCTTATTTTTATCCTTGTTCCTATTTTTATTATCGTATTAACGCTTACTTTTATCCTTATTACTATTATCTATTATCGTAATAACTCTTATTTTTATCCTTATTACTATTAGTATTATCGTAATTAATAATATTTTCAGGCTTATCACAATTAAAATTATATAAATAAACTCTTATTTTATACTTATTCCTATTTTATCATCGTATTAACTCTTATTTTATATCCTTATTCCCATTTTTATTATCGTAATAACTATTATTTTCAGCCTTATCACTATTATTATTATATAAATAACTCTTTTTTTATCCTTCTTCCTATTTTTATTATCGTATTAACGCTTACTTTTATCCTTATTACTATTATTATTATCGTAGTAACTCTTATTTTTACCCTTATTTCTATTATTATTATCGTAATAACTCTTATTTTTATCCTTATTACTTTTATTATTATCGTAATAACTCTTACTTTTATCCTTATTACTATTATTATTATCGTAATAACTCTTATTTTTATCCTTATTTCTATTATTATTATCATTATAACTATTACTTTCAGCCATATTCCTGTTTTTATTGTGTAATAACTCTTATTTTTATCCTTATTTCTATTATTATTATCGTGATAACTCTTATTTTTATCCTTATTACTATTATTATTATCGCAATAACTCTTATTTTTATCCTTATTACTATTATTATTATCGTAATAACTCTTATTTTTATCCTTATTACTATTACTATTATCATTATAACTATTATTTTCAGCCTTATTCCTATTTTTATCATGTAATAACTCTTATTTTTATCCTTATTTCTATTATTATTATCGTGATAACTCTTATTTTTATCCTTATTACTATTATTATTATCGTAATAACTCTTATTTTTATCCTTATTAATATTATTATTATCGTAATAACTCTTATTTTTATCCTTATTGCTATTATTATTATCGTTATAACTATTATTATCAGCCTTATCATTATTATTATTATATAAATAACTCTTATTTTAATCCTTATTCCTTTTTTTATTATCGTATTAACTCTTACTTTTGTCCTTATTCCTATTTTTATTATCGTATTAACTCTTATTTTTATCCTTATTCCTATTATTATTATCGTAATAACTCTTATTTTTATCCTTACTCCTATTATTATTATCGTAATAACTCTTATTTTTATCCTTATTCCTATTTTTATTATCGTAATAACTATTATTTTTATCCTTATTTCTATTATTATTATCGTAATAACTCTTATTTTTATCCTTATTACTATTATTATTATCGTAATAACTCTTATTTTTATCCTTATTGCTATTTTTATTATCGTATTAACTCTTATCGTTATCCTTATTCCTATTATTATTATCGTAATAACTCTTATTTTTATCCTTATTACTATTATTATTATCGTAATAACTCTTATTTTTATCCTTATTCCTATCTTTATTATCGTAATAACTCTTATTTTTATCCTTATTTCAATTATTATTATCGTAATAACTCTTATTTTTACGCTTATTTCTATTATTATTATCATTATAACTATTGCTTTCAGCCATATTCCTATTTTTATTATGTAATAACTCTTATTTTTATCCTTATTTCAATTATTATTATCGTAATAACTCTTATTTTTATCCATATTACTATCATTATTATCGTAATAACCCTTATATTTATCCTTATTTCTGTTATTATTATCATTATAACTATCATTTTCAGCCTTATTCATGTTTTTATTATGTAATAACTCTTATTTTTATCCTTATTACTATTATTATTATCGTATTAACTATTATTTTCAACCTTATCACTATTATTATTATATAAATAACTCTTACTTGTATCCTTATTCCTATTTTATCATCGTATTAACTCTTACTTTTATCCTTATTTCTATTATTATTATCGTAATAACTCTTATTTTTACCCTTATTTCTATTATTATTATCGTAATAACTCTTATTTTTATCCTTATTACTTTTATTATTATCGTAATAACTCTTACTTTTATCCTTATTACTATTATTATTATCGTAATAACTCTTATTTTTATCCTTATTTCTATTATTATTATCATTATAACTATTACTTTCAGCCATATTCCTGTTTTTATTGTGTAATAACTCTTATTTTTATCCTTATTTCTATTATTATTATCGTGATAACTCTTATTTTTATCCTTATTACTATTATTATTATCGCAATAACTCTTATTTTTATCCTTATTACTATTATTATTATCGTAATAACTCTTATTTTTATCCTTATTACTATTACTATTATCATTATAACTATTATTTTCAGCCTTATTCCTATTTTTATCATGTAATAACTCTTATTTTTATCCTTATTTCTATTATTATTATCGTGATAACTCTTATTTTTATCCTTATTACTATTATTATTATCGTAATAACTCTTATTTTTATCCTTATTAATATTATTATTATCGTAATAACTCTTATTTTTATCCTTATTGCTATTATTATTATCGTTATAACTATTATTATCAGCCTTATCATTATTATTATTATATAAATAACTCTTATTTTAATCCTTATTCCTTTTTTTATTATCGTATTAACTCTTACTTTTGTCCTTATTCCTATTTTTATTATCGTATTAACTCTTATTTTTATCCTTATTCCTATTATTATTATCGTAATAACTCTTATTTTTATCCTTACTCCTATTATTATTATCGTAATAACTCTTATTTTTATCCTTATTCCTATTTTTATTATCGTAATAACTATTATTTTTATCCTTATTTCTATTATTATTATCGTAATAACTCTTATTTTTATCCTTATTACTATTATTATTATCGTAATAACTCTTATTTTTATCCTTATTGCTATTTTTATTATCGTATTAACTCTTATCGTTATCCTTATTCCTATTATTATTATCGTAATAACTCTTATTTTTATCCTTATTACTATTATTATTATCGTAATAACTCTTATTTTTATCCTTATTCCTATCTTTATTATCGTAATAACTCTTATTTTTATCCTTATTTCAATTATTATTATCGTAATAACTCTTATTTTTACGCTTATTTCTATTATTATTATCATTATAACTATTGCTTTCAGCCATATTCCTATTTTTATTATGTAATAACTCTTATTTTTATCCTTATTTCAATTATTATTATCGTAATAACTCTTATTTTTATCCATATTACTATCATTATTATCGTAATAACCCTTATATTTATCCTTATTTCTGTTATTATTATCATTATAACTATCATTTTCAGCCTTATTCATGTTTTTATTATGTAATAACTCTTATTTTTATCCTTATTACTATTATTATTATCGTATTAACTATTATTTTCAACCTTATCACTATTATTATTATATAAATAACTCTTACTTGTATCCTTATTCCTATTTTATCATCGTATTAACTCTTACTTTTATCCTTATTTCTATTATTATTATCGTAATAACTCTTATTTTTACGCTTATTTCTATTATTATTATCATTATAACTATTGCTTTCAGCCATATTCCTATTTTTATGATGTAATAACTCTTATTTTTATCCTTATTTCTATTATTATTATCGTAATAACTCTTACTTTTATCCTTATTACTATTATTATTATCGTAACAACTATTATTATCAGCCTTATCACTATTATTATTATATAAATAACTCTTATTTTTATCCTTATTCCTATTTTTATTATCGTATTAACTCTTACTTTTATCCTTATTACTATTATTATTATCGTAATAACTCTTATTTTTATCCTTATTACTATTATTATTATCGTAATAACTCTTATTTTTATCCTTATTTCTATTATTATTATCGTATTAACTCTTACTTTTATCCTTATTACTATTATTATTATCGTAATAACTCTTATTTTTATCCATATTACTATCATTATTATCGTAATAACCCTTATATTTATCCTTATTTCTGTTATTATTATCATTATAACTATCATTTTCAGCCTTATTCCTGTTTTTATTATGTAATAACTTATTTTTATCCTTATTACTATTATTATTATCGTATTAACTATTATTTTCAACCTTATCACTATTATTATTATATAAATAACTCTTACTTTTATCCTTATTCCTAGTTTATCATCGTATTAACTCTTACTTTTATCCTTATTACTATTATTATTATCGTAATAACTCTTATTTTTATCCTTATTACTATTAGTATTATCGTAATTACTAATATTTTCAGACTTATCACAATTAATATTATATAAATAACTCTTATTTTTATACTTATTCCTATTTTATCATCGTATTAACTCTTATTTTATATCCTTATTCCCATTTTTATTATCGTAATAACTATTATTTTCAGCCTTATCACTATTATTATTATATAAATAACTCTTATTTTTATCCTTGTTCCTATTTTTATTATCGTATTAACGCTTACTTTTATCCTTATTACTATTATTATTATCGTAGTAACTCTTATTTTTACCCTTATTTCTATTATTATTATCGTAATAACTCTTATTTTTATCCTTATTACTTTTATTATTATCGTAATAACTCTTACTTTTATCCTTATTACTATTATTATTATCGTAATAACTCTTATTTTTATCCATATTACTATCATTATTATCGTAATAACCCTTATATTTATCCTTATTTCTGTTATTATTATCATTATAACTATCATTTTCAGCCTTATTCCTGTTTTTATTATGTAATAACTTATTTTTATCCTTATTACTATTATTATTATCGTATTAACTATTATTTTCAACCTTATCACTATTATTATTATATAAATAACTCTTACTTTTATCCTTATTCCTAGTTTATCATCGTATTAACTCTTACTTTTATCCTTATTACTATTATTATTATCGTAATAACTCTTATTTTTATCCTTATTACTATTAGTATTATCGTAATTACTAATATTTTCAGACTTATCACAATTAATATTATATAAATAACTCTTATTTTTATACTTATTCCTATTTTATCATCGTATTAACTCTTATTTTATATCCTTATTCCCATTTTTATTATCGTAATAACTATTATTTTCAGCCTTATCACTATTATTATTATATAAATAACTCTTATTTTTATCCTTATTCCTATTTTTATTATCGTATTAACGCTTACTTTTATCCTTATTACTATTATTATTATCGTAGTAACTCTTATTTTTACCCTTATTTCTATTATTATTATCGTAATAACTCTTATTTTTATCCTTATTACTTTTATTATTATCGTAATAACTCTTACTTTTATCCTTATTACTATTATTATTATCGTAATAACACTTATTTTTATCCATATTACTATCATTATTATCGTAATAACTCTTATTTTTATCCTTATTTCTATTATTATTATCATTATAACTATTACTTTCAGCCATATTCCTGTTTTTATTGTGTAATAACTCTTATTTTTATCCTTATTTCTATTATTATTATCGTGATAACTCTTATTTTTATCCTTATTGCTATTATTATTATCGTTATAACTATTATTATCAGCCTTATCATTATTATTATTATATAAATAACTCTTATTTTTATCCTTATTCCTTTTTTTATTATCGTATTAACTCTTACTTTTGTCCTTATTCCTATCTTTATTATCGTAATAACTCTTATTTTTATCCTTATTTCTATTATTATTATCGTAATAACTCTTATCTTTACGCTTATTTCTATTATTATTATCATTATAACTATTGCTTTCAGCCATATTCCTATTTTTATTATGTAATAACTCTTATTTTTATCCTTATTTCTATTATTATTATCGTAATAACTCTTATTTTTACGCTTATTTCTATTATTATTATCATTATAACTATTGCTTTCAGCCATATTCCTATTTTTATTATGTAATAACTCTTATTTTTATCCTTATTTCTATTATTATTATCGTAATAACTCTTATTTTTATCCATATTACTATCATTATTATCGTAATAACCCTTATATTTATCCTTATTTCTGTTATTATTATCATTATAACTATCATTTTCAGCCTTATTCATGTTTTTATTATGTAATAACTCTTATTTTTATCCTTATTACTATTATTATTATCGTATTAACTATTATTTTCAACCTTATCACTATTATTATTATATAAATAACTCTTACTTGTATCCTTATTCCTATTTTATCATCGTATTAACTCTTACTTTTATCCTTATTTCTATTATTATTATCGTAATAACTCTTATTTTTACGCTTATTTCTATTATTATTATCATTATAACTATTGCTTTCAGCCATATTCCTATTTTTATTATGTAATAACTCTTATTTTTATCCTTATTTCTATTATTATTATCGTAATAACTCTTATTTTTACGCTTATTTCTATTATTATTATCATTATAACTCTTATTTTTATCCTTACTCCTATTATTATTATCGTAGTAACTCTTATTTTTATCCTTATTCCTATTTTTATTATCGTAATAACTATTATTTCTATCCTTATTTCTATTATTATTATCGTATTAACTCTTACTTTTATCCTTATTTCTATTATTATTATCATTATAACTATTACTTTCAGCCATATTCCTGTTTTTATTGTATAATAACTCTTATTTCTATCCTTATTTCTATTATTATTATCGTGATAACTCTTATTTTTATCCTTATTACTATTATTATTATCGCAATAACTCTTATTTTTATCCTTATTACTATTATTATTATCGTAATAACTCTTATTTTTATCCTTATTACTATTACTATTATCATTATAACTATTATTTTCAGCCTTATTCATGTTTTTATTATCGTAATAACTATTATTTTTATCCTTATTTCTATTATTATTATCGTATTAACTCTTACTTTTATCCTTATTACTATTATTATTATCGTAATAAATCTTATTTTTATCCTTATTACTATTAGTATTATCGTAATTACTAATATTTTCAGGCTTATCACAATTAATATTATATAAATAACTCTTATTTTTATACTTATTCCTATTTTATCATCGTATTAACTCTTATTTTATATCCTTATTCCCATTTTTATTATCGTAATAACTATTATTTTCAGCCTTATCACTATTATTATTATATAAACAACTCTTATTTTTATCCTTATTTCTATTATTATTATCGTAATAACTCTTATTTTTATCCATATTACTATCATTATTATCGTAATAACCCTTATATTTATCCTTATTTCTGTTATTATTATCATTATAACTATCATTTTCAGCCTTATTCATGTTTTTATTATGTAATAACTCTTATTTTTATCCTTATTACTATTATTATTATCGTATTAACTATTATTTTCAACCTTATCACTATTATTATTATATAAATAACTCTTACTTTTATCCTGATTCCTATTTTATCATCGTATTAACTCTTACTTTTATACTTATTACTATTATTATTATCGTAATAACTCTTATTTTTATCCTTATTACTATTAGTATTATCGTAATAACTCTAATTTTTATCCTTACTCCTATTATTATTATCGTAGTAACTCTTATTTTTATCCTTATTTCTATTATTATTATCATTATAACTATTACTTTCAGCCATATTCCTGTTTTTATTGTGTAATAACTCTTATTTTTATCCTTATTTCTATTATTATTATCGTGATAACTCTTATTTTTATCCTTATTACTATTATTATTATCGCAATAACTCTTATTTTTATCCTTATTACTATTATTATTATCGTAATAACTCTTATTTTTATCCTTATTACTATTACTATTATCATTATAACTATTATTTTCAGCCTTATTCCTATTTTTATCATGTAATAACTCGAATTTTTATCCTTATTTCTATTATTATTATCGTGATAACTCTTATTTTTATCCTTATTACTATTATTATTATCGTAATAACTCTTATTTTTATCCTTATTGCTATTTTTATTATCGTATTAACTCTTATCGTTATCCTTATTCCTATTATTATTATCGTAATAACTCTTATTTTTATCCTTACTCCTATTATTATTATAGTAATAACTCTTATTTTTATCCTTATTCCTATTTTTATTATCGTATTAACTCTTACTTTTATCCTTATTACAATTATTATTATCGTAATAACCCTTATATTTATCCTTATTTCTGTTATTATTATCATTATAACTATCATTTTCAGCCTTATTCCTGTTTTTATTATGTAATAACTATTATTTTTATCCTTATTACTATTATTATTATCGTATTAACTATTATTTTCAACCTTATCACTATTATTATTATATAAATAACTCTTACTTTTATCCTTATTCCTATTTTATCATCGTATTAACTCTTACTTTTATCCTTATTACTATTATTATTATCGTAATAACTCTTATTTTTATCCATATTACTATCATTGTTATCGTAATAACCCTTATATTTATCCTTATTTCTGTTATTATTATCATTATAACTATCATTTTCAGCCTTATTCCTGTTTTTATTGTGTAATAACTCTTATTTTTATCCTTATTTCTATTATTATTATCGTAAGAACTCTTATTTTTATCCTTATTCCTATTTTTATTATGTAATAACTCTTATTATTATCCTTATAACTATTATTATTATCGTAAGAACACTTATTTTTATCCTTATTCCTATTTTTATTATGTAATAACTCTTATTCTTATCCTTATTACTATTATTATTATCGTAATAACTCTTATTTTTATCCTTATTCCTACCTTTATTATCGTAATAACACTTATTTTTATCCTTATTTCTATTATTATTATCGTAATAACTCTTATTTTTATCCATATTACTATTATTATTATCAGTATAACTATTACTTTCAGCCATATTCCTATTTTTATTATATAATAACTCTTATTTTTATCCTTATTACTATTATTGTTATCGTAATAACTATTATTTTCAGCCTTATCACTATTATTATTATATAAATAACTCTTACTTGTATCCTTATTCCTATTTTATCATCGTATTAACTCTTACTTTTATCCTTATTTCTATTATTATTATCGTAATAACTCTTACTTTTATCCTTATTTCTATTATTATTATCGTAATAACTCTTATTTTTATCCTTATTACTATTATTATTATCGTAATAACTCTTACTTTTATCCGTATTCCTATCTTTATTATCGTAATAACTCTTATTTTTATCCTTATTTCTATTATTATTATCGTAATAACTCTTATTTTTACGCTTATTTCTATTATTATTATCATTATAACTATTGCTTTCAGCCATATTCCTATTTTTATTATGTAATAACTCTTATTTTTATCCTTATTTCTATTATTATTATCGTAATGACTCTTATTTTTATCCATATTACTATCATTATTATCGTAATAACCCTTATATTTATCCTTATTTCTGTTATTATTATCATTATAACTATCATTTTCAGCCTTATTCATGTTTTTATTATGTAATAACTCTTATTTTTATCCTTATTACTATTATTATTATCGTATTAACTATTATTTTCAACCTTATCACTATTATTATTATATAAATAACTCTTACTTTTATCCTTATTCCTATTTTATCATCGTATTAACTCTTACTTTTATCCTTATTACTATTATTATTATCGTAATAACTCTTATTTTTATCCTTATTACTATTAGTATTATCGTAATAACTCTTATTTTTATCCTTACTCCTATTATTATTATCGTAGTAACTCTTATTTTTATCCTTATTCCTATTTTTATTATCGTAATAACTATTATTTTTATCCTTATTTCTATTATTATTATCGTATTAACTCTTACTTTTATCCTTATTACTATTATTATTATCGTAATAACTCTTATTTTTATCCTTATTACTATTAGTATTATCGTAATTACTAATATTTTCAGGCTTATCACAATTAATATTATATAAATAACTCTTATTTTTATACTTATTCCTATTTTATCATCGTATTAACTCTTATTTTATATCCTTATTCCCATTTTTATTATCGTAATAACTATTATTTTCAGCCTTATCACTATTATTATTATATAAATAACTCTTATTTTTATCCTTATTTCTATTATTATTATCGTAATAACTCTTATTTTTATCCATATTACTATCATTATTATCGTAATAACCCTTATATTTATCCTTATTTCTGTTATTATTATCATTATAACTATCATTTTCAGCCTTATTCATGTTTTTATTATGTAATAACTCTTATTTTTATCCTTATTACTATTATTATTATCGTATTAACTATTATTTTCAACCTTATCACTATTATTATTATATAAATAACTCTTACTTTTATCCTTATTCCTATTTTATCATCGTATTAACTCTTACTTTTATACTTATTACTATTATTATTATCGTAATAACTCTTATTTTTATCCTTATTACTATTAGTATTATCGTAATAACTCTTATTTTTATCCTTACTCCTATTATTATTATCGTAGTAACTCTTATTTTTATCCTTATTTCTATTATTATTATCATTATAACTATTACTTTCAGCCTTATTCCTGTTTTTATTATGTAATAACTATTATTTTTATCCTTATTACTATTATTATTATCGTATTAACTATTATTTTCAACCTTATCACTATTATTATTATATAAATAACTCTTACTTTTATCCTTATTCCTATTTTATCATCGTATTAACTCTTACTTTTATCCTTATTACTATTATTATTATCGTAATAACTCTTATTTTTATCCATATTACTATGATTATTATCGTAATAACCCTTATATTTATCCTTATTTCTGTTATTATTATCATTATAACTATCATTTTCAGCCTTATTCCTGTTTTTATTGTGTAATAACTCTTATTTTTATCCTTATTTCTATTATTATTATCGTAAGAACTCTTATTTTTATCCTTATTCCTATTTTTATTATGTAATAACTCTTATTATTATCCTTATAACTATTATTATTATCGTAAGAACACTTATTTTTATCCTTATTCCTATTTTTATTATGTAATAACTCTTATTCTTATCCTTATTACTATTATTATTATCGTAATAACTCTTATTTTTATCCTTATTCCTATCTTTATTATCGTAATAACACTTATTTTTATCCTTATTTCTATTATTATTATCGTAATAACTCTTATTTTTATCCATATTACTATTATTATTATCAGTATAACTATTACTTTCAGCCATATTCCTATTTTTATTATATAATAACTCTTATTTTTATCCTTATTACTATTATTGTTATCGTAATAACTATTATTTTCAGCCTTATCACTATTATTATTATATAAATAACTCCTATTTTTGTCCTTATTCCTATTTTTATTATCGTATTAACTCTTATTTTTATCCTTATTCCTATTATTATTATCGTAATAACTCTTATTTTTATCCTTATTCCTATTATTATTATCGTAATAACTCTTATTTTTATCCTTATTCCTATTACTATTATCGTAATAACTCTTATTTTTATCCTTATTACTATTATTATTATCGTAATAACCCTTATATTTATCCTTATTTCTGTTATTATTATCATTATAACTATCATTTTCAGCCTTATTCCTGTTTTTATTGTGTAATAACTCTTATTTTTATCCTTATTTCTATTATTATTATCGTAAGAACTCTTATTTTTATCCTTATTCCTATTTTTATTATGTAATAACTCTTATTATTATCCTTATAACTATTATTATTATCGTAAGAACACTTATTTTTATCCTTATTCCTATTTTTATTATGTAATAACTCTTATTCTTATCCTTATTACTATTATTATTATCGTAATAACTCTTATTTTTATCCTTATTCCTATCTTTATTATCGTAATAACACTTATTTTTATCCTTATTTCTATTATTATTATCGTAATAACTCTTATTTTTATCCATATTACTATTATTATTATCAGTATAACTATTACTTTCAGCCATATTCCTATTTTTATTATATAATAACTCTTATTTTTATCCTTATTACTATTATTGTTATCGTAATAACTATTATTTTCAGCCCTATCACTATTATTATTATATAAATAACTCCTATTTTTGTCCTTATTCCTATTTTTATTATCGTATTAACTCTTATTTTTATCCTTATTCCTATTATTATTATCGTAATAACTCTTATTTTTATCCTTATTCCTATTATTATTATCGTAATAACTCTTATTTTTAGCCTTATTCCTATTACTATTATCGTAATAACTCTTATTTTTATCCTCATTACTATTATTATTATCGTAATAACTCTTATTTTTATCCTTATTCCTATCTTTATTATCGTAATAACTCTTATTTTTATCCTTATTTCTATTATTATTATCGTAATAACTCTTATTTTTACGCTTATTTCTATTATTATTATCATTATAACTATTGCTTTCAGCCATATTCATATTTTTATTATGTAATAACTCTTATTTTTATCCTTATTTCTATTATTATTATCGTAATAACTCTTATTTTTATCCATATTACTATCATTATTATCGTAATAACCCTTATATTTATCCTTATTTCTGTTATTATTATCATTATAACTATCATTTTCAGCCTTATTCATGTTTTTATTATGTAATGACTCTTATTTTTATCCTTATTACTATTATTATTATCGTATTAACTATTATTTTCAACCTTATCACTATTATTATTATATAAATAACTCTTACTTTTATCCTTATTCCTATTTTATCATCGTATTAACTCTTACTTTTATCCTTATTACTATTATTATTATCGTAATAACTTTTATTTTTATCCATATTACTATCATTATTATCGTAATAACCCTTATATTTATCCTTATTTCTGTTATTATTATCATTATAACTATCATTTTCAGCCTTATTCCTGTTTTTATTGTGTAATAACTCTTATTTTTATCCTTATTTCTATTATTATTATCGTAAGCACTCTTATTTTTATCCTTATTCCTATTTTTATTATGTAATAACTCTTATTATTATCCTTATAACTATTATTATTATCGTAAGAACACTTATTTTTATCCTTATTCCTATTTTTATTATGTAATAACTCTTATTCTTATCCTTATTACTATTATTATTATCGTAATAACTCTTATTTTTATCCTTATTCCTATCTTTATTATCGTAATAACACTTATTTTTATCCTTATTTCTATTATTATTATCGTAATAACTCTTATTTTTATCCATATTACTATTATTATTATCAGTATAACTATTACTTTCAGCCATATTCCTATTTTTATTATATAATAACTCTTATTTTTATCCTTATTACTATTATTGTTATCGTAATAACTATTATTTTCAGCCTTATCACTACTATTATTATATAAATAACTCCTATTTTTGTCCTTATTCCTATTTTTATTATCGTATTAACTCTTATTTTTATCCTTATTCCTATTATTATTATCGTAATAACTCTTATTTTTATCCTTATTCCTATTATTATTATCGTAATAACTCTTATTTTTATCCTTATTCCTATTACTATTATCGTAATAACTCTTATTTTTATCCTTATTACTATTATTATTATCGTAATAACTCTTATTTTTATCCTTATTCCTATCTTTATTATCGTAATAACTCTTATTTTTATCCTTATTTCTATTATTATTATCGTACTAACTCTTATTTTTATCCATATTACTATCATTATTATCGTAATAACCCTTATATTTATCCTTATTTCTGTTATTATTATCATTATAACTATCATTTTCAGCCTTATTCATGTTTTTATTATGTAATAACTCTTATTTTTATCCTTATTACTATTATTATTATCGTATTAACTATTATTTTCAACCTTATCACTATTATTCTTATATAAATAACTCTTACTTTTATCCTTATTCCTATTTTATCATCGTATTAACTCTTACTTTTATCCTTATTTCTATTATTATTATCGTAATAACTCTTATTTTTATCCTTATTTCTATTATTATTATCATTATAACTATTGCTTTCAGCCATATTCCTATTTTTATTATGTAATAACTCTTATTTTTATCCTTATTTCTATTATTATTATCGTAATAACTCTTATTTTTATCCATATTACTATCATTATTATCGTAATAACCCTTATATTTATCCTTATTTCTGTTATTATTATCATTATAACTATCATTTTCAGCCTTATTCATGTTTTTATTATGTAATAACTCTTATTTTTATCCTTATTACTATTATTATTATCGTATTAACTATTATTTTCAACCTTATCACTATTATTATTATATAAATAACTCTTACTTGTATCCTTATTCCTATTTTATCATCGTATTAACTCTTACTTTTATCCTTATTTCTATTATTATTATCGTAATAACTCTTATTTTTATCCTTATTTCTATTATTATTATCGTAATAACTCTTATTTTTATCCTTATTACTATTATTATTATCGTAATAACTCTTATTTTTATCCTTATTACTATTATTATTATCGTAATAACTCTTATTTTTATCCTTATTACTATTATTATTATCGTAATAACTCTTATTTTTATCCTTATTTCTATTATTATTATCGTATTAACTCTTACTTTTATCCTTATTACTATTATTATTAACGTAATAACTCTTATTTTTATCCTTATTACTATTAGTATTATCGTATTTACTAATATTTTCAGGCTTATCACAATTAATATTATATAAATAACACTTATTTTTATACTTATTCCTATTTTATCATCGTATTAACTCTTATTTTATATCCTTATTCCCATTTTTATTATCGTAATAACTCTTATTTTTATCCTTATTCCTATTATTATTATCGTAATAACTCTTATTTTTATCCTTATTCCTATTACTATTATCGTAATAACTCTTATTTTTATCCTCATTACTATTATTATTATCGTAATAACTCTTATTTTTATCCTTATTCCTATCTTTATTATCGTAATAACTCTTATTTTTATCCTTATTTCTATTATTATTATCGTACTAACTCTTATTTTTATCCATATTACTATCATTATTATCGTAATAACCCGTATATTTATCCCTATTTCTGTTATTATTATCATTATAACTATCATTTTCAGCCTTATTCATGTTTTTATTATGTAATAACTCTTATTTTTATCCTTATTACTATTATTATTATCGTATAAACTATTATTTTCAACCTTATCACTATTATTCTTATATAAATAACTCTTACTTTTATCCTTATTCCTATTTTATCATCGTATTAACTCTTACTTTTATCCTTATTTCTATTATTATTATCGTAATAACTCTTATTTTTATCCTTATTTCTATTATTATTATCGTAATAACTCTTATTTTTATCCTTATTACTATTATTATTATCGTAATAACTCTTATTTTTATCCTTATTCCTATCTTTATTATCGTAATAACTCTTATTTTTATACTTATTCCTATCTTTATTATCGTAATAATTCTTATTTTTATCCTTATTTCTATTATTATTATCGTAATAACTCTTATTTTTACGCTTATTTCTATTATTATTATCATTATAACTATTGCTTTCAGCCATATTCATATTTTTATTATGTAATAACTCTTATTTTTATCCTTATTTCTATTATTATTATCGTAATAACTCTTATTTTTATCCATATTACTATCATTATTATCGTAATAACCCTTATATTTATCCTTATTTCTGTTATTATTATCATTATAACTATCATTTTCAGCCTTATTCATGTTTTTATTATGTAATGACTCTTATTTTTATCCTTATTACTATTATTATTATCGTATTAACTATTATTTTCAACCTTATCACTATTATTATTATATAAATAACTCTTACTTGTATCCTTATTCCTATTTTATCATCGTATTAACTCTTACTTTTATCCTTATTTCTATTATTATTATCGTAATAACTCTTATTTTTATCCTTATTTCTATTATTATTATCGTAATAACTCTTATTTTTATCCTTATTACTATTATTATTATCGTAATAACTCTTACTTTTATCCTTATTCCTATCTTTATTATCGTAATAACTCTTATTTTTATCCTTATTTCTATTATTATTATCGTAATAACTCTTATTTTTACGCTTATTTCTATTATTATTATCATTATAACTATTGCTTTCAGCCATATTCCTATTTTTATTATGTAATAACTCTTATTTTTATCCTTATTTCTATTATTATTATCGTAATGACTCTTATTTTTATCCATATTACTATCATTATTATCGTAATAACCCTTATATTTATCCTTATTTCTGTTATTATTATCATTATAACTATCATTTTCAGCCTTATTCATGTTTTTATTATGTAATAACTCTTATTTTTATCCTTATTACTATTATTATTATCGTATTAACTATTATTTTCAACCTTATCACTATTATTATTATATAAATAACTCTTACTTTTATCCTTATTCCTATTTTATCATCGTATTAACTCTTACTTTTATCCTTATTACTATTATTATTATCGTAATAACTCTTATTTTTATCCTTAGTACTATTAGTATTATCGTAATAACTCTTATTTTTATCCTTACTCCTATTATTATTATCGTAGTAACTCTTATTTTTATCCTTATTTCTATTATTATTATCATTATAACTATTACTTTCAGCCATATTCCTGTTTTTATTGTGTAATAACTCTTATTTTTATCCTTATTTCTATTACTATTATCGTGATAACTCTTATTTTTATCCTTATTTCTGTTATTATTATCATTATAACTATCATTTTCAGCCTTATTCATGTTTTTATTATGTAATAACTCTTATTTTTATCCTTATTACTATTATTATTATCGTATTAACTATTATTTTCAACCTTATCACTATTATTATTATATAAATAACTCTTACTTTTATCCTTATTCCTATTTTATCATCGTATTAACTCTTACTTTTATCCTTATTACTATTATTATTATCGTAATAACTCTTATTTTTATCCTTATTACTATTAGTATTATCGTAATAACTCTTATTTTTATCCTTACTCCTATTATTATTATCGTAGTAACTCTTATTTTTATCCTTATTTCTATTATTATTATCATTATAACTATTACTTTCAGCCATATTCCTGTTTTTATTGTGTAATAACTCTTATTTTTATCCTTATTTCTATTATTATTATCGTGATAACTCTTATTTTTATCCTTATTACTATTACTATTATCATTATAACTATTATTTTCAGCCTTATTCCTATTTTTATCATGTAATAACTCTTATTTTTATCCTTATTTCTATTATTATTATCGTGATAACTCTTATTTTTATCCTTATTACTATTATTATTATCGTAATAACTCTTATTTTTATCCTTATTGCTATTTTTATTATCGTATTAACTCTTATCGTTATCCTTATTCCTATTATTATTATCGTAATAACTCTTATTTTTATCCTTACTCCTATTATTATTATAGTAATAACTCTTATTTTTATCCTTATTCCTATTCTTATTATCGTATTAACTCTTACTTTTATCCTTATTACAATTATTATTATCGTAATAACCCTTATATTTATCCTTATTTCTGTTATTATTATCATTATAACTATCATTTTCAGCCTTATTCCTGTTTTTATTATGTAATAACTATTATTTTTATCCTTATTACTATTATTATTATCGTATTAACTATTATTTTCAACCTTATCACTATTATTATTATATAAATAACTCTTACTTTTATCCTTATTCCTATTTTATCATCGTATTAACTCTTACTTTTATCCTTATTACTATTATTATTATCGTAATAACTTTTATTTTTATCCATATTACTATCATTATTATCGTAATAACCCTTATATTTATCCTTATTTCTGTTATTATTATCATTATAACTATCATTTTCAGCCTTATTCCTGTTTTTATTGTGTAATAACTCTTATTTTTATCCTTATTTCTATTATTATTATCGTAAGCACTCTTATTTTTATCCTTATTCCTATTTTTATTATGTAATAACTCTTATTATTATCCTTATAACTATTATTATTATCGTAAGAACACTTATTTTTATCCTTATTCCTATTTTTATTATGTAATAACTCTTATTCTTATCCTTATTACTATTATTATTATCGTAATAACTCTTATTTTTATCCTTATTCCTATCTTTATTATCGTAATAACACTTATTTTTATCCTTATTTCTATTATTATTATCGTAATAACTCTTATTTTTATCCATATTACTATTATTATTATCAGTATAACTATTACTTTCAGCCATATTCCTATTTTTATTATATAATAACTCTTATTTTTATCCTTATTACTATTATTGTTATCGTAATAACTATTATTTTCAGCCTTATCACTACTATTATTATATAAATAACTCCTATTTTTGTCCTTATTCCTATTTTTATTATCGTATTAACTCTTATTTTTATCCTTATTCCTATTATTATTATCGTAATAACTCTTATTTTTATCCTTATTCCTATTATTATTATCGTAATAACCCTTATATTTATCCTTATTTCTGTTATTATTATCATTATAACTATCATTTTCAGCCTTATTCATGTTTTTATTATGTAATAACTCTTATTTTTATCCTTATTACTATTATTATTATCGTATTAACTATTATTTTCAACCTTATCACTATTATTATTATATAAATAACTCTTACTTGTATCCTTATTCCTATTTTATCATCGTATTAACTCTTACTTTTATCCTTATTTCTATTATTATTATCGTAATAACTCTTATTTTTATCCTTATTTCTATTATTATTATCGTAATAACTCTTATTTTTATCCTTATTACTATTATTATTATCGTAATAACTCTTATTTTTATCCTTATTACTATTATTATTATCGTAATAACTCTTATTTTTATCCTTATTACTATTATTATTATCGTAATAACTCTTATTTTTATCCTTATTTCTATTATTATTATCGTATTAACTCTTACTTTTATCCTTATTACTATTATTATTAACGTAATAACTCTTATTTTTATCCTTATTACTATTAGTATTATCGTATTTACTAATATTTTCAGGCTTATCACAATTAATATTATATAAATAACACTTATTTTTATACTTATTCCTATTTTATCATCGTATTAACGCTTATTTTATATCCTTATTCCCATTTTTATTATCGTAATAACTCTTATTTTTATCCTTATTACTATTATTATTATCGTAATAACTCTTATTTTTATCCTTATTACTATTATTATTATCGTAATAACTATTATTTTTATCCATATTTCTATTATTATTATCGTAATAACTCTTATTTTTATCCTTATTACTATTATTATTATCGAAATAACTCTTATTTTTATCCTTATTACTATTATTATTATCGTACTAACTCTTATTTTTATCCTTATTTCTATTATTATTATCATTATAACTATTACTTTCAGCCATATTCCTGTTTTTATTGTGTAATAACTCTTATTTTTATCGTTATTACTATAATTATTATCGTAAGAACTATTATTTTTATCCTTACTCCTATTTTTATTATCGTAATAACTCTTATTTTTATCCTTATTTCTATTATTATTATCGTAATAACTCTTATTTTTATCCTTATTACTTTTATTATTATCGTAATAACTCTTATTTTTACGCTTATTTCTATTATTATTATCATTATAACTATTGCTTTCAGCCATATTCCTATTCTTATTATGTAATAACTTTTATTTTTATCTTTATTTCTATTATTATTATCGTAATAACTCTTATTTTTATCCTTATTGTTATTATTATTATCGTAATAACTATTATTATCAGCCTTATCACTATTATTATTATATAAACAACTCTTATTTTTATCCTTATTCCTATTTTTATTATCGTATTAACTCTTACTTTGGCCTTATTCCTATTTTTATTATCGTATTAACTCTTATTTTTATCCTTATTCCTATTATTATTATCGTAATAACTCTTATTTTTATCCTTACTCCTATTATTATTATCGTAATAACTCTTATTTTTATCCTTATTCCTATTTTTATTATCGTAATAACTATTATTTTTATCCTTATTTCTATTATTATTATCGTAATAACTCTTATTTTTATCCTTATTACTATTATTATTATCGAAATAACTCTTATTTTTGTCCTTATTACTATTATTATTATCGTAATAACTCTTATTTTTATCCTTATTTCTATTATTATTATCATTATAACTATTATTTTCAGCCTTATTCCTGTTTTTATCATGTAATAACTCTTATTTTTATCCTTATTTCTATTATTATTATCGTGATAACTCTTATTTTTATCCTTATTACTATTATTATTATCGTAATAACTCTTATTTTTATCCTTATTGCTATTTTTATTATCGTATTAACTCTTATCGTTATCCTTATTCCTATTATTATTATCGTAATAACTCTTATTTTTATCCTTACTCCTATTATTATTATAGTAATAACTCTTATTTTTATCCTTATTCCTATTTTTATTATCGTATTAACTCTTACTTTTATCCTTATTACAATTATTATTATCGTAATAACCCTTATATTTATCCTTATTTCTGTTATTATTATCATTATAACTATCATTTTCAGCCTTATTCCTGTTTTTATTATGTAATAACTATTATTTTTATCCTTATTACTATTATTATTATCGTATTAACTATTATTTTCAACCTTATCACTATTATTATTATATAAATAACTCTTACTTTTATCCTTATTCCTATTTTATCATCGTATTAACTCTTACTTTCATCCTTATTACTATTATTATTATCGTAATAACTCTTATTTTTATCCATATTACTATCATTATTATCGTAATAACCCTTATATTTATCCTTATTTCTGTTATTATTATCATTATAACTATCATTTTCAGCCTTATTCCTGTTTTTATTGTGTAATAACTCTTATTTTTATACTTATTCCTATTTTATCATCGTATTAACTCTTATTTTATATCCTTATTCCCATTTTTATTATCGTAATAACTATTATTTTCAGCCTTATCACTATTATTATTATATAAATAACTCTTATTTTTATCCTTATTCCTATTTTTATTATCGTATTAACTCTTACTTTTATCCTTATTACTATTATTATTATCGTAATAACTCTTATTTTTATCCTTATTACTATTATTATTATCGTGATAACTCTTATTTTTATCCTTATTACTATTATTATTATCGTAATAACTCTTATTTTTATCCTTATTAATATTATTATTATCGTAATAACACTTATTTTTATCCTTATTGCTATTATTATTATCGTAATAACTATTATTATCAGCCTTATCACTATTATTATTATATAAATAACTCTTACTTTTATCCTTATTCCTATTTTATCATCGTTTTAACTCTTACTTTTATCCTTATTACTATTATTATTATCGTAATAACTCTTATTTTTATCCTTATTACTATTAGTATTATCGTAATAACTCTTATTTTTATCCTTACTCCTATTATTATTATCGTAGTAACTCTTATTTTTATCCTTATTTCTATTATTATTATCATATAACTATTACTTTCAGCCATATTCCTGTTTTTATTGTGTAATAACTCTTATTTTTATCCTTATTTCTATTATTATTATCGTGATAACTCTTATTTTTATCCTTATTACTATTACTATTATCATTATAACTATTATTTTCAGCCTTATTCCTATTTTTATCATGTAATAACTCTTATTTTTATCCTTATTTCTATTATTATTATCGTGATAACTCTTATTTTTATCCTTATTACTATTATTATTATCGTAATAACTCTTATTTTTATCCTTATTGCTATTTTTATTATCGTATTAACTCTTATCGTTATCCTTATTCCTATTATTATTATCGTAATAACTCTTATTTTTATCCTTACTCCTATTATTATTATAGTAATAACTCTTATTTTTATCCTTATTTCCTATTTTTATTATCGTATTAACTCTTACTTTTATCCTTATTACAATTATTATTATCGTAATAACCCTTATATTTATCCTTATTTCTGTTATTATTATCATTATAACTATCATTTTCAGCCTTATTCCTGTTTTTATTATGTAATAACTATTATTTTTATCCTTATTACTATTATTATTATCGTATTAACTATTATTTTCAACCTTATCACTATTATTATTATATAAATAACTCTTACTTTTATCCTTATTCCTATTTTATCATCGTATTAACTCTTACTTTTATCCTTATTACTATTATTATTATCGTAATAACTCTTATTTTTATCCATATTACTATCATTATTATCGTAATAACCCTTATATTTATCCTTATTTCTGTTATTATTATCATTATAACTATCATTTTCAGCCATATTCCTGTTTTTATTGTGTAATAACTCTTATTTTTATCCTTATTTCTATTATTATTATCGTAAGAACTCTTATTTTTATCCTTATTCGTATTTTTAGTATGTAATAACTCTTATTATTATCCTTATAACTATTATTATTATCGTAAGAACACTTATTTTTATCCTTATTACTATTATTATTATCGTAATAACTCTTATCTTTATCCTTATTTCTATTATTATTATCGTATTAACTCTTACTTTTATCCTTATTACTATCATTATTATCGTAATAAGTCTTATTTTTATCCTTATTACTATTAGTATTATCGTAATTACTATTATTTTCAGGCTTATCACAATTAATATTATATAAATAACTCTTATTTTTATCCTTATTCCTATTTTTATTATCGTATTAACGCTTACTTTTATCCTTATTACTATTATTATTATCGTAATAACTCTTATTTTTATCCTTATTTCTATTATTATTATCGTAATAACTCTTATTTTTATCCTTATTGCTATTATTATTATCGTAATAACTATTATTATCAGCTTTATCACTATTATTATTATATAAATAACTCTTATTTTTATCCTTATTCCTATTTTTATTATCGTATTAACTCTTACTTTTGTCCTTATTCCTATTTTTATTATCGTAATAACTCTTATTTTTATCCTTATTTCTATTATTATTATCATTATAACTATTACTTTCAGCCATATTCCTGTTTTTATTGTGTAATAACTCTTATTTTTATCCTTATTTCTATTATTATTATCGTAAGAACTCTTATTTTTATCCTTATTCGTATTTTTTATTATGTAATAACTCTTATTATTATCCTTATAACTATTATTATTATCGTAAGAACATTTATTTTTATCCTTATTACTATTATTATTATCGTAATAACTCTTATCTTTATCCTTATTTCTATTATTATTATCGTATTAACTCTTACTTTTATCCTTATTACTATCATTATTATCGTAATAAGTCTTATTTTTATCCTTATTACTATTAGTATTATCGTAATTACTATTATTTTCAGGCTTATCACAATTAATATTATATAAATAACTCTTATTTTTATACTTATTCCTATTTTATCATCGTATTAACTCTTATTTTATATCCTTATTCCCATTTTCATTATCGTAATAACTATTATTTTCAGCCTTATCACTATTATGATTATATAAATAACTCTTATTTTTATCCTTATTCCTATTTTTATTATCGTATTAACGCTTACTTTTATCCTTATTACTATTATTATTATCGTAATAACTCTTATTTTTATCCTTATTTCTATTATTATTATCGTAATAACTCTTATTTTTATCCTTATTGCTATTATTATTATCGTAATAACTATTATTATCAGCTTTATCACTATTATTATTATATAAATAACTCTTATTTTTATCCTTATTCGTATTTTTATTATGTAATAACTCTTATTATTATCCTTATAACTATTATTATTATCGTAAGAACACTTACTTTTATCCTTATTTCTATTATTATTATCGTAATAACTCTTATTTTTATCCTTATTACTATTATTATTATCGTAATAACTCTTATTTTTATCCTTATTCCTATCTTTATTATCGTAATAACTCTTATTTTTATCCTTATTTCTATTATTATTATCGTAATAACTCTTATTTTTACGCATATTTCTATTATTATTATCATTATAACTATTGCTTTCAGCCATATTCCTATTTTTATTATGTAATAACTCTTACTTTTATCCTTATTACTATTATTATTATCGTAATATCTATTATTATCAGCCTTATCACTATTATTATTATATAAATAACTCGTATTTTTATCCTTATTCCTATTTTTATTATCGTATTAACTCTTACTTTTATCCTTATTACGATTATTATTATCGTAATAACTCTTATTTTTATCCTTATTACTATTATTATTATCGTAATAACTCTTATCTTTATCCTTATTCCTATTTTTATTATCGTATTAACTCTTATTTTTATCCTTACTCCTATTATTATTATCGTAATAACTCTTATTTTTATCCTTATTCCTATTTTTATTATCGTAATAACCCTTATATTTATCCTTATTTCTGTTATTATTATCATTACAACTATTATTTTCAGCCTTATTCCTGTTTTTATCATGTAATAACTCTTATTTTTATCCTTATTTCTATTATTATTATCGTGATAACTCTTATTTTTATCCTTATTACTATTATTATTATCGTAATAACTCTTATTTTTATCCTTATTGCTATTTTTATTATCGTATTAACTCTTATCGTTATCCTTATTCCTATTATTATTATCGTAATAACTCTTATTTTTATCCTTACTCCTATTATTATTATAGTAATAACTCTTATTTTTATCCTTATTCCTATTTTTATTATCGTATTAACTCTTACTTTTATCCTTATTACAATTATTATTATCGTAATAACCCTTATATTTATCCTTATTTCTGTTATTATTATCATTATAACTATCATTTTCAGCCTTATTCCTGTTTTTATTATGTAATAACTATTATTTTTATCCTTATTACTATTATTATTATCGTATTAACTATTATTTTCAACCTTATCACTATTATTATTATATAAATAACTCTTACTTTTATCCTTATTCCTATTTTATCATCGTATTAACTCTTACTTTTATCCTTATTACTATTATTATTATCGTAATAACTCTTATTTTTATCCTTATTACTATCATTATTATCGTAATAACCCTTATATTTATCCTTATTTCTGTTATTATTATCATTATAACTATCATTTTCAGCCTTATTCCTGTTTTTATTGTGTAATAACTCTTATTTTTATACTTATTCCTATTTTATCATCGTATTAACTCTTATTTTATATCCTTATTCCCATTTTTATTATCGTAATAACTATTATTTTCAGCCTTATCACTATTATTATTATATAAATAACTCTTATTTTTATCCTTATTCCTATTTTTATTATCGTATTAACTCTTACTTTTATCCTTATTACTATTATTATTATCGTAATAACTCTTATTTTTATCCTTATTACTATTATTATTATCGTGATAACTCTTATTTTTATCCTTATTACTATTATTATTATCGTAATAACTCTTATTTTTATCCTTATTAATATTATTATTATCGTAATAACACTTATTTTTATCCTTATTGCTATTATTATTATCGTAATAACTATTATTATCAGCCTTATCACTATTATTATTATATAAATAACTCTTACTTTTATCCTTATTCCTATTTTATCATCGTTTTAACTCTTACTTTTATCCTTATTACTATTATTATTATCGTAATAACTCTTATTTTTATCCTTATTACTATTAGTATTATCGTAATAACTCTTATTTTTATCCTTACTCCTATTATTATTATCGTAGTAACTCTTATTTTTATCCTTATTTCTATTATTATTATCATTATAACTATTACTTTCAGCCATATTCCTGTTTTTATTGTGTAATAACTCTTATTTTTATCCTTATTTCTATTATTATTATCGTGATAACTCTTATTTTTATCCTTATTACTATTACTATTATCATTATAACTATTATTTTCAGCCTTATTCCTATTTTTATCATGTAATAACTCTTATTTTTATCCTTATTTCTATTATTATTATCGTGATAACTCTTATTTTTATCCTTATTACTATTATTATTATCGTAATAACTCTTATTTTTATCCTTATTGCTATTTTTATTATCGTATTAACTCTTATCGTTATCCTTATTCCTATTATTATTATCGTAATAACTCTTATTTTAATCCTTACTCCTATTATTATTATAGTAATAACTCTTATTTTTATCCTTATTCCTATTTTTATTATCGTATTAACTCTTACTTTTATCCTTATTACAATTATTATTATCGTAATAACCCTTATATTTATCCTTATTTCTGTTATTATTATCATTATAACTATCATTTTCAGCCTTATTCCTGTTTTTATTATGTAATAACTATTATTTTTATCCTTATTACTATTATTATTATCGTATTAACTATTATTTTCAACCTTATCACTATTATTATTATATAAATAACTCTTACTTTTATCCTTATTCCTATTTTATCATCGTATTAACTCTTACTTTTATCCTTATTACTATTATTATTATCGTAATAACTCTTATTTTTATCCATATTACTATCATTATTATCGTAATAACCCTTATATTTATCCTTATTTCTGTTATTATTATCATTATAACTATCATTTTCAGCCTTATTCCTGTTTTTATTGTGTAATAACTCTTATTTTTATCCTTATTTCTATTATTATTATCGTAAGCACTCTTATTTTTATCCTTATTCCTATTTTTATTATGTAATAACTCATATTATTATCCTTATAACTATTATTATTATCGTAAGAACACTTATTTTTATCCTTATTCCTATTTTTATTATGTAATAACTCTTATTCTTATCCTTATTACTATTATTATTATCGTAATAACTCTTATTTTTATCCTTATTCCTATCTTTATTATCGTAATAACACTTATTTTTATACTTATTTCTATTATTATTATCGTAATAACTCTTATTTTTATCCATATTACTATTATTATTAGCGTAATAACTCTTATTTTTATCCATATTACTATCATTATTATCGTAATAACCCTTATATTTATCCTTATTTCTGTTATTATTATCATTATAACTATCATTTTCAGCCTTATTCATGTTTTTATTATGTAATAACTCTTATTTTTATCCTTATTACTATTATTATTATCGTATTAACTATTATTTTCAACCTTATCACTATTATTATTATATAAATAACTCTTACGTTTATCCTTATTCCTATTTTATCATCGTATTAACTCTGACTTTTATACTTATTACTATTATTATTATCGTAATAACTCTTATTTTTATCCTTATTTCTATTATTATTATCATTATAACTATTACTTTCAGCCATATTCCTGTTTTTATTGTGTAATAACTCTTATTTTTATCCTTATTTCTATTATTATTATCGTGATAACTCTTATTTTTATCCTTATTACTATTATTATTATCGCAATAACTCTTATTTTTATCCTTATTACTATTATTATTATCGTATTAACTATTATTTTCAACCTTATCACTATTATTATTATATAAATAACTCTTACGTTTATCCTTATTCCTATTTTATCATCGTATTAACTCTGACTTTTATCCTTATTACTATTATTATTATCGTAATAACTCTTATTTTTATCCTTATTAATATTATTATTATCGTAATAACACTTATTTTTATCCTTATTGCTATTATTATTATCGTAATAACTATTATTATCAGCCTTATCACTATTATTATTATATAAATAACTCTTATTTTTATCCTTATTCCTTTTTTTATTATCGTAATAACTCTTATTTTTATCCATATTACTATTATTATTATCAGTATAACTATTACTTTCAGCCATATTCCTATTTTTATTATATAATAACTCTTATTTTTATCCTTATTACTATTATTGTTATCGTAATAACTGTTATTTTCAGCCTTATCACTATTATTATTATATAAATAACTCCTATTTTTGTCCTTATTCCTATTATTATTATATAAATAACTCCTATTTTTGTCCTTATTCCTATTTTTATTATCGTATTAACTCTTATTTTTATCCTTATTCCTATTATTATTATCGTAATAACTCTTATTTTTATCCTTATTCCTATTATTATTATCGTAATAACTCTTATTTCAATCCATATTACTATCATTATTATCGTAATAACCCTTATATTTATCCTTATTTCTGTTATTATTATCACTATAACTATCATTTTCAGCCTTATTCATGTTTTTATTATGTAATAACTTTTATTTTTATCCTTATTACTATTATTATTATCGTATTAACTATTATTTTCAACCTTATCACTATTATTCTTATATAAATAACTCTTACTTTTATCCTTATTCCTATTTTATCATCGTATTAACTCTTTTTTTTTTTTTTTTTTTTTTTTTTTTTTTCCGTAGGAGGGGAAATGCATTACGCACACCCAGTGAGGCTACCACATGGGTACAACCTCGCCTGGATAGTGTGGGACTCCCCGGAGACGAATGAATCGTTTCCGGATATACCCACTAAAACCCCTCCTCTTTTGCTCCCCTATTGCCCCGGAGCGGTACTGCTTATCGCATTACTTCACCCCGGGGCAGGGCTACGGGCGCCAGCGTGGCGCGTCGCGTATTACGCGCTTTCGTGCCTTCATGGTGCCTCAAGGCACCCCTCTGTTCGCTTACAGCGCAGCACGCGCTCGATGTACTGGGCCACAGCGTCCCAGCATTCCTGGTTAGCGAGCATCACCCCTACGATGTTTTCGGGCATGATGCCCGCCATGCTGGTGCGGCGCTCCACAGTTCTTCGTTCCTCTGCGAAACGCTCGCAGACGAAGAACGTGTGGAACGCGTCATCGCTCTCTGCGCCGCCGCAGTACAGGCAGCGAGGCGAACCCACCTTCCCCATCCTCCAGAGGTACCGACGGAAGTATCCGTGGCCTGTGAAGAATTGGGTCAGGTAGAAATTCACCTCACCGTGGCGACGCAAGCACCAGGACTGTAGGCACGTTATAAGACGCGCTGTCCACCGACCCTTTGTGCTCTCGGTCCATCGCTGCTGCCAGCATCCCATCGAGCGGCTACGGGCCTGCTCCGCCGCCACTGCTCGACCCAGTTCAGAGCTATTGAGATAAATTTCCCTTCGCTCCTGGGCGAGCAAGTCGATTGGGATGCTGCCAGCGACGACCAGCACGGCATCCTCGGATACTGTGCGGTATGCGCAAGTCATCCGCAAAGCACCTCGGCGCTGGACGGCAGACATGCGCGTCCTATACTTCTTAACCCGCAAGGCGTCCGCCCAGATCTCTGCCCCATACAACAGGGCCGACTGGACGGACGCAAGCAGGAGTCTCCTCTTGCACGGCTTCGGGCCTCCGACGTTCGCCATTAGGCGACTCAACGTCGCTGTGACATCGGTGGCCTTGTCGCAGACACTACGGATGTGGTCCCAGAAAGTGAGCCGGGAATCCAGCATCACCCCCAGGTACCGCACCGATTTACGTGTCTGTACCGCGTGAGTCCCGACCATCATGTTAATGGGGATGGGGATCCTCTTTCTGCTGAGGAACACGATCCCAGTCTTGGCTAGCGCCAACTGAAGACCGTGTTCCTCCATCCACCCGCTGACCCTACGCATTACTTGATTAAGTAAAAGCTGGGCCAGCTCGGGACTGCGCGCGGTGATGACAACAGCGACGTCGTCGGCGTACGCGACCAGGAACGTGTCATCCGGCATCTCCAGGCGGAGCAGGCTGTCGTACAAGACGTTCCAGAGGTCCGGGCCGAGCACCGAACCCTGGGCTGCCCCTGAGGTTATCCTTTTTAGCCTGCGGCCTTGGGCCGTCTCATACGACAGCCAGCGGTCCTTCAGATAATCTCTCAGCACTGCTGAGAGATAGGCTGGAATACTGAAGGACCGCTCTAGAGCCTCGAGCATGTCGCTCCATCTTGCCGAATTGAACGCGTTCCTGACGTCGAGGGTGACCAGGAGCACAACAGGTCGTGCCTGATGGCAAGCGGTGTTCGCCTGCCGCACTGCCCCGATCACCTCGTCTATCGCGCCGATCGTCGAATGCCCCTTGCGGAAGCCGTGCTGCCGGTGGGAGAGGCCCCCTGATTGCTCGACGGCTGCTTCCAGCCGCGGTTTGAGCAATCTCTCCATCACCTTACCCGCCGTGTCTAGCATGCACAGCGGACGGTACGATGATGGAGAGTCCGGGTTGCCTTTACCCTTACTAATAAGGGCAAGCCGCGCCAACTTCCACCTGGCCGGAAAGACTCCTGCCCTCAGGCATCCGTTGTACATACCGAGCAAGAGACTCGGGTGATGCTTCGCTACCACCTTCACCGCCTCTGTCGGTATGCCGTCGGGTCCCGGGGACTTGCGGGTTTTCATGGGCCCTACGGCCCTCGCGAGCTCGTCCACGGTGAACGCTGGTGCACGTTCATCCGACACGACCGATGGGATATCCTCCCGCTCGGGGTGGGTCGGAAAGAGGGCGTCCACGATGGGCGTCACCGTGGACTCACTCATCAGGGGTCTCGGCGGGTGGAACTTGTCCATCACCAGCCTGTACCCTCTCCCCCAAGGATTCTGATCCGCCTCGTCACAGAGCTGCTGCCAGCAGCGCACCTTGCTTTCCCGGATGGCCCTGCCTAAAGATTTCTTGGCGGCCTTGTATTCTGCCGCAAGAGCGACAACAAGGTCCGCGTCTGCCTGCCGCGTTCTGGCACGCTGTACCTTGCGGCGGCATTTTAGGCAGTGCCTCCGGAGCTCGGCGATCTGGTCACTCCACCAGTAGGCTTGTTTCCTACCGGACCATGCGCGTCTTCGCGGCATGGAGGCGTCGCAAGCACGATGAAGGAGGCCCATGGTTGCATCCACAAGCTCCTCCACCGCGCTCGCGTCCACCGTGCCATCAGGCAGCGGCAGAATGCCTGGAGCGCCGTTCTGCAATGCTGTGACGAGTTTTTCGCTGTCCAGCTTGGCTGCATTCCAGCCAAGTGGTCGACGGGCGCTAGCAGCACGCTGCTGCGTGCGCGCCTCGTCGATGAGCTGGAAGGTGATGTACTGGTGATCACTTCCAGTGAAGTCTTCCATCACCTTCCAGTCAACGGCTTTGCGGATCAGACCCTCCGACACCATCGTGATGTCCGGGATGGAGGACCCGAAGCCCGGTCTTCGATATGTGGGCGTAGTCCCAGTGTTGAGGACAACCAGCCCGAGGCGGGCAGCCATCTCCAAAACCAGTATGCCCCTGGTGTTTGGTATCGGCATACCCCACTCCCGAGCTCTCGCATTAAAGTCACCGGCGACTATCAAGTCTCCGGGAATGTCGCGAAGGTCGTCCTCAAGGGCCTCGAGTTTCCTCCGGAACTCCTGGATGGCATCGTTGGGGGAGAGGTAGCAGCTGGCGAATGTTGCAAGCTCCGTCCTCGCCCAGACGTATCCGCTTCCGATGCCACTCGATGTGATCCGAAACCGAGCTCGATCCACGATCCAGATCGCAGCGACGCCGGTCTCATCAACGAGCCACTGGTCCTTCACGCGGTAGGGTTCGCTGATGATGGCAACGCCCACGGAATGCTCGTGCGCAAGCTGTGTGAGCATATCATCGGCGACCCTACTCCCGTTCAGATTGCCCTGAAGCACAGTGGTCATCGTTTTCGCTGCTTTTTCCGCCTGTCGAGTGCCTCGCGGAAAGCCCCACATGCGCCCGAACCAGGGACATGCTCCGGCGCCGTGTTATTGTCATCCTTGACACACAAGAAGCAGCGGGGCTTCTCCGTACATCCTGCCGCCTTATGCCCCTGCTGGCCGCACTTCCAGCAGAGGCCACTTCTGTCCGGCCCCTTGCACTCGGCCCGCCGGTGTCCGTAACCCAGACACCTGAAGCACCGCTGCACCTCGATGCGGTTCCGGACGCGACAGTTAACCCAGCCAACGCGGAGTCTTCCACGTTCGACCAGTTTCTTTGCCACGTTCTCTTCCACTTCCAGAATCGCCATCTTCTGCTCCCTTGTATTCGGTGGCAGGACGGTAACCTTGACGACACCGATCGAGTCATCGCCGACGTCTCGCCGAACGGCCGCTTCTACCTCTTCGGAAGTGGTGAGGCAATCCAGGTCCAATACCTCGAGCCTCGGACGACTTGAAAGGATCTTGGTTTGACCCGCACAGCCGATCGCGTCCTGGAGAGCTTTCTGGAACGCCCCCCGATTGTCGCAACGGCCAAGCTCCAAGAGAACGGCACCCTCCCTTGTCTTTCGCGCTGAGCGTATCTCGGCTCCGAGCTCCTCGGGACGTACGCTAGTCCTGAGCGCCGTCAGGACGGAGGCATACGTTTGCCCCTCAGAGGGCGCGATAACTACGGCGTCCCTTTTTAATCGCCGCAGTTTCTTCTTCTTTTTCTTCCCTGTCGATTTCGCGTCAGAGACATTTGTAACATTCGCCCGGGTTTCGGCGGAAGCTACATTATCTGGCGCCGTGCTGACAGCAGTGGCTCTCTCCCTTTTCTTCTTTTTATGGGCAACGGTGGTCCATACTTCACTACTGTCCTCCGCCTTTTTTCTTTTCTGGAGATCCTCTTCCGAGCTAGAAATAACTGCCCGTACTCGTTTGCGTGCCGGGTTTGTTGGAACACCGGCAGCTACCGCAGGTATCGTGGGTCGCTGCATAGTCGGTGCAGACGGTGAGGGTCTCGCGAGGATACCGGCCTTCCTTCGGAGATCTTGGCCGTGACGGAGTGCATCCAGACACTCCTGCAGGTGCTGTGAACCGTTCTTTACGTCCATACTGACGTTCCTCTGTCTTGAAACGGCAGACTTCGTAGTGCCCAGGATCAGTCTCATGCGGGAGAGTTGCTCCTCTTCAAACTTCTCGGCCATTAAGCTCAACGACTTGGAATTTCCAGTCGTTCCGCGCGGCTGGACATGCTTACTGCCTGTAGCAGTTGACACCACCGTGGCCAGGTCAGCCACCACGGAGGTGCTGCGGTTGCTGGATAACGACACACAGGGGCCCGCTTGCCCACCCCTGAGCGCCGGTGCCGGGGCACCCGAACCCCCGGCTGGTGTTGCTCTACTGTGAGATTTCACCATATTTGGTTTTAATTCGGGGTTCCTTCCCCTAGTCCATTTGGTCCGCGGTTGCTTATTCGTCGCCAAAAGGCGCTTATTTCGCAACTACCCAGTATATCTACTGGCCATTCCCCTATCCGCCACCTGGGGACGCGCCGGGTTGCGGTGGACGTCCGCCCCCGGGGGTGAAGACCCCCGGCCCGGATCGTATTAACTCTTACTTTTATCCTTATTTCTATTATTATTATCGTAATAACTCTTATTTTTTTTTATCCTTATTTCTATTATTATTATCGTAATAACTCTTATTTTTATCCTTATTACTATTATTATTATCGTAATAACTCTTATTTTTATCCATATTACTATCATTATTATCGTAATAACCCTTATATTTATCCTTATTTCTGTTATTATTATCATTATAACTATCATTTTCAGCCTTATTCATGTTTTTATTATGTAATAACTCTTATTTTTATCCTTATTACTATTATTATTATCGTATTAACTATTATTTTCAACCTTATCACTATTATTATTATATAAATAACTCTTACTTTTATCCTTATTCCTATTTTATCATCGTATTAACTCTTACTTTTATCCTTATTACTATTATTATTATCGTAATAACTCTTATTTTTATCCTTATTACTATTATTATTATCGTAATAACTCTTATTTTTATCCTTATTACTATTATTATTATCGTAATAACTCTTATTTTTATCCTTATTTCTATTATTATTATCGTATTAACTCTTACTTTTATCCTTATTACTATTATTATTAACGTAATAACTCTTATTTTTATCCTTATTACTATTAGTATTATCGTATTTACTAATATTTTCAGGCTTATCACAATTAATATTATATAAATAACACTTATTTTTATACTTATTCCTATTTTATCATCGTATTAACTCTTATTTTATATCCTTATTCCCATTTTTATTATCGTAATAACTATTATTTTCAGCCTTATCACTATTATTATTATATAAATAACTCTTATTTTTATCCTTATTCCTATTTTTATTATCGTATTAACTCTTACTTTTATCCTTATTACTATTATTATTATCGTAATAACTCTTATTTTTATCCTTATTACTATTATTATTATCGTGATAACTCTTATTTTTATCCTTATTACTATTATTATTATCGTAATAACTCTTATTTTTATCCTTATTAATATTATTATTATCGTAATAACACTTATTTTTATCCTTATTGCTATTATTATTATCGTAATAACTATTATTATCAGCCTTATCACTATTATTATTATATAAATAACTCTTATTTTTATCCTTATTCCTTTTTTTATTATCGTATTAACTCTTACTTTTGTCCTTATTCCTATTTTTATTATCGTATTAACTCTTATTTTTATCCTTATTCCTATTATTATTATCGTAATAACTCTTATTTTTATCCTTATTACTATTTTTATTATCGTAATATCTATTATTTTTATCCTTATTTCTATTATTATTATCGTAATAACTCTTATTTTTATCCTTATTTCTACTATTGTTATCGTAATAACTCTTATTTTTATCCTTATTACTATTACTATTATCGTAATAACTCTTATTTTTATCCTTATTCCCATCTTTATTATCGTAATAACTCTTATTTTTATCCTTATTTCTATTATTATTATCGTAATAACTCTTATTTTTACGCTTATTTCTATTATTATTATCATTATAACTATTGCTTTCAGCCATATTCCTATTTTTATTATGTAATAACTCTTATTTTTATCCTTATTTCTATTATTATTATCGTAATAACTCTTATTTTAATCCATATTACTATCATTATTATCGTAATAACCCTTATATTTATCCTTATTTCTGTTATTATTATCATTATAACTATCATTTTCAGCCTTATTCATGTTTTTATTATGTAATAACTTTTATTTTTATCCTTATTACTATTATTATTATCGTATTAACTATTATTTTCAACCTTATCACTATTATTATTATATAAATAACTCTTACTTTTATCCTTATTCCTATTTTATCATCGTATTAACTCTTACTTTTATCCTTATTACTATTATTATTATCGTAATAACTCTTATTTTTATCCTTATTACTATTAGTATTATCGTAATAACTCTTATTTTTATCCTTACTCCTATTATTATTATCGTAGTAACTCTTATTTTTATCCTTATTCCTATTTTTATTATCGTAATAACTATTATTTTTATCCTTATTTCTATTATTATTATCGTAATAACTCTTATTTTTATCCTTATTACTATTATTATTATCGTAATAACTCTTATTTTTATCCTTATAACTATTACTTTCAGCCATATTCCTGTTTTTATTGTGTAATAACTCTTATTTTTATCCTTATTTCTATTATTATTATCGTGATAACTATTATTTTTATCCTTATTACTATTATTATTATCGTAATAACTCTTACTTTTATCCTTATTACTATTATTATTATCGTAATAACTCTTATTTTTATCCTTATTACTATTACTATTATCATTATAACTATTATTTTCAGCCTTATTCCTATTTTTATCATGTAATAACTCTTATTTTTATCCTTATTTCTATTATTATTATCGTAATAACTCTTATTTTTATCCTTATTACTTTTATTATTATCGTAATAACTCTTATTTTTACGCTTATTTCTATTATTATTATCATTATAACTATTGCTTTCAGCCATATTCCTATTTTTATTATGTAATAACTTTTATTTTTATCTTTATTTCTATTATTATTATCGTAATAACTCTTATTTTTATCCTTATTGTTATTATTATTATCGTAATAACTATTATTATCAGCCTTATCACTATTATTATTATATAAACAACTCTTATTTTTATCCTTATTCCTATTTTTATTATCGTATTAACTCTTACTTTGGCCTTATTCCTATTTTTATTATCGTATTAACTCTTATTTTTATCCTTATTCCTATTATTATTATCGTAATAACTCTTATTTTTATCCTTACTCCTATTATTATTATCGTAATAACTCTTATTTTTATCCTTATTCCTATTTTTATTATCGTAATAACTATTATTTTTATCCTTATTTCTATTATTATTATATAAATAACTCTTATTTTTATCCTTATTCCTATTTTTATTATCGTATTAACTCTTACTTTTATCCTTATTACTATTATTATTATCGTAATAACTCTTATTTTTATCCTTATTACTATTATTATTATCGTGATAACTCTTATTTTTATCCTTATTACTATTATTATTATCGTAATAACTCTTATTTTTATCCTTATTAATATTATTATTATCGTAATAACACTTATTTTTATCCTTATTGCTATTATTATTATCGTAATAACTATTATTATCAGCCTTATCACTATTATTATTATATAAATAACTCTTATTTTTATCCTTATTCCTTTTTTTATTATCGTATTAACTCTTACTTTTGTCCTTATTCCTATTTTTATTATCGTATTAACTCTTATTTTTATCCTTATTCCTATTATTATTATCGTAATAACTCTTATTTTTATCCTTACTCCTATTATTATTAGCGTAATAACTCTTATTTTTATCCTTATTACTATTATTATTATCGTAATAACTCTTATTTTTATCCTTATTCCCATCTTTATTATCGTAAAAACTCTTATTTTTATCCTTATTTCTATTATTATTATCGTAATAACTCTTATTTTTACGCTTATTTCTATTATTATTATCATTATAACTATTGCTTTCAGCCATATTCCTATTTTTATTATGTAATAACTCTTATTTTTATCCTTATTTCTATTATTATTATCGTAATAACTCTTATTTTAATCCATATTACTATCATTATTATCGTAATAACCCTTATATTTATCCTTATTTCTGTTATTATTATCATTATAACTATCATTTTCAGCCTTATTCATGTTTTTATTATGTAATAACTTTTATTTTTATCCTTATTACTATTATTATTATCGTATTAACTATTATTTTCAACCTTATCACTATTATTATTATATAAATAACTCTTACTTTTATCCTTATTCCTATTTTATCATCGTATTAACTCTTACTTTTATCCTTATTACTATTATTATTATCGTAATAACTCTTATTTTTATCCTTATTACTATTAGTATTATCGTAATAACTCTTATTTTTATCCTTACTCCTATTATTATTATCGTAGTAACTCTTATTTTTATCCTTATTCC
>CAMAOD020000193.1:0-32412 GCA_945859595.2 Megachile willughbiella | reverse complement strand
CTATTATTATTATGATTATAACTATTACTTTCAGCCATATTCCTATTTTTATTATGTAATAACACTTATTTTTATCCTTATTTATATTATTATTATCGTAATAACTCTTATTTTTATCCTTATAACTATTCTCATTATCGTAATAACTCTTATTTTTGTCCTTATTCCTATTTTATCATTGTATTAACTCTTACTTTTATCCTCATTACTATAATTATTATCGTAATAACTCTTATTTTTATCCTTATTACTATTATTATTATAGTAATAACTCTTATTTTTATCCTTATTTCTATTATTATTGTGATTATATCTATTACTTTCAGCCATATTCATATTTTTATTATGTAATAACTCTTATTTTTATCCTTATTTCTATTATTATTATCATTATAACTATTACTTTCAGCCATATTCCTATTTTTATTATGTAATAACTCTTATTTTGTCCTTATTTCTATTATTATTATCGTAATAACTCTTATTTTTATCCTTATTTCTATTATTACTATCGTAATAACTCTTATTTTTATCCTTATAACTATTATTATTATCGTAATGACTCTTATTTTTATCCTTATAACTTTTATTATTATCGTAATAACTCTTATTTTTGTCCTTATTCCTATTTTATCATCGTATTAACTCTTACTTTTATCCTTATTAATACTATTATTATCGTAATAACTCTTATTTTTGTCCTTATTTCTATTATTATTATCGTAATAACTCTTATTTTTATCCTTATAGTTATTATTATTATCGTAATAACTCTTATTCTTGTCCTTATTCCTATTTTATCATCGTATTAACTCTTACTTTTATCCTTATTACTATTGTTATTATCGTAATAACTCTTATTTTTACCCTTATTACTATTATTATTATGATTATAACTATTACTTTCAGCCATATTCCTATTTTTATTATGTAATAACTCTTATTTTTATCCTTATTTCTGTTATTATTATCTTTATAACTATTACTTTCAGCCATATTCCTATTTTTATTATGTAATAACTCTTATTTTTATCCTGATTTCTATTGTTATTATCGTAATAACTCTTATTTTTATCCTTATAGCCATTATTATTATCGCAATAACTCTCAGTTTTGTCCTTATTCCTATTTTATCATCGAATTAACTCTTACTTTTATCCTCATTACTATTATTATTATCCTAATAACTCTTATTTTTATCCTTATTTCTATTATTATTATCGTAGTAACTCTTATTTTTATCCTTATAACTATTATTATTATCGTAATAACTCTTATTTTATCCTTATAACTATTATTATTATCGTAATAACTCTTATTCTTGTCCTTATTCCTATTTTATCATCGTATTAACTCTTACTTTTATCCTTATTACTATTATTATTATCGTAATAACTCTTATTTTTACCCTTATTACTATTATTATTATGATTATAACTATTACTTTCAGCCATATTCCTATTTTTATTATGTAATAACACTTATTTTTATCCTTATTTATATTATTATTATCGTAATAACTCTTATTTTTATCCTTATAACTATTATTATTATCGTAATAACTCTTATTTTTATCCTTATAACTATTCTCATTATCGTAATAACTCTTATTTTTGTCCTTATTCCTATTTTATCATTGTATTAACTCTTACTTTTATCCTCATTACTATAATAATTATCGTAATAACTCTTATTTTTATCCTTATTACTATTATTATTATCGTAATAACTCTTATTTTTATCCTTATTTCTATTATTATTGTGATTATATCTATTACTTTCAGCCATATTCATATTTTTATTATGTAATAACTCTTATTTTTATCCTTATTTCTATTATTATTATCATTATAACTATTACTTTTCAGCCATATTCCTATTTTTATTATGTAATAACTCTTATTTTGTCCTTATTTCTATTATTATTATCGTAATAACACTTATTTTTAATCCTTATTTCTATTATTACTATCGTAATAACTCTTATTTTTATCCTTATAACTATTATTATTATCGTAATGACTCTTATTTTTAACCTTATAACTTTTATTATTATCGTAATAACTCTTATTTTTGTCCTTATTCCTATTTTATCATCGTATTAACTCTTACTTTTATCCTTATTACTATTATTATTATCGTAATAACTCTTATTTTTACCCTTATTACTATTATTATTATGATTATAACTATTACTTTCAGCCATATTCCTATTTTTATTATGTAATAACACTTATTTTTATCCTTATTTATATTATTATTATCGTAATAACTCTTATTTTTATCCTTATAACTATTCTCATTATCGTAATAACTCTTATTTTTGTCCTTATTCCTATTTTATCATTGTATTAACTCTTACTTTTATCCTCATTACTATAATTATTATCGTAATAACTCTTATTTTTATCCTTATTACTATTATTATTATAGTAATAACTCTTATTTTTATCCTTATTTCTATTATTATTGTGATTATATCTATTACTTTCAGCCATATTCATATTTTTATTATGTAATAACTCTTATTTTTATCCTTATTTCTATTATTATTATCATTATAACTATTACTTTCAGCCATATTCCTATTTTTATTATGTAATAACTCTTATTTTGTCCTTATTTCTATTATTATTATCGTAATAACTCTTATTTTTATCCTTATTTCTATTATTACTATCGTAATAACTCTTATTTTTATCCTTATAACTATTATTATTATCGTAATGACTCTTATTTTTATCCTTATAACTTTTATTATTATCGTAATAACTCTTATTTTTGTCCTTATTCCTATTTTATCATCGTATTAACTCTTACTTTTATCCTTATTACTATTGTTATTATCGTAATAACTCTTATTTTTACCCTTATTACTATTATTATTATGATTATAACTATTACTTTCAGCCATATTCCTATTTTTATTATGTAATAACTCTTATTTTTATCCTTATTTCTGTTATTATTATCTTTATAACTATTACTTTCAGCCATATTCCTATTTTTATTATGTAATAACTCTTATTTTTATCCTGATTTCTATTGTTATTATCGTAATAACTCTTATTTTTATCCTTATAGCCATTATTATTATCGCAATAACTCTCAGTTTTGTCCTTATTCCTATTTTATCATCGAATTAACTCTTACTTTTATCCTCATTACTATTATTATTATCCTAATAACTCTTATTTTTATCCTTATTTCTATTATTATTATCGTAGTAACTCTTATTTTTATCCTTATAACTATTATTATTATCGTAATAACTCTTATTTTATCCTTATAACTATTATTATTATCGTAATAACTCTTATTCTTGTCCTTATTCCTATTTTATCATCGTATTAACTCTTACTTTTATCCTTATTACTATTATTATTATCGTAATAACTCTTATTTTTACCCTTATTACTATTATTATTATGATTATAACTATTACTTTCAGCCATATTCCTATTTTTATTATGTAATAACACTTATTTTTATCCTTATTTATATTATTATTATCGTAATAACTCTTATTTTTATCCTTATAACTATTATTATTATCGTAATAACTCTTATTTTTATCCTTATAACTATTCTCATTATCGTAATAACTCTTATTTTTGTCCTTATTCCTATTTTATCCTTGTATTAACTCTTACTTTTATCCTCATTACTATAATTATTATCGTAATAACTCTTATTTTTATCCTTATTACTATTATTATTATCGTAATAACTCTTATTTTTATCCTTATTTCTATTATTATTGTGATTATATCTATTACTTTCAGCCATATTCATATTTTTATTATGTAATAACTCTTATTTTTATCCTTATTTCTATTATTATTATCATTATAACTATTACTTTCAGCCATATTCCTATTTTTATTATGTAATAACTCTTATTTTGTCCTTATTTCTATTATTATTATCGTAATAACTCTTATTTTTATCCTTATTTCTATTATTATTATCGTAATAACTCTCATTTTTGTCCTTATTCCTATTTTATCATCGTATTAACTCTTACTTTTATCCTCATTACTATAATTATTATCGTAATAACTCTTATTTTTATCCTTATAACTATTATTATTATCGTAATGACTCTTATTTTTATCCTTATAACTTTTATTATTATCGTAATAACTCTTATTTTTGTCCTTATTCCTATTTTATCATCGTATTAACTCTTACTTTTATCCTCATTACTATAATTATTATCGTAATAACTCTTATTTTTATCCTTATATTACTATTATTATTATCGTAATAACTCTTATTTTTATCCTTATAACTATTATTATTATCGTAATAACTCTTATTTTTATCCTTATAACTATTATTATTATCGTAATAACTCTTATTTTATCCTTATAACTATTATTATTATCGTAATAACTCTTATTCTTGTCCTTATTCCTATTTTATCATCGTATTAACTATTACTTTTATCCTTATTACTATTATTATTATCGTAATAACTCTTATTTTTATCCTTAGTTCTGTTACTATTATCATTATAACTATTACCTTCAGCCATATTCCTATTTTTATTACGTAATAACTCTTATTTTTATCCTTATTTCTATTATTATTATCGTAATAACTCTCATTTTTGTCCTTATTCCTATTTTATCATCGTATTAACTCTTACTTTTATCCTCATTACTATAATTATTATCGTAATAACTCTTATTTATATCCTTATTTCTATTATTATTGTGATTATATCTATTACTTTCAGCCATATTCCTATTTTTATTATGTAATAACTCTTATTTTTATCCTTATTTCTATTATTATTATCGTAATAACTCCTATTTTTATCCTCATTACTATTATTATTATCGTATTAACTCTTACTTTTATCCTTATTACTATTATTATTATCGTAATAATTCTTATTTTTATCCTTATTTCTGTTATTATTATCATTATAACTATTACTTTCAGCCATATTCCTATTTTTATTATGTAATAACTCTTATTTTTATCCTGATTTCTATTGTTATTATCGTAATAACTCTTATTTTTATCCTTATAGACATTATTATTATCGCAATAACTCTCAGTTTTGTCCTTATTCCTATTTTATCATCGAATTAACTCTTACTTTTATCCTTATTACTATTATTATTATCGTAATAACTCTTATTTTTACCCTTATTACTATTATTATTATGATTATAACTATTACTTTCAGCCATATTCCTATTTTTATTATGTAATAACACTTATTTTTATCCTTATTTATATTATTATTATCGTAATAACTCTTATTTTTATCCTTATAACTATTATTATTATCGTAATAACTCTTATTTTTATCCTTATAACTATTTTCATTATCGTAATAACTCTTATTTTTGTCCTTATTCCTATTTTATCATTGTATTAACTCTTACTTTTATCCTCATTACTATAATTATTATCGTAATAACTCTTATTTTTATCCTTATTACTATTATTATTATCGTAATAACTCTTATTTTTTATCCTTATTTCTATTATTATTATCGTAGTAACTCTTATTTTTATCCTTATAATTATTATTATTATCGTAATAACTCTTATTTTATCCTTATAACTATTATTATTATCGTAATAACTCTTATTCTTGTCCTTATTCCTATTTTATCATCGTATTAACTCTTACTTTTATCCTTATTACTATTATTATTATCGTAATAACTCTTATTTTTGTCCTTATTTCTATTATTATTATCGTAATAACTCTTATTTTTATCCTTATAGTTATTATTATTATCGTAATAACTCTCAGTTTTGTCCTTATTCCTATTTTATCATCGAATTAACTCTTACTTTTATCCTCATTACTATTATTATTATCGTAATAACTCTTATTTTTACCGTTATTACTATTATTATTATGATTATAACTATTACTTTCAGCCATATTCCTACTTTTATTATGAAATAACACTTATTTTTATCCTTATTTATATTATTATTATCGTAGTAACTCTTATATTTATCCTTATAACTATTATTATTATCGTAATAACTCTTATTTTTGTCCTTATTTCTATTATTATTATCGTAATAACTCTTATTTTTATCCTTATAGTTATTATTATTATCGTAATAACTCTCAGTTTTGTCCTTATTCCTATTTTATCATCGAATTAACTCTTACTTTTATCCTCATTACTATTATTATTATCGTAATAACTCTTATTTTTATCCTTATTTCTATTATTATTATCGTAGTAACTCTTATTTTTATCCTTATAACTATTATTATTATCGTAATAACTCTTATTTTATCCTTATAACTATTATTATTATCGTAATAACTCTTATTCTTGTCCTTATTCCTATTTTATCATCGTATTAACTCTTACTTTTATCCTTATTACTATTATTATTATCGTAATAACTCTTATTTTTATCCTTATTTCTGTTACTATTATCATTATAACTATTACTTTCAGCCATATTCCTATTTTTATTACGTAATAACTCTTATTTTTATCCTTATTTCTATTATTATTATCGTAATAAATCTCATTTTTGTCCTTATTCCTATTTTATCATCGTATTAACTCTTACTTTTATCCTCATTACTATAATTATTATCGTAATAACTCTTATTTTTATCCTTATTACTATTATTATTATCGTAATAACTCTTATTTATATCCTTATTTCTATTATTATTGTGATTATATCTATTACTTTCAGCCATATTCCTATTTTTATTATGTAATAACTCTTATTTTTATCCTTATTTCTATTATTATTATCGTAATAACTCCTATTTTTATCCTCATTACTATTATTATTATCGTATTAACTCTTACTTTTATCCTTATTACTATTATTATTATCGTAATAATTCTTATTTTTATCCTTATTTCTGTTATTATTATCATTATAACTATTACTTTCAGCCATATTCCTATTTTTATTATGTAATAACTCTTATTTTTATCCTGATTTCTATTGTTATTATCGTAATAACTCTTATTTTTATCCTTACAGCCATTATTATTATCGCAATAACTCTCAGTTTTGTCCTTATTCCTATTTTATCATCGAATTAACTCTTACTTTTATCCTTATTACTATTATTATTATCGTAATAACTCTTATTTTTAACCGTATTTCTATTATTATTATCATTATAACCATTATTTTCAGACTTATTCCTATTTTTATTATGTAATAACTCTTATTTTTATCCTTATTTCTATTATTATTATCGTAATAACTCTTATTTTTATCCTTATAACTATTATTATTATCGTAATGACTCTTATTTTTGTCCTTATTCCTATTTTTTCAGCGTATTAACTCTTACTTTTATCCTCATTACTATTATTATTATCGTAATAACTCTTATTTTTATCCTTATTTCTATTATTATTATCGTAATAACTCTTATTTTTATCCTTATAACTATTATCATTATCGTAATAACTCTCAGTTTTGTCCTTATTCCTATTTTATCATCGAATTAACTCTTACTTTTATCCTCATTACTATTATTATTATCGTAATAACTCTTATTCTTGTCCTTATTCCTATTTTATCATCGTATTAACTCTTACTTTTATCCTTATTACTATTATTATTATCGTAATAACTCTTATTTTTGTCCTTATTTCTATTATTATTATCGTAATAACTCTTATTTTTATCCTTATAGTTATTATTATTATCGTAATAACTCTCAGTTTTGTCCTTATTCCTATTTTATCATCGAATTAACTCTTACTTTTATCCTCATTACTATTATTATTATCGTAATAACTCTTATTTTTATCCTTATTTCTATTATTATTATCGTAGTAACTCTTATTTTTATCCTTATAACTATTATTATTATCGTAATAACTCTTATTTTATCCTTATAACTATTATTATTATCGTAATAACTCTTATTCTTGTCCTTATTCCTATTTTATCATCGTATTAACTCTTACTTTTATCCTTATTACTATTATTATTATCGTAATAACTCTTATTTTTACCGTTATTACTATTATTATTATGATTATAACTATTACTTTCAGCCATATTCCTACTTTTATTATGAAATAACACTTATTTTTATCCTTATTTATATTATTATTATCGTAGTAACTCTTATATTTATCCTTATAACTATTATTATTATCGTAATAACTCTTATTTTTGTCCTTATTTCTATTATTATTATCGTAATAACTCTTATTTTTATCCTTATAGTTATTATTATTATCGTAATAACTCTCAGTTTTGTCCTTATTCCTATTTTATCATCGAATTAACTCTTACTTTTATCCTCATTACTATTATTATTATCGTAATAACTCTTATTTTTATCCTTATTTCTATTATTATTATCGTAGTAACTCTTATTTTTATCCTTATAACTATTATTATTATCGTAATAACTCTTATTTTATCCTTATAACTATTATTATTATCGTAATAACTCTTATTCTTGTCCTTATTCCTATTTTATCATCGTATTAACTCTTACTTTTATCCTTATTACTATTATTATTATCGTAATAACTCTTATTTTTATCCTTATTTCTGTTACTATTATCATTATAACTATTACTTTCAGCCATATTCCTATTTTTATTACGTAATAACTCTTATTTTTATCCTTATTTCTATTATTATTATCGTAATAACTCTCATTTTTGTCCTTATTCCTATTTTATCATCGTATTAACTCTTACTTTTATCCTCATTACTATAATTATTATCGTAATAACTCTTATTTTTATCCTTATTACTATTATTATTATCGTAATAACTCTTATTTATATCCTTATTTCTATTATTATTGTGATTATATCTATTACTTTCAGCCATATTCCTATTTTTATTATGTAATAACTCTTATTTTTATCCTTATTTCTATTATTATTATAGTAATAACTCTTATTTTTGTCCTTATTCCCTATTTTATCATCGTATTAACTCTTACTTTTATCCTTATTACTACTATTATTATCGTAATAACTCTTATTTTTGTCCTTATTCCTATTTTGTGATCGTATTAACGCTTACTTTTATCCTTATTACTATTATTATTATCGTAATAACTCTTATGTTTGTCCTTATTCCTATTTTATCATCCTATTAACTCTTACTTTTATCCTTATTACTTTTATTATTATCGTTATAACTATTATTTTCAGCCATATTCCTATTCTTATTATGTAATAACTCTTATTTTTATCCTTATTTCTATTATTATTGTGATTATGTCTATTACTTTCAGCCATATTCCTATTTTTATTATGTAATAACTCTTATTTTTATCCTTATTTCTATTATTATTATCGTAATAACTCCTATTTTTATCCTTACTTCTATTATTATTATCGTAATAACTCTTGTTTTTATCCTTATAACTATTATTATTATCGTAATGACTCTTATTTTTGTCCTTATTCCTATTTTTTCAGCGTATTAACTCTTACTTTTATCCTTATTACTATTATTATTATCGTAATAACTCTTATTTTTATCCTTGTTTCTATTATTATTATCATTATAACTATTACTTTCAGCCATATTCCTATTTTTATTATGTAATAACTCTTATTTTTATCCTTATTTCTATTATTATTATCATTATAACTATTACTTTCAGCCATATTCCTATTTTTATTATGTAATAACTCTTATTTTTATCCTTATTTCTATTATTATTATCGTAATAACTCTTATTTTTGTCCTTATTCCTATTTTATCGTCGTATTAACTCTTACTTTTATCCTTATTACTTTTATTATTATCGTTATAACTATTATTTTCAGCCATATTCCTATTCTTATTATGTAATAACTCTTATTTTTATCCTTATTTCTACTATTATTGTGATTATGTCTATTACTTTCAGCCATATTCCTATTTTTATTATGTAATAACTCTTATTTTTATCCTTATTTCTACTATTATTATCGTAATAACTTCTATTTTTATCCTTATTACTATTATTATTATCGTAATAACAATTATTTTTATCCTTATAACTATTATTATTATCGTAATAACTCTTATTTTTGTCCTTATTCCTATTTTATCATCGTATTAACTCTTATTTTAATCCTTATTACTATTATTATTATGATTATAACTATTACGTTCAGCCATATTCCTATTTTTATTATGTAATAACTCTTATTTTTATCCTTATTCCTATTTTTATTATGTAATAACTCTTATTTTTATCCTTATTTCTATTATTATTATCGTAATAACTCCTATTTTTATCCTTACTTCTATTATTATTATCGTAATAACTCTTATTTTTATCCTTATAACTATTATTATTATCGTAATAACTCTTATTTTTATCCTTATTTCTATTATTATTATCGTAATGACTCTTATTTTTTGTCCTTATTCCTATTTTTTCATCGTATTAACTCTTACTTTTATCCTTATTACTATTATTATTATCGTAATAACTCTTATTTTTATCCTTGTTTCTATTATTATTATCGTAATAACTCTTATTTTTATGCTTATTTCTGTTATTGTTATCATTATAACTATTACTTTCAGCCATATTCCTATTTTTATTATGTAATAACTCTTATTTATATCCATATTTCTATTATTATTATCGTAATAACTCTTATTTTTATCCTTATTTCTGTTATTATTATCATTATAACTATTACTTTCAGCCATATTCCTATTTTTATTATGTAATAACTCTTATTTTTATGCTTATTTCTATTATTATTATCGTAATAAATCTTATTTTTATCCTTATAACTATGATCATTATCGTAATAACTCTTATTTTTGTCCTTATTCCTATTTTATCATCGTATTAACTCTTATTTTTGTCCTTATTCCTATTTTATCATCGTATTAAACTCTTACTTTTATCCTTATTACTATTATTATTATCGTAGTAACTCCTATTTCTATCCATATAACTATTATTATTATCGTAATAACTCTTATTCTTCTCCTTATTCCTATTTTATCATCGTATTCGCTCTTACTTTTATCCTTATTACTATTATTATTATCGTAATAACTCTTATTCTTGTCCTTATTCCTATTTTATCATCGTATTAACTCTTACTTTTATCCTTATTACTATTATTATTATCGTAATAACTCTTATTTTTGTCCTTATTCCTATTTTATCATCGTATTAACTCTTACTTTTATCCTTATTACTATTATTATCATCGTATTAAACTCTTACTTTTATCCTTATTACTATTATTATTATCGTAATAACTCTTATTTTTATCCTTATTTCTATTATTATTATCGTAATAACTCTTATTTTTATCCTTATAACTATTATTATTATCGTAATAACTCTTATTTTTATCCTTATAACTATTATTATTATCGTAATGACTCTTATTTTTATCCTTATAACTTTTATTATTATCGTAATAACTCTTATTTTTGTCCTTATTCCTATTTTATCATCGTATTAACTCTTACTTTTATCCTTATTACTATTATTATTATCGTAGTAACTCTTATTTTTACCCTTATTACTATTATTATTATGATTATAACTATTACTTTCAGCCATATTCCTATTTTTATTATGTAATAACACTTATTTTTATCCTTATTTATATTATTATTATCGTAATAACTCTTATTTTTATCCTTATAACTATTCTCATTATCGTAATAACTCTTATTTTTGTCCTTATTCCTATTTTATCATTGTATTAACTCTTACTTTTATCCTCATTACTATAATTATTATCGTAATAACTCTTATTTTTATCCTTATTACTATTATTATTATAGTAATAACTCTTATTTTTATCCTTATTTCTATTATTATTGTGATTATATCTATTACTTTCAGCCATATTCATATTTTTATTATGTAATAACTCTTATTTTTATCCTTATTTCTATTATTATTATCATTATAACTATTACTTTCAGCCATATTCCTATTTTTATTATGTAATAACTCTTATTTTGTCCTTATTTCTATTATTTATCGTAATAACTCTTATTTTTATCCTTATTTCTATTATTACTATCGTAATAACTCTTATTTTTATCCTTATAACTATTATTATTATCGTAATGACTCTTATTTTTATCCTTATAACTTTTATTATTATCGTAATAACTCTTATTTTTGTCCTTATTCCTATTTTATCATCGTATTAACTCTTACTTTTATCCTTATTAATACTATTATTATCGTAATAACTCTTATTTTTGTCCTTATTTCTATTATTATTATCGTAATAACTCTTATTTTTATCCTTATAGTTATTATTATTATCGTAATAACTCTTATTCTTGTCCTTATTCCTATTTTATCATCGTATTAACTCTTACTTTTATCCTTATTACTATTGTTATTATCGTAATAACTCTTATTTTTACCCTTATTACTATTATTATTATGATTATAACTATTACTTTCAGCCATATTCCTATTTTTATTATGTAATAACTCTTATTTTTATCCTTATTTCTGTTATTATTATCTTTATAACTATTACTTTCAGCCATATTCCTATTTTTATTATGTAATAACTCTTATTTTTATCCTGATTTCTATTGTTATTATCGTAATAACTCTTATTTTTATCCTTATAGCCATTATTATTATCGCAATAACTCTCAGTTTTGTCCTTATTCCTATTTTATCATCGAATTAACTCTTACTTTTATCCTCATTACTATTATTATTATCCTAATAACTCTTATTTTTATCCTTATTTCTATTATTATTATCGTAGTAACTCTTATTTTTATCCTTATAACTATTATTATTATCGTAATAACTCTTATTTTTACCCTTATTACTATTATTATTATGATTATAACTATTACTTTCAGCCATATTCCTATTTTTATTATGTAATAACACTTATTTTTATCCTTATTTATATTATTATTATCGTAATAACTCTTATTTTTATCCTTATAACTATTATTATTATCGTAATAACTCTTATTTTTATCCTTATAACTATTCTCATTATCGTAATAACTCTTATTTTTGTCCTTATTCCTATTTTATCATTGTATTAACTCTTACTTTTATCCTCATTACTATAATAATTATCGTAATAACTCTTATTTTTATCCTTATTACTATTATTATTATCGTAATAACTCTTATTTTTATCCTTATTTCTATTATTATTGTGATTATATCTATTACTTTCAGCCATATTCATATTTTTATTATGTAATAACTCTTATTTTTATCCTTATTTCTATTATTATTATCATTATAACTATTACTTTCAGCCATATTCCTATTTTTATTATGTAATAACTCTTATTTTGTCCTTATTTCTATTATTATTATCGTAATAACACTTATTTTTATCCTTATTTCTATTATTACTATCGTAATAACTCTTATTTTTATCCTTATAACTATTGTTATTATCGTAATGACTCTTATTTTTATCCTTATAACTTTTATTATTATCGTAATAACTCTTATTTTTGTCCTTATTCCTATTTTATCATCGTATTAACTCTTACTTTTATCCTTATTACTATTATTATTATCGTAATAACTCTTATTTTTACCCTTATTACTATTATTATTATGATTATAACTATTACTTTCAGCCATATTCTTATTTTTATTATGTAATAACACTTATTTTTATCCTTATTTATATTATTATTATCGTAATAACTCTTATTTTTATCCTTATTTCTATTATTATTATCGTAGTAACTCTTATTTTTATCCTTATAACTATTATTATTATCGTAATAACTCTTATTTTATCCTTATAACTATTATTATTATCGTAATAACTCTTATTCTTGTCCTTATTCCTATTTTATCATCGTATTAACTCTTACTTTTATCCTTATTACTATTATTATTATCGTAATAACTCTTATTTTTATCCTTATTTCTGTTACTATTATCATTATAACTATTACTTTCAGCCATATTCCTATTTTTATTACGTAATAACTCTTATTTTTATCCTTATTTCTATTATTATTATCGTAATAACTCTCATTTTTGTCCTTATTCCTATTTTATCATCGTATTAACTCTTACTTTTATCCTCATTACTATAATTATTATCGTAATAACTCTTATTTTTATCCTTATTACTATTATTATTATCGTAATAACTCTTATTTATATCCTTATTTCTATTATTATTGTGATTATATCTATTACTTTCAGCCATATTCCTATTTTTATTATGTAATAACTCTTATTTTTATCCTTATTTCTATTATTATTATAGTAATAACTCTTATTTTTGTCCTTATTCCTATTTTATCATCGTATTAACTCTTACTTTTATCCTTATTACTACTATTATTATCGTAATAACTCTTATTTTTGTCCTTATTCCTATTTTGTGATCGTATTAACGCTTACTTTTATCCTTATTACTATTATTATTATCGTAATAACTCTTATGTTTGTCCTTATTCCTATTTTATCATCCTATTAACTCTTACTTTTATCCTTATTACTTTTATTATTATCGTTATAACTATTATTTTCAGCCATATTCCTATTCTTATTATGTAATAACTCTTATTTTTATCCTTATTTCTATTATTATTGTGATTATGTCTATTACTTTCAGCCATATTCCTATTTTTATTATGTAATAACTCTTATTTTTATCCTTATTTCTATTATTATTATCGTAATAACTCCTATTTTTATCCTTACTTCTATTATTATTATCGTAATAACTCTTGTTTTTATCCTTATAACTATTATTATTATCGTAATGACTCTTATTTTTGTCCTTATTCCTATTTTTTCAGCGTATTAACTCTTACTTTTATCCTTATTACTATTATTATTATCGTAATAACTCTTATTTTTATCCTTGTTTCTATTATTATTATCATTATAACTATTACTTTCAGCCATATTCCTATTTTTATTATGTAATAACTCTTATTTTTATCCTTATTTCTATTATTATTATCATTATAACTATTACTTTCAGCCATATTCCTATTTTTATTATGTAATAACTCTTATTTTTATCCTTATTTCTATTATTATTATCGTAATAACTCTTATTTTTGTCCTTATTCCTATTTTATCGTCGTATTAACTCTTACTTTTATCCTTATTACTTTTATTATTATCGTTATAACTATTATTTTCAGCCATATTCCTATTCTTATTATGTAATAACTCTTATTTTTATCCTTATTTCTACTATTATTGTGATTATGTCTATTACTTTCAGCCATATTCCTATTTTTATTATGTAATAACTCTTATTTTTATCCTTATTTCTACTATTATTATCGTAATAACTTCTATTTTTATCCTTATTACTATTATTATTATCGTAATAACAATTATTTTTATCCTTATAACTATTATTATTATCGTAATAACTCTTATTTTTGTCCTTATTCCTATTTTATCATCGTATTAACTCTTATTTTAATCCTTATTACTATTATTATTATGATTATAACTATTACGTTCAGCCATATTCCTATTTTTATTATGTAATAACTCTTATTTTTATCCTTATTCCTATTTTTATTATGTAATAACTCTTATTTTTATCCTTATTTCTATTATTATTATCGTAATAACTCCTATTTTTATCCTTACTTCTATTATTATTATCGTAATAACTCTTATTTTTATCCTTATAACTATTATTATTATCGTAATAACTCTTATTTTTATCCTTATTTCTATTATTATTATCGTAATGACTCTTATTTTTGTCCTTATTCCTATTTTTTCATCGTATTAACTCTTACTTTTATCCTTATTACTATTATTATTATCGTAATAACTCTTATTTTTATCCTTGTTTCTATTATTATTATCGTAATAACTCTTATTTTTATGCTTATTTCTGTTATTGTTATCATTATAACTATTACTTTCAGCCATATTCCTATTTTTATTATGTAATAACTCTTATTTATATCCATATTTCTATTATTATTATCGTAATAACTCTTATTTTTATCCTTATTTCTGTTATTATTATCATTATAACTATTACTTTCAGCCATATTCCTATTTTTATTATGTAATAACTCTTATTTTTATGCTTATTTCTATTATTATTATCGTAATAAATCTTATTTTTATCCTTATAACTATGATCATTATCGTAATAACTCTTATTTTTGTCCTTATTCCTATTTTATCATCGTATTAACTCTTATTTTTGTCCTTATTCCTATTTTATCATCGTATTAACTCTTACTTTTATCCTTATTACTATTGTTATTATCGTAATAACTCTTATTTTTACCCTTATTACTATTATTATTATGATTATAACTATTACTTTCAGCCATATTCCTATTTTTATTATGTAATAACTCTTATTTTTATCCTTATTTCTGTTATTATTATCTTTATAACTATTACTTTCAGCCATATTCCTATTTTTATTATGTAATAACTCTTATTTTTATCCTGATTTCTATTGTTATTATCGTAATAACTCTTATTTTTATCCTTATAGCCATTATTATTATCGCAATAACTCTCAGTTTTGTCCTTATTCCTATTTTATCATCGAATTAACTCTTACTTTTATCCTCATTACTATTATTATTATCCTAATAACTCTTATTTTTATCCTTATTTCTATTATTATTATCGTAGTAACTCTTATTTTTATCCTTATAACTATTATTATTATCGTAATAACTCTTATTTTTACCCTTATTACTATTATTATTATGATTATAACTATTACTTTCAGCCATATTCCTATTTTTATTATGTAATAACACTTATTTTTATCCTTATTTATATTATTATTATCGTAATAACTCTTATTTTTATCCTTATAACTATTATTATTATCGTAATAACTCTTATTTTTATCCTTATAACTATTCTCATTATCGTAATAACTCTTATTTTTGTCCTTATTCCTATTTTATCATTGTATTAACTCTTACTTTTATCCTCATTACTATAATAATTATCGTAATAACTGTTATTTTTATCCTTATTACTATTATTATTATCGTAGTAACTCTTATTTTTATCCTTATTTCTATTATTATTGTGATTATATCTATTACTTTCAGCCATATTCATATTTTTATTATGTAATAACTCTTATTTTTATCCTTATTTCTATTATTATTATCATTATAACTATTACTTTCAGCCATATTCCTATTTTTATTATGTAATAACTCTTATTTTGTCCTTATTTCTATTATTATTATCGTAATAACACTTATTTTTATCCTTATTTCTATTATTACTATCGTAATAACTCTTATTTTTATCCTTATAACTATTGTTATTATCGTAATGACTCTTATTTTTATCCTTATAACTTTTATTATTATCGTAATAACTCTTATTTTTGTCCTTATTCCTATTTTATCATCGTATTAACTCTTACTTTTATCCTTATTACTATTATTATTATCGTAATAACTCTTATTTTTACCCTTATTACTATTATTATTATCGTAATAACTCTTATTTTTATCCTTATTTCTATTATTATTGTGATTATATCTATTACTTTCAGCCATATTCATATTTTTATTATGTAATAACTCTTATTTTTATCCTTATTTCTATTATTATTATCATTATAACTATTACTTTCAGCCATATTCCTATTTTTATTATGTAATAACTCTTATTTTGTCCTTATTTCTATTATTATTATCGTAATAACACTTATTTTTATCCTTATTTCTATTATTACTATCGTAATAACTCTTATTTTTATCCTTATAACTATTATTATTATCGTAATGACTCTTATTTTTATCCTTATAACTTTTATTATTATCGTAATAACTCTTATTTTTGTCCTTATTCCTATTTTATCATCGTATTAACTCTTACTTTTATCCTTATTACTATTATTATTATCGTAATAACTCTTATTTTTACCCTTATTACTATTATTATTATGATTATAACTATTACTTTCAGCCATATTCCTATTTTTATTATGTAATAACACTTATTTTTATCCTTATTTATATTATTATTATCGTAATAACTCTTATTTTTATCCTTATAACTATTCTCATTATCGTAATAACTCTTATTTTTGTCCTTATTCCTATTTTATCATTGTATTAACTCTTACTTTTATCCTCATTACTATAATTATTATCGTAATAACTCTTATTTTTATCCTTATTACTATTATTATTATAGTAATAACTCTTATTTTTATCCTTATTTCTATTATTATTGTGATTATATCTATTACTTTCAGCCATATTCATATTTTTATTATGTAATAACTCTTATTTTTATCCTTATTTCTATTATTATTATCATTATAACTATTACTTTCAGCCATATTCCTATTTTTATTATGTAATAACTCTTATTTTGTCCTTATTTCTATTATTATTATCGTAATAACTCTTATTTTTATCCTTATTTCTATTATTACTATCGTAATAACTCTTATTTTTATCCTTATAACTATTATTATTATCGTAATGACTCTTATTTTTATCCTTATAACTTTTATTATTATCGTAATAACTCTTATTTTTGTCCTTATTCCTATTTTATCATCGTATTAACTCTTACTTTTATCCTTATTACTATTGTTATTATCGTAATAACTCTTATTTTTACCCTTATTACTATTATTATTATGATTATAACTATTACTTTCAGCCATATTCCTATTTTTATTATGTAATAACTCTTATTTTTATCCTTATTTCTGTTATTATTATCTTTATAACTATTACTTTCAGCCATATTCCTATTTTTATTATGTAATAACTCTTATTTTTATCCTGATTTCTATTGTTATTATCGTAATAACTCTTATTTTTATCCTTATAGCCATTATTATTATCGCAATAACTCTCAGTTTTGTCCTTATTCCTATTTTATCATCGAATTAACTCTTACTTTTATCCTCATTACTATTATTATTATCCTAATAACTCATATTTTTATCCTTATTTCTATTATTATTATCGTAGTAACTCTTATTTTTATCCTTATAACTATTATTATTATCGTAATAACTCTTATTTTATCCTTATAACTATTATTATTATCGTAATAACTCTTATTCTTGTCCTTATTCCTATTTTATCATCGTATTAACTCTTACTTTTATCCTTATTACTATTATTATTATCGTAATAACTCTTATTTTTACCCTTATTACTATTATTATTATGATTATAACTATTACTTTCAGCCATATTCCTATTTTTATTATGTAATAACACTTATTTTTATCCTTATTTATATTATTATTATCGTAATAACTCTTATTTTTATCCTTATAACTATTATTATTATCGTAATAACTCTTATTTTTATCCTTATAACTATTCTCATTATCGTAATAACTCTTATTTTTGTCCTTATTCCTATTTTATCCTTGTATTAACTCTTACTTTTATCCTCATTACTATAATTATTATCGTAATAACTCTTATTTTTATCCTTATTACTATTATTATTATCGTAATAACTCTTATTTTTATCCTTATTTCTATTATTATTGTGATTATATCTATTACTTTCAGCCATATTCATATTTTTATTATGTAATAACTCTTATTTTTATCCTTATTTCTATTATTATTATCATTATAACTATTACTTTCAGCCATATTCCTATTTTTATTATGTAATAACTCTTATTTTGTCCTTATTTCTATTATTATTATCGTAATAACTCTTATTTTTATCCTTATTTCTATTATTATTATCGTAATAACTCTCATTTTTGTCCTTATTCCTATTTTATCATCGTATTAACTCTTACTTTTATCCTCATTACTATAATTATTATCGTAATAACTCTTATTTTTATCCTTATAACTATTATTATTATCGTAATGACTCTTATTTTTATCCTTATAACTTTTATTATTATCGTAATAACTCTTATTTTTGTCCTTATTCCTATTTTATCATCGTATTAACTCTTACTTTTATCCTTATTACTATTATTATTATCGTAATAACTCTTATTTTTACCCTTATTACTATTATTATTATGATTATAACTATTACTTTCAGCCATATTCCTATTTTTATTATGTAATAACACTTATTTTTATCCTTATTTATATTATTATTATCGTAATAACTCTTATTTTTATCCTTATAACTATTCTCATTATCGTAATAACTCTTATTTTTGTCCTTATTCCTATTTTATCATTGTATTAACTCTTACTTTTATCCTCATTACTATAATTATTATCGTAATAACTCTTATTTTTATCCTTATTACTATTATTATTATAGTAATAACTCTTATTTTTATCCTTATTTCTATTATTATTGTGATTATATCTATTACTTTCAGCCATATTCATATTTTTATTATGTAATAACTCTTATTTTTATCCTTATTTCTATTATTATTATCATTATAACTATTACTTTCAGCCATATTCCTATTTTTATTATGTAATAACTCTTATTTTGTCCTTATTTCTATTATTATTATCGTAATAACTCTTACTTTTATCCTTATTTCTATTATTACTATCGTAATAACTCTTATTTTTATCCTTATAACTATTATTATTATCGTAATGACTCTTATTTTTATCCTTATAACTTTTATTATTATCGTAATAACTCTTATTTTTGTCCTTATTCCTATTTTATCATCGTATTAACTCTTACTTTTATCCTTATTAATACTATTATTATCGTAATAACTCTTATTTTTGTCCTTATTTCTATTATTATTATCGTAATAACTCTTATTTTTATCCTTATAGTTATTATTATTATCGTAATAACTCTTATTCTTGTCCTTATTCCTATTTTATCATCGTATTAACTCTTACTTTTATCCTTATTACTATTGTTATTATCGTAATAACTCTTATTTTTACCCTTATTACTATTATTATTATGATTATAACTATTACTTTCAGCCATATTCCTATTTTTATTATGTAATAACTCTTATTTTTATCCTTATTTCTGTTATTATTATCTTTATAACTATTACTTTCAGCCATATTCCTATTTTTTATTATGTAATAACTCTTATTTTTATCCTGATTTCTATTGTTATTATCGTAATAACTCTTATTTTTATCCTTATAGCCATTATTATTATCGCAATAACTCTCAGTTTTGTCCTTATTCCTATTTTATCATCGAATTAACTCTTACTTTTATCCTCATTACTATTATTATTATCCTAATAACTCTTATTTTTATCCTTATTTCTATTATTATTATCGTAGTAACTCTTATTTTTATCCTTATAACTATTATTATTATCGTAATAACTCTTATTTTATCCTTATAACTATTATTATTATCGTAATAACTCTTATTCTTGTCCTTATTCCTATTTTATCATCGTATTAACTCTTACTTTTATCCTTATTACTATTATTATTATCGTAATAAACTCTTATTTTTACCCTTATTACTATTATTATTATGATTATAACTATTACTTTCAGCCATATTCCTATTTTTATTATGTAATAACACTTATCTTTATCCTTATTTATATTATTATTATCGTAATAACTCTTATTTTTATCCTTATAACTATTATTATTATCGTAATAACTCTTATTTTTATCCTTATAACTATTCTCATTATCGTAATAACTCTTATTTTTGTCCTTATTCCTATTTTATCATTGTATTAACTCTTACTTTTATCCTCATTACTATAATAATTATCGTAATAACTCTTATTTTTATCCTTATTACTATTATTATTATCGTAATAACTCTTATTTTTATCCTTATTTCTATTATTATTGTGATTATATCTATTACTTTCAGCCATATTCATATTTTTATTATGTAATAACTCTTATTTTTATCCTTATTTCTATTATTATTATCATTATAACTATTACTTTCAGCCATATTCCTATTTTTATTATGTAATAACTCTTATTTTGTCCTTATTTCTATTATTATTATCGTAATAACACTTATTTTTATCCTTATTTCTATTATTACTATCGTAATAACTCTTATTTTTATCCTTATAACTATTATTATTATCGTAATGACTCTTATTTTTATCCTTATAACTTTTATTATTATCGTAATAACTCTTATTTTTGTCCTTATTCCTATTTTATCATCGTATTAACTCTTACTTTTATCCTTATTACTATTATTATTATCGTAATAACTCTTATTTTTACCCTTATTACTATTATTATTATGATTATAACTATTACTTTCAGCCATATTCCTATTTTTATTATGTAATAACACTTATTTTTATCCTTATTTATATTATTATTATCGTAATAACTCTTATTTTTATCCTTATAACTATTCTCATTATCGTAATAACTCTTATTTTTGTCCTTATTCCTATTTTATCATTGTATTAACTCTTACTTTTATCCTCATTACTATAATTATTATCGTAATAACTCTTATTTTTATCCTTATTACTATTATTATTATAGTAATAACTCTTATTTTTATCCTTCTTTCTATTATTATTGTGATTATATCTATTACTTTCAGCCATATTCATATTTTTATTATGTAATAACTCTTATTTTTATCCTTATTTCTATTATTATTATCATTATAACTATTACTTTCAGCCATATTCCTATTTTTATTATGTAATAACTCTTATTTTGTCCTTATTTCTATTATTATTATCGTAATAACTCTTATTTTTATCCTTATTTCTATTATTACTATCGTAATAACTCTTATTTTTATCCTTATAACTATTATTATTATCGTAATGACTCTTATTTTTATCCTTATAACTTTTATTATTATCGTAATAACTCTTATTTTTGTCCTTATTCCTATTTTATCATCGTATTAACTCTTACTTTTATCCTTATTACTATTGTTATTATCGTAATAACTCTTATTTTTACCCTTATTACTATTATTATTATGATTATAACTTTACTTTCAGCCATATTCCTATTTTTATTATGTAATAACTCTTATTTTTATCCTTATTTCTGTTATTATTATCTTTATAACTATTACTTTCAGCCATATTCCTATTTTTATTATGTAATAACTCTTATTTTTATCCTGATTTCTATTGTTATTATCGTAATAACTCTTATTTTTATCCTTATAGCCATTATTATTATCGCAATAACTCTCAGTTTTGTCCTTATTCCTATTTTATCATCGAATTAACTCTTACTTTTATCCTCATTACTATTATTATTATCCTAATAACTCTTATTTTTATCCTTATTTCTATTATTATTATCGTAGTAACTCTTATTTTTATCCTTATAACTATTATTATTATCGTAATAACTCTTATTTTATCCTTATAACTATTATTATTATCGTAATAACTCTTATTTTTACCCTTATTACTATTATTATTATGATTATAACTATTACTTTCAGCCATATTCCTATTTTTATTATGTAATAACACTTATTTTTATCCTTATTTATATTATTATTATCGTAATAACTCTTATTTTTATCCTTATAACTATTATTATTATCGTAATAACTCTTATTTTTATCCTTATAACTATTCTCATTATCGTAATAACTCTTATTTTTGTCCTTATTCCTATTTTATCCTTGTATTAACTCTTACTTTTATCCTCATTACTATAATTATTATCGTAATAACTCTTATTTTTATCCTTATTACTATTATTATTATCGTAATAACTCTTATTTTTATCCTTATTTCTATTATTATTGTGATTATATCTATTACTTTCAGCCATATTCATATTTTTATTATGTAATAACTCTTATTTTTATCCTTATTTCTATTATTATTATCATTATAACTATTACTTTCAGCCATATTCCTATTTTTATTATGTAATAACTCTTATTTTGTCCTTATTTCTATTATTATTATCGTAATAACTCTTATTTTTATCCTTATTTCTATTATTATTATCGTAATAACTCTCATTTTTGTCCTTATTCCTATTTTATCATCGTATTAACTCTTACTTTTATCCTCATTACTATAATTATTATCGTAATAACTCTTATTTTTATCCTTATAACTATTATTATTATCGTAATGACTCTTATTTTTATCCTTATAACTTTTATTATTATCGTAATAACTCTTATTTTTGTCCTTATTCCTATTTTATCATCGTATTAACTCTTACTTTTATCCTCATTACTATAATTATTATCGTAATAACTCTTATTTTTATCCTTATATTACTATTATTATTATCGTAATAACTCTTATTTTTATCCTTATAACTATTATTATTATCGTAATAACTCTTATTTTTATCCTTATAACTATTATTATTATCGTAATAACTCTTATTTTATCCTTATAACTATTATTATTATCGTAATAACTCTTATTCTTGTCCTTATTCCTATTTTATCATCGTATTAACTCTTACTTTTATCCTTATTACTATTATTATTATCGTAATAACTCTTATTTTTATCCTTATTTCTGTTACTATTATCATTATAACTATTACCTTCAGCCATATTCCTATTTTTATTACGTAATAACTCTTATTTTTATCCTTATTTCTATTTTTATTATCGTAATAACTCTCATTTTTGTCCTTATTCCTATTTTATCATCGTATTAACTCTTACTTTTATCCTCATTACTATAATTATTATCGTAATAACTCTTATTTATATCCTTATTTCTATTATTATTGTGATTATATCTATTACTTTCAGCCATATTCCTATTTTTATTATGTAATAACTCTTATTTTTATCCTTATTTCTATTATTATTATCGTAATAACTCCTATTTTTATCCTCATTACTATTATTATTATCGTATTAACTCTTACTTTTATCCTTATTACTATTATTATTATCGTAATAATTCTTATTTTTATCCTTATTTCTGTTATTATTATCATTATAACTATTACTTTCAGCCATATTCCTATTTTTATTATGTAATAACTCTTATTTTTATCCTGATTTCTATTGTTATTATCGTAATAACTCTTATTTTTATCCTTATAGACATTATTATTATCGCAATAACTCTCAGTTTTGTCCTTATTCCTATTTTATCATCGAATTAACTCTTACTTTTATCCTTATTACTATTATTATTATCGTAATAACTCTTATTTTTACCCTTATTACTATTATTATTATGATTATAACTATTACTTTCAGCCATATTCCTATTTTTATTATGTAATAACACTTATTTTTATCCTTATTTATATTATTATTATCGTAATAACTCTTATTTTTATCCTTATAACTATTATTATTATCGTAATAACTCTTATTTTTATCCTTATAACTATTTTCATTATCGTAATAACTCTTATTTTTGTCCTTATTCCTATTTTATCATTGTATTAACTCTTACTTTTATCCTCATTACTATAATTATTATCGTAATAACTCTTATTTTTATCCTTATTACTATTATTATTATCGTAATAACTCTTATTTTTATCCTTATTTCTATTATTATTATCGTAGTAACTCTTATTTTTATCCTTATAATTATTATTATTATCGTAATAACTCTTATTTTATCCTTATAACTATTATTATTATCGTAATAACTCTTATTCTTGTCCTTATTCCTATTTTATCATCGTATTAACTCTTACTTTTATCCTTATTACTATTATTATTATCGTAATAACTCTTATTTTTGTCCTTATTTCTATTATTATTATCGTAATAACTCTTATTTTTATCCTTATAGTTATTATTATTATCGTAATAACTCTCAGTTTTGTCCTTATTCCTATTTTATCATCGAATTAACTCTTACTTTTATCCTCATTACTATGATTATTATCGTAATAACTCTTATTTTTATCCTTATTTCTATTATTATTATCGTAGTAACTCTTATTTTTATCCTTATAACTATTATTATTATCGTAATAACTCTTATTTTATCCTTATAACTATTATTATTATCGTAATAACTCTTATTCTTGTCCTTATTCCTATTTTATCATCGTATTAACTCTTACTTTTATCCTTATTACTATTATTATTATCGTAATAACTCTTATTTTTACCGTTATTACTATTATTATTATGATTATAACTATTACTTTCAGCCATATTCCTACTTTTATTATGAAATAACACTTATTTTTATCCTTATTTATATTATTATTATCGTAGTAACTCTTATATTTATCCTTATAACTATTATTATTATCGTAATAACTCTTATTTTTGTCCTTATTTCTATTATTATTATCGTAATAACTCTTATTTTTATCCTTATAGTTATTATTATTATCGTAATAACTCTCAGTTTTGTCCTTATTCCTATTTTATCATCGAATTAACTCTTACTTTTATCCTCATTACTATTATTATTATCGTAATAACTCTTATTTTTATCCTTATTTCTATTATTATTATCGTAGTAACTCTTATTTTTATCCTTATAACTATTATTATTATCGTAATAACTCTTATTTTATCCTTATAACTATTATTATTATCGTAATAACTCTTATTCTTGTCCTTATTCCTATTTTATCATCGTATTAACTCTTACTTTTATCCTTATTACTATTATTATTATCGTAATAACTCTTATTTTTATCCTTATTTCTGTTACTATTATCATTATAACTATTACTTTCAGCCATATTCCTATTTTTATTACGTAATAACTCTTATTTTTATCCTTATTTCTATTATTATTATCGTAATAACTCTCATTTTTGTCCTTATTCCTATTTTATCATCGTATTAACTCTTACTTTTATCCTCATTACTATAATTATTATCGTAATAACTCTTATTTTTATCCTTATTACTATTATTATTATCGTAATAACTCTTATTTATATCCTTATTTCTATTATTATTGTGATTATATCTATTACTTTCAGCCATATTCCTATTTTTATTATGTAATAACTCTTATTTTTATCCTTATTTCTATTATTATTATCGTAATAACTCCTATTTTTATCCTCATTACTATTATTATTATCGTATTAACTCTTACTTTTATCCTTATTACTATTATTATTATCGTAATAATTCTTATTTTTATCCTTATTTCTGTTATTATTATCATTATAGCTATTACTTTCAGCCATATTCCTATTTTTATTATGTAATAACTCTTATTTTTATCCTGATTTCTATTGTTATTATCGTAATAACTCTTATTTTTATCCTTACAGCCATTATTATTATCGCAATAACTCTCAGTTTTGTCCTTATTCCTATTTTATCATCGAATTAACTCTTACTTTTATCCTTATTACTATTATTATTATCGTAATAACTCTTATTTTTAACCGTATTTCTATTATTATTATCATTATAACCATTATTTTCAGACTTATTCCTATTTTTATTATGTAATAACTCTTATTTTTATCCTTATTTCTATTATTATTATCGTAATAACTCTTATTTTTATCCTTATAACTATTATTATTATCGTAATGACTCTTATTTTTGTCCTTATTCCTATTTTTTCAGCGTATTAACTCTTACTTTTATCCTCATTACTATTATTATTATCGTAATAACTCTTATTTTTATCCTTATTTCTATTATTATTATCGTAATAACTCTTATTTTTATCCTTATAACTATTATCATTATCGTAATAACTCTCAGTTTTGTCCTTATTCCTATTTTATCATCGAATTAACTCTTACTTTTATCCTCATTACTATTATTATTATCGTAATAACTCTTATTTTTATCCTTATTTCTATTATTATTATCGTAGTAACTCTTATTTTTATCCTTATAACTATTATTATTATCGTAATAACTCTTATTTTATCCTTATAACTATTATTATTATCGTAATAACTCTTATTCTTGTCCTTATTCCTATTTTATCATCGTATTAACTCTTACTTTTATCCTTATTACTATTATTATTATCGTAATAACTCTTATTTTTACCGTTATTACTATTATTATTATGATTATAACTATTACTTTCAGCCATATTCCTACTTTTATTATGAAATAACACTTATTTTTATCCTTATTTATATTATTATTATCGTAGTAACTCTTATATTTATCCTTATAACTATTATTATTATCGTAATAACTCTTATTTTTGTCCTTATTTCTATTATTATTATCGTAATAACTCTTATTTTTATCCTTATAGTTATTATTATTATCGTAATAACTCTCAGTTTTGTCCTTATTCCTATTTTATCATCGAATTAACTCTTACTTTTATCCTCATTACTATTATTATTATCGTAATAACTCTTATTTTTATCCTTATTTCTATTATTATTATCGTAGTAACTCTTATTTTTATCCTTATAACTATTATTATTATCGTAATAACTCTTATTTTATCCTTATAACTATTATTATTATCGTAATAACTCTTATTCTTGTCCTTATTCCTATTTTATCATCGTATTAACTCTTACTTTTATCCTTATTACTATTATTATTATCGTAATAACTCTTATTTTTATCCTTATTTCTGTTACTATTATCATTATAACTATTACTTTCAGCCATATTCCTATTTTTATTACGTAATAACTCTTATTTTTATCCTTATTTCTATTATTATTATCGTAACAACTCTCATTTTTGTCCTTATTCCTATTTTATCATCGTATTAACTCTTACTTTTATCCTCATTACTATAATTATTATCGTAATAACTCTTATTTTTATCCTTATTACTATTATTATTATCGTAATAACTCTTATTTATATCCTTATTTCTATTATTATTGTGATTATATCTATTACTTTCAGCCATATTCCTATTTTTATTATTGTAATAACTCTTATTTTTATCCTTATTTCTATTATTATTATCGTAATAACTCCTATTTTTATCCTCATTACTATTATTATTATCGTATTAACTCTTACTTTTATCCTTATTACTATTATTATTATCGTAATAATTCTTATTTTTATCCTTATTTCTGTTATTATTATCATTATAACTATTACTTTCAGCCATATTCCTATTTTTATTATGTAATAACTCTTATTTTTATCCTGATTTCTATTGTTATTATCGTAGTAACTCTTATTTTTATCCTTATAGCCATTATTATTATCGCAATAACTCTCAGTTTTGTCCTTATTCCTATTTTATCATCGAATTAACTCTTACTTTTATCCTTATTACTATTATTATTATCGTAATAACTCTTATTTTTAACCGTATTTCTATTATTATTATCATTATAACCATTATTTTCAGACTTATTCCTATTTTTATTATGTAATAACTCTTATTTTTATCCTTATTTCTATTATTATTATCGTAATAACTCTTATTTTTATCCTTATAACTATTATTATTATCGTAATGACTCTTATTTTTGTCCTTATTCCTATTTTTTCAGCGTATTAACTCTTACTTTTATCCTCATTACTATTATTATTATCGTAATAACTCTTATTTTTATCCTTATTTCTATTATTATTATCGTAATAACTCTTATTTTTATCCTTATAACTATTATCATTATCGTAATAACTCTCAGTTTTGTCCTTATTCCTATTTTATCATCGAATTAACTCTTACTTTTATCCTCATTACTATTATTATTATCGTAATAACTCTTATTTTTATCCTTATTTCTATTATTATTATCGTAGTAACTCTTATTTTTATCCTTATAACTATTATTATTATCGTAATAACTCTTATTTTATCCTTATAACTATTATTATTATCGTAATAACTCTTATTCTTGTCCTTATTCCTATTTTATCATCGTATTAACTGTTACTTTCATCCTTATTACTATTATTATTATCGTAATAACTCTTGTTTTTATCCTTATAACTATTATTATTATCGTAATGACTCTTATTTTTGTCCTTATTCCTATTTTTTCAGCGTATTAACTCTTACTTTTATCCTTATTACTATTATTATTATCGTAATAACTCTTATTTTTATCCTTGTTTCTATTATTATTATCGTAATAACTCTTATTTTTATCCTTATAACTATTATCATTATCGTAATAACTCTTATTTTTGTCCTTATTCCTATTTTATCATCGTATTAACTCTTACTTTTATCCTTATTACTATTATTATTATCGTAATAATTCTTATTTTTATCCCTATTTCTGTTATTATTATCATTATAACTATTACTTTCAGCCATATTCCTATTTTTATTATGTAATAACTCTTATTTTTATCCTTATTTCTATTATTATTATCATTATAACTATTACTTTCAGCCATATTCCTATTTTTATTATGTAATAACTCTTATTTTTATCCTTATTTCTATTATTATTATAGTAATAACTCTTATTTTTGTCCTTATTCCTATTTTATCATCGTATTAACTCTTACTTTTATCCTTATTACTACTATTATTATCGTAATAACTCTTATTTTTGTCCTTATTCCTATTTTGTGATCGTATTAACGCTTACTTTTATCCTTATTACTATTATTATTATCGTAATAACTCTTATGTTTGTCCTTATTCCTATTTTATCATCCTATTAACTCTTACTTTTATCCTTATTACTTTTATTATTATCGTTATAACTATTATTTTCAGCCATATTCCTATTCTTATTATGTAATAACTCTTATTTTTATCCTTATTTCTATTATTATTGTGATTATGTCTATTACTTTCAGCCATATTCCTATTTTTATTATGTAATAACTCTATTTTTATCCTTATTTCTATTATTATTATCGTAATAACTCCTATTTTTATCCTTACTTCTATTATTATTATCGTAATAACTCTTGTTTTTATCCTTATAACTATTATTATTATCGTAATGACTCTTATTTTTGTCCTTATTCCTATTTTTTTCAGCGTATTAACTCTTACTTTTATCCTTATTACTATTATTATTATCGTAATAACTCTTATTTTTATCCTTGTTTCTATTATTATTATCATTATAACTATTACTTTCAGCCATATTCCTATTTTTATTATGTAATAACTCTTATTTTTATCCTTATTTCTATTATTATTATCATTATAACTATTACTTTCAGCCATATTCCTATTTTTATTATGTAATAACTCTTATTTTTATCCTTATTTCTATTATTATTATCGTAATAACTCTTATTTTTGTCCTTATTCCTATTTTATCGTCGTATTAACTCTTACTTTTATCCTTATTACTTTTATTATTATCGTTATAACTATTATTTTCAGCCATATTCCTATTCTTATTATGTAATAACTCTTATTTTTATCCTTATTTCTACTATTATTGTGATTATGTCTATTACTTTCAGCCATATTCCTATTTTTATTATGTAATAACTCTTATTTTTATCCTTATTTCTACTATTATTATCGTAATAACTTCTATTTTTATCCTTATTACTATTATTATTATCGTAATAACAATTATTTTTATCCTTATAACTATTATTATTATCGTAATAACTCTTATTTTTGTCCTTATTCCTATTTTATCATCGTATTAACTCTTACTTTTATCCTTATTACTATTACTATTATCGTAATAACTCTTATTTTAATCCTTATTACTATTATTATTATGATTATAACTATTACGTTCAGCCATATTCCTATTTTTATTATGTAATAACTCTTATTTTTATCCTGTATTCCTATTTTTATTATGTAATAACTCTTATTTTTATCCTTATTTCTATTATTATTATCGTAATAACTCCTATTTTTATCCTTACTTCTATTATTATTATCGTAATAACTCTTATTTTTATCCTTATAACTATTATTATTATCGTAATAACTCTTATTTTTATCCTTATTTCTATTATTATTATCGTAATGACTCTTATTTTTGTCCTTATTCCTATTTTTTCATCGTATTAACTCTTACTTTTATCCTTATTACTATTATTATTATCGTAATAACTCTTATTTTTATCCTTGTTTCTATTATTATTATCGTAATAACTCTTATTTTTATGCTTATTTCTGTTATTGTTATCATTATAACTATTACTTTCAGCCATATTCCTATTTTTATTATGTAATAACTCTTATTTATATCCATATTTCTATTATTATTATCGTAATAACTCTTATTTTTATCCTTATTTCTGTTATTATTATCATTATAACTATTACTTTTCAGCCATATTCCTATTTTTATTATGTAATAACTCTTATTTTTATGCTTATTTCTATTATTATTATCGTAATAAATCTTATTTTTATCCTTATAACTATGATCATTATCGTAATAACTCTTATTTTTGTCCTTATTCCTATTTTATCATCGTATTAACTCTTATTTTTGTCCTTATTCCTATTTTATCATCGTATTAACTCTTACTTTTATCCTTATTACTATTATTATTATCGTAGTAACTCCTATTTCTATCCATATAACTATTATTATTATCGTAATAACTCTTATTTTTATCCTTATAACTATTATTATTATCGTAATAACTCTTATTCTTGTCCTTATTCCTATTGTATCATCGTATTAACTCCTACTTTTATCCTTATTACTATTATTATTATCGTAATAACACTTATTTTT
>CAMAOD020000192.1:0-237952 GCA_945859595.2 Megachile willughbiella | reverse complement strand
ACTTATTTTTATCCCTATTACTATTATTATTATCGTAATAACTCTTATTTTTACCCTTAATATTATTATTATTATCGTAATAACTCTTATTTTTATCCTTATTACTATTATTATTATCGTAATAACTCTTATTTTTATCCTTAATACTATTATTATTATCGTAATAACTCTTACTTTTATCCTTATTACTATTATTATTATCGTAATAACTCTTATTTTTATCCTTATTACTATTATTATTATCGTAATAACAATTATTTTCAGCCTCATCACTATTATTATTATATAAATAACACTTATTTTTATCCCTATTCCTATTTTTATTATCGTATTAACTCTTACTTTTATCCTTATTACTACTATTATTATCGTAATAACTCTTATTTTTATCCTTATTACTATTATTATTATCTAAATAACTCTTATTTTTATCCTTATTTCTATTATTATTATCATTATAACCATTATTTTCAGCCTTATTCCTATTTCTATTATTTAATAACTCTTATTTTTGTCCTTATTTCGATTATTATTATCGTAATAACTCGTATTTTTGTCCTTAATACTATTATTATTATCGTAATAACTCTTACTTTTATCCTTATTTCTATTATTGTTATCGTAATAACTCTTATTTTTATCCTCATTTCTATTATTACTATCATTATAACCATTATTTTCAGCCGTATTCCTATTTTTATTATGTAATAACTCTTATTTTTATCCTTATTTCTATTATTATTATCGTAATAACTCTTATTTTTATCCTTATAACTCTTATTACTATCGTAATAACTCTTATTTTTATCCTTATTACTATTATTATTATCGTAATAACTCTTATTTTTATCCTTATTTCTATTATTATTATCATTATAACCATTATATTCAGCCGTATTCCTATTTTTATTATGTAATAACTCTTATTTTTATCCTTATTTCTATTATTATTATCGTAATAACTCTTATTTTTATCCTTATAACTCTTATTATTATCGTAATAACTCTTATTTTTATCCTTATTACTATTATTATTATCGTAATAACTCTTATTTATATCCTTATTACTATTATTATTATCGTAATATCTCTTATTTTTATCCTTATTTCTATTATTATTATCGTAATAACTCTTACCTTTATCCTTATTACTATTATTATTATCGTAATAAATCTTATTTTTATCCTTATTACTATTATTATTATCGTAATAACTATTATTTTCAGCCTCATCACTATTATTATTATATAAATAACACTTATTTTTATCCCTATTCCTATTTTTATTATCGTATTAACTCTTACTTTTATCCTTATTACTATTATTATTATCGTAATAACTCTTATTTTTATCCTTATTACTATTATTATTATCGTAATAACTCTTATTTTTATCCTTATTACTATCATTATTGTCGTAATAACTCTTATTGTTATCCTTGTTACTATTATTATTATCATTATAACTATTATTTTCAGCCTTATTCCTATTTTTATTATCTAATAACTCTTATTTTAATCCTTATTACTAATATTATTATCGTAATATCTGCTATTTTTATCCTTATCACTATTATTATTATCGTTAGAACCATTATTTTCAGCCTTATTGCTATTATTATTATCATAATACCTCTTATTTTTGTCCTTATTTCTATTATTATTATTATCATTATAACCATTATTTTCAGCCGTATTCCTATTTTTATTATGTAATAACTCTTATTTTAATCTTTATTTCTATTATTATTATCATTATAACCATTATATTCAGCCGTATTCCTATTTTTATTATGTAATAACTCTTATTTTTATCCTTATTTCTATTATTATTATCGTAATAACTATTATTTTCAGCCTCATCTCTATTATTATTATATAAATAACACTTATTTTTATCCCTATTCCTATTTTCATTATCATATTAACTCTTACTTTTATCCTTATTACTATTATTATTATCGTAATAACTCTTATTTTTATCCTTATTACTATTATTATTATCGTAATAACTCTTATTTTTATCCTTATTACTATCATTATTATCGTAATAACTCTTATTTTTACCCTTAATACTATTATTATTATCGTAATAACTCTTACTTTTATCCTTATTACTATTATTATTATCGTAATAACTCTTATTTTTATCCTTATTACTATTATTATTATCGTAATAACTATTATTTTCAGCCTCATCACTATTATTATTACATAAATAACACTTATTTTTATCCCTATTCCTATTTTTATTATCGTATTAACTCTTACTTTTATCCTTATAACTATTATTATTATCGTAATAACTCGTATTTTTATCCTTATAACTATTATTATTATCGTAATAACTCTTACTTATATCCTTATTACTATCATTATTATCGTAATAACTCTTATTTTTACCCTTAATACTATTATTATTATCGTAATAACTCTTATTTTTATCCTTATTACTATTATTATTATCATAATACCTCTTATTTTTGTCCTTATTTCTATAATTATTATCATTATAACCATTATTTTCAGCCGTATTCCTATTTTCATTATCGTATTAACTCTTACTTTTATCCTTATAACTATTATTATTATCGTAATAACTCGTATTTGTATCCTTATTACTATTATTATTATCGTAATAACTCTTATTTTTATCCTTATTACTATTATTATTATCTAAATAACTATTATTTTCAGCCTTATTACAATTCTTATTATCGTAATATCTGTTATTCTTATCCTTATTACTATTATTATTATCATTATAACTATTACTTTCAGCCTTATTCCTATTTTTATTATAAAATAACTCTTATTTTTAACCTTACTGCTATTATTATTATGTAATAACTCTTATTTTTAACCTTACTGCTCTTATTATTATATAATAACTCTTATTTTTATACTTACTTGTATTATTATCATCATTATAACTATTATTTTCAGCCTTATTACTATTGTTATTATCGTAATAGCTCTTATTTTCAGCCTTATTACTACTGTTATTATCAAATAACTCTTATTTCTAACATTATTGCTATTATTATTATCGTAGTATGTTATCTTTATCCTTATTTCTATTATTATTATCATTATAACTATTACTTTCAGCGTTATTCCTATTTTTATTATCTAATAACTCTTATTTTTATCCTTATTACTATTATTATTATCGTTAGAACCATTATTTTCAGCCTTATTGCTATTATTATTATGTAATAACTCTTATTTTAATCCCTATTACTATTATTATTATCGTAATATCTGTTATTTTCGTCCTTGTTACTATTATTATTATCATTATAACTATTATTTTCAGCCTTATTCCTATTGTTATCATCAAATAACTCTTATTTTTATCCTTGTTACTATTATTATTATCATTATAACTATTATTCTCAGCCTTATTCCTATTTTTATTATCTAATAACTCTTATTTTAATCCTTATTACTAATATTATTATCGTAATATCTGCTATTTTTATCCTTATCACTATTATTATTATCGTTAGAACCATTATTTTCAGCCTTATTGCTATTATTATTATTATCAAATAACTCTTATTTTTATCCTTATAACTCTTATTATTATCGTAATAACTCTTATTTTTATCCTTATTACTATTATTATTATCGTAATAACTCTTATTTTTATCCCTATTACTATTATTATTATCGTAATGTCTGTTATTTTTATCCTTATTACTATTATTATTATCGTTAGAACCATTATTTTCAGCCTTATTGCTATTATTATTATGTAATAACTCTTATTTTAATCCTTATTACTATTATTATTATCGTAATATCTGTTATTTTCGTCCTTGTTACTATTATTATTATCATTATAACTATTATTTTCAGCCTTATTCCTATTGTTATTATCAAATAACTCTTATTTTTATCCTTGTTACTATTATTATTATCATTATAACTATTATTTTCAGCCTTATTCCTATTTTTATTATCTAATAACTCTTATTTTAATCCTTATTACTAATATTATTATCGTAATATCTGCTATTTTTATCCTTATCACTATTATTATTATCGTTAGAACCATTATTTTCAGCCTTATTGCTATTATTATTATCAAATAACTCTTATTTTTATCCTTATAACTCTTATTATTATAGTAATAACTCTTATTTTTATCCTTATTACTATTATTATTATCGTAATAACTCTTATTTTTATCCTTATTACTATTATTATTATCGTAATAACTCTTATTTTTATCCCTATTCCTATTTTTATTATCGTATTAACTCTTACTTTTATCCTTATTACTATTATTATTATCGTAATAACTCTTATTTTTATCCCTATTACTATTATTATTACCTAAATAACTCTTATTTTTTATCCTTATTTCTATTATTATTATCATTATAACCATTATTTTCAGCCTTATTCCTATTTTTATTATGCAATAACTCTTATTTTTATCCTTATTTCTATTATTATTATCGTAATAACTCTTACCTTTATCCTTATTACTATTATTATTATCGTAATAAATCTTATTTTTATCCTTATTACTATTATTATTATCGTAATAACTATTATTTTCAGCCTCATCACTATTATTATTATATAAATAACACTTATTTTTATCCCTATTCCTATTTTTATTATCGTATTAACTCTTACTTTTATCCTTATTACTATTATTATTATCGTAATAACTCTTATTTTTATCCTTATTACTATTATTATTATCGTAATAACTCTTATTTTTTATCCTTATTACTATCATTATTGTCGTAATAACTCTTATTGTTATCCTTGTTACTATTATTATTATCATTATAACTATTATTTTCAGCCTTATTCCTATTTTTATTATCTAATAACTCTTATTTTAATCCTTATTACTAATATTATTATCGTAATATCTGCTATTTTTATCCTTATCACTATTATTATTATCGTTAGAACCATTATTTTCAGCCTTATTGCTATTATTATTATCATAATACCTCTTATTTTTGTCCTTATTTCTATTATTATTATTATCATTATAACCATTATTTTCAGCCGTATTCCTATTTTTATTATGTAATAACTCTTATTTTAATCTTTATTTCTATTATTATTATCATTATAACCATTATATTCAGCCGTATTCCTATTTTTATTATGTAATAACTCTTATTTTTATCCTTATTTCTATTATTATTATCGTAATAACTATTATTTTCAGCCTCATCTCTATTATTATTATATAAATAACACTTATTTTTATCCCTATTCCTATTTTCATTATCATATTAACTCTTACTTTTATCCTTATTACTATTATTATTATCGTAATAACTCTTATTTTTATCCTTATTACTATTATTATTATCGTAATAACTCTTATTTTTATCCTTATTACTATCATTATTATCGTAATAACTCTTATTTTTACCCTTAATACTATTATTATTATCGTAATAACTCTTACTTTTATCCTTATTACTATTATTATTATCGTAATAACTCTTATTTTTATCCTTATTACTATTATTATTATCGTAATAACTATTATTTTCAGCCTCATCACTATTATTATTACATAAATAACACTTATTTTTATCCCTATTCCTATTTTTATTATCGTATTAACTCTTACTTTTATCCTTATAACTATTATTATTATCGTAATAACTCGTATTTTTATCCTTATAACTATTATTATTATCGTAATAACTCTTACTTATATCCTTATTACTATCATTATTATCGTAATAACTCTTATTTTTACCCTTAATACTATTATTATTATCGTAATAACTCTTATTTTTATCCTTATTACTATTATTATTATCATAATACCTCTTATTTTTGTCCTTATTTCTATAATTATTATCATTATAACCATTATTTTCAGCCGTATTCCTATTTTCATTATCGTATTAACTCTTACTTTTATCCTTATAACTATTATTATTATCGTAATAACTCGTATTTGTATCCTTATTACTATTATTATTATCGTAATAACTCTTATTTTTATCCTTATTACTATTATTATTATCTAAATAACTATTATTTTCAGCCTTATTACAATTCTTATTATCGTAATATCTGTTATTCTTATCCTTATTACTATTATTATTATCATTATAACTATTACTTTCAGCCTTATTCCTATTTTTATTATAAAATAACTCTTATTTTTAACCTTACTGCTATTATTATTATGTAATAACTCTTATTTTTAACCTTACTGCTCTTATTATTATATAATAACTCTTATTTTTATACTTACTTGTATTATTATCATCATTATAACTATTATTTTCAGCCTTATTACTATTGTTATTATCGTAATAGCTCTTATTTTCAGCCTTATTACTACTGTTATTATCAAATAACTCTTATTTCTAACATTATTGCTATTATTATTATCGTAGTATGTTATCTTTATCCTTATTTCTATTATTATTATCATTATAACTATTACTTTCAGCGTTATTCCTATTTTTATTATCTAATAACTCTTATTTTTATCCTTATTACTATTATTATTATCGTTAGAACCATTATTTTCAGCCTTATTGCTATTATTATTATGTAATAACTCTTATTTTAATCCCTATTACTATTATTATTATCGTAATATCTGTTATTTTCGTCCTTGTTACTATTATTATTATCATTATAACTATTATTTTCAGCCTTATTCCTATTGTTATCATCAAATAACTCTTATTTTTATCCTTGTTACTATTATTATTATCATTATAACTATTATTCTCAGCCTTATACCTATTTTTATTATCTAATAACTCTTATTTTAATCCTTATTACTAATATTATTATCGTAATATCTGCTATTTTTATCCTTATCACTATTATTATTATCGTTAGAACCATTATTTTCAGCCTTATTGCTATTATTATTATTATCAAATAACTCTTATTTTTATCCTTATAACTCTTATTATTATCGTAATAACTCTTATTTTTATCCTTATTACTATTATTATTATCGTAATAACTCTTATTTTTATCCCTATTACTATTATTATTATCGTAATGTCTGTTATTTTTATCCTTATTGCTATTATTATTATCGTTAGAACCATTATTTTCAGCCTTATTGCTATTATTATTATGTAATAACTCTTATTTTAATCCTTATTACTATTATTATTATCGTAATATCTGTTATTTTCGTCCTTGTTACTATTATTATTATCATTATAACTATTATTTTCAGCCTTATTCCTATTGTTATCATCAAATAACTCTTATTTTTATCCTTGTTACTATTATTATTATCATTATAACTATTATTCTCAGCCTTATTCCTATTTTTATTATCTAATAACTCTTATTTTAATCCTTATTACTAATATTATTATCGTAATATCTGCTATTTTTATCCTTATCACTATTATTATTATCGTTAGAACCATTATTTTCAGCCTTATTGCTATTATTATTATTATCAAATAACTCTTATTTTTATCCTTATAACTCTTATTATTATCGTAATAACTCTTATTTTTATCCTTATTACTATTATTATTATCGTAATAACTCTTATTTTTATCCCTATTACTATTATTATTATCGTAATGTCTGTTATTTTTATCCTTATTACTATTATTATTATCGTTAGAACCATTATTTTCAGCCTTATTGCTATTATTATTATGTAATAACTCTTATTTTAATCCTTATTACTATTATTATTATCGTAATATCTGTTATTTTCGTCCTTGTTACTATTATTATTATCATTATAACTATTATTTTCAGCCTTATTCCTATTGTTATTATCAAATAACTCTTATTTTTATCCTTGTTACTATTATTATTATCATTATAACTATTATTTTCAGCCTTATTCCTATTTTTATTATCTAATAACTCTTATTTTAATCCTTATTACTAATATTATTATCGTAATATCTGCTATTTTTATCCTTATCACTATTATTATTATCGTTAGAACCATTATTTTCAGCCTTATTGCTATTATTATTATCAAATAACTCTTATTTTTATCCTTATAACTCTTATTATTATAGTAATAACTCTTATTTTTATCCTTATTACTATTATTATTATCGTAATAACTCTTATTTTTATCCTTATTACTATTATTATTATCGTAATAACTCTTATTTTTATCCCTATTCCTATTTTTATTATCGTATTAACTCTTACTTTTATCCTTATTACTATTATTATTATCGTAATAACTCTTATTTTTATCCCTATTACTATTATTATTACCTAAATAACTCTTATTTTTATCCTTATTTCTATTATTATTATCATTATAACCATTATTTTCAGCCTTATTCCTATTTTTATTATGCAATAACTCTTATTTTTATCCTTATTTCTATTATTATTATCGTAATAACTCTTACCTTTATCCTTATTACTATTATTATTATCGTAATAAATCTTATTTTTATCCTTATTACTATTATTATTATCGTAATAACTATTATTTTCAGCCTCATCACTATTATTATTATATAAATAACACTTATTTTTATCCCTATTCCTATTTTTATTATCGTATTAACTCTTACTTTTATCCTTATTACTATTATTATTATCGTAATAACTCTTATTTTTATCCTTATTACTATTATTATTATCGTAATAACTCTTATTTTTATCCTTATTACTATCATTATTGTCGTAATAACTCTTATTGTTATCCTTGTTACTATTATTATTATCATTATAACTATTATTTTCAGCCTTATTCCTATTTTTATTATCTAATAACTCTTATTTTAATCCTTATTACTAATATTATTATCGTAATATCTGCTATTTTTATCCTTATCACTATTATTATTATCGTTAGAACCATTATTTTCAGCCTTATTGCTATTATTATTATTATCAAATAACTCTTATTTTTATCCTTATAACTCTTATTATTATCGTAATAACTCTTATTTTTATCCTTATTACTATTATTATTATCGTAATAACTCTTATTTTTATCCCTATTACTATTATTATTATCGTAATGTCTGTTATTTTTATCCTTATTACTATTATTATTATCGTTAGAACCATTATTTTCAGCCTTATTGCTATTATTATTATGTAATAACTCTTATTTTAATCCTTATTACTATTATTATTATCGTAATATCTGTTATTTTCGTCCTTGTTACTATTATTATTATCATTATAACTATTATTTTCAGCCTTATTCCTATTGTTATCATCAAATAACTCTTATTTTTATCCTTGTTACTATTATTATTATCATTATAACTATTATTCTCAGCCTTATTCCTATTTTTATTATCTAATAACTCTTATTTTAATCCTTATTACTAATATTATTATCGTAATATCTGCTATTTTTATCCTTATCACTATTATTATTATCGTTAGAACCATTATTTTCAGCCTTATTGCTATTATTATTATTATCAAATAACTCTTATTTTTATCCTTATAACTCTTATTATTATCGTAATAACTCTTATTTTTATCCTTATTACTATTATTATTATCGTAATAACTCTTATTTTTATCCCTATTACTATTATTATTATCGTAATGTCTGTTATTTTTATCCTTATTACTATTATTATTATCGTTAGAACCATTATTTTCAGCCTTATTGCTATTATTATTATGTAATAACTCTTATTTTAATCCTTATTACTATTATTATTATCGTAATATCTGTTATTTTCGTCCTTGTTACTATTATTATTATCATTATAACTATTATTTTCAGCCTTATTCCTATTGTTATTATCAAATAACTCTTATTTTTATCCTTGTTACTATTATTATTATCATTATAACTATTATTTTCAGCCTTATTCCTATTTTTATTATCTAATAACTCTTATTTTAATCCTTATTACTAATATTATTATCGTAATATCTGCTATTTTTATCCTTATCACTATTATTATTATCGTTAGAACCATTATTTTCAGCCTTATTGCTATTATTATTATCAAATAACTCTTATTTTTATCCTTATAACTCTTATTATTATAGTAATAACTCTTATTTTTATCCTTATTACTATTATTATTATCGTAATAACTCTTATTTTTATCCTTATTACTATTATTATTATCGTAATAACTCTTATTTTTATCCCTATTCCTATTTTTATTATCGTATTAACTCTTACTTTTATCCTTATTACTATTATTATTATCGTAATAACTCTTATTTTTATCCCTATTACTATTATTATTACCTAAATAACTCTTATTTTTATCCTTATTTCTATTATTATTATCATTATAACCATTATTTTCAGCCTTATTCCTATTTTTATTATGCAATAACTCTTATTTTTATCCTTATTTCTATTATTATTATCGTAATAACTCTTACCTTTATCCTTATTACTATTATTATTATCGTAATAAATCTTATTTTTATCCTTATTACTATTATTATTATCGTAATAACTATTATTTTCAGCCTCATCACTATTATTATTATATAAATAACACTTATTTTTATCCCTATTCCTATTTTTATTATCGTATTAACTCTTACTTTTATCCTTATTACTATTATTATTATCGTAATAACTCTTATTTTTATCCTTATTACTATTATTATTATCGTAATAACTCTTATTTTTATCCTTATTACTATCATTATTGTCGTAATAACTCTTATTGTTATCCTTGTTACTATTATTATTATCATTATAACTATTATTTTCAGCCTTATTCCTATTTTTATTATCTAATAACTCTTATTTTAATCCTTATTACTAATATTATTATCGTAATATCTGCTATTTTTATCCTTATCACTATTATTATTATCGTTAGAACCATTATTTTCAGCCTTATTGCTATTATTATTATCATAATACCTCTTATTTTTGTCCTTATTTCTATTATTATTATTATCATTATAACCATTATTTTCAGCCGTATTCCTATTTTTATTATGTAATAACTCTTATTTTAATCTTTATTTCTATTATTATTATCATTATAACCATTATATTCAGCCGTATTCCTATTTTTATTATGTAATAACTCTTATTTTTATCCTTATTTCTATTATTATTATCGTAATAACTATTATTTTCAGCCTCATCTCTATTATTATTATATAAATAACACTTATTTTTATCCCTATTCCTATTTTCATTATCATATTAACTCTTACTTTTATCCTTATTACTATTATTATTATCGTAATAACTCTTATTTTTATCCTTATTACTATTATTATTATCGTAATAACTCTTATTTTTATCCTTATTACTATCATTATTATCGTAATAACTCTTATTTTTACCCTTAATACTATTATTATTATCGTAATAACTCTTACTTTTATCCTTATTACTATTATTATTATCGTAATAACTCTTATTTTTATCCTTATTACTATTATTATTATCGTAATAACTATTATTTTCAGCCTCATCACTATTATTATTACATAAATAACACTTATTTTTATCCCTATTCCTATTTTTATTATCGTATTAACTCTTACTTTTATCCTTATAACTATTATTATTATCGTAATAACTCGTATTTTTATCCTTATAACTATTATTATTATCGTAATAACTCTTACTTATATCCTTATTACTATCATTATTATCGTAATAACTCTTATTTTTACCCTTAATACTATTATTATTATCGTAATAACTCTTATTTTTATCCTTATTACTATTATTATTATCATAATACCTCTTATTTTTGTCCTTATTTCTATAATTATTATCATTATAACCATTATTTTCAGCCGTATTCCTATTTTCATTATCGTATTAACTCTTACTTTTATCCTTATAACTATTATTATTATCGTAATAACTCGTATTTGTATCCTTATTACTATTATTATTATCGTAATAACTCTTATTTTTATCCTTATTACTATTATTATTATCTAAATAACTATTATTTTCAGCCTTATTACAATTCTTATTATCGTAATATCTGTTATTCTTATCCTTATTACTATTATTATTATCATTATAACTATTACTTTCAGCCTTATTCCTATTTTTATTATAAAATAACTCTTATTTTTAACCTTACTGCTATTATTATTATGTAATAACTCTTATTTTTAACCTTACTGCTCTTATTATTATATAATAACTCTTATTTTTATACTTACTTGTATTATTATCATCATTATAACTATTATTTTCAGCCTTATTACTATTGTTATTATCGTAATAGCTCTTATTTTTCAGCCTTATTACTACTGTTATTATCAAATAACTCTTATTTCTAACATTATTGCTATTATTATTATCGTAGTATGTTATCTTTATCCTTATTTCTATTATTATTATCATTATAACTATTACTTTCAGCGTTATTCCTATTTTTATTATCTAATAACTCTTATTTTTATCCTTATTACTATTATTATTATCGTTAGAACCATTATTTTCAGCCTTATTGCTATTATTATTATGTAATAACTCTTATTTTAATCCCTATTACTATTATTATTATCGTAATATCTGTTATTTTCGTCCTTGTTACTATTATTATTATCATTATAACTATTATTTTCAGCCTTATTCCTATTGTTATCATCAAATAACTCTTATTTTTATCCTTGTTACTATTATTATTATCATTATAACTATTATTCTCAGCCTTATTCCTATTTTTATTATCTAATAACTCTTATTTTAATCCTTATTACTAATATTATTATCGTAATATCTGCTATTTTTATCCTTATCACTATTATTATTATCGTTAGAACCATTATTTTCAGCCTTATTGCTATTATTATTATTATCAAATAACTCTTATTTTTATCCTTATAACTCTTATTATTATCGTAATAACTCTTATTTTTATCCTTATTACTATTATTATTATCGTAATAACTCTTATTTTTATCCCTATTACTATTATTATTATCGTAATGTCTGTTATTTTTATCCTTATGACTATTATTATTATCGTTAGAACCATTATTTTCAGCCTTATTGCTATTATTATTATGTAATAACTCTTATTTTAATCCTTATTACTATTATTATTATCGTAATATCTGTTATTTTCGTCCTTGTTACTATTATTATTATCATTATAACTATTATTTTCAGCCTTATTCCTATTGTTATTATCAAATAACTCTTATTTTTATCCTTGTTACTATTATTATTATCATTATAACTATTATTTTCAGCCTTATTCCTATTTTTATTATCTAATAACTCTTATTTTAATCCTTATTACTAATATTATTATCGTAATATCTGCTATTTTTATCCTTATCACTATTATTATTATCGTTAGAACCATTATTTTCAGCCTTATTGCTATTATTATTATCAAATAACTCTTATTTTTATCCTTATAACTCTTATTATTATAGTAATAACTCTTATTTTTATCCTTATTACTATTATTATTATCGTAATAACTCTTATTTTTATCCTTATTACTATTATTATTATCGTAATAACTCTTATTTTTATCCCTATTCCTATTTTTATTATCGTATTAACTCTTACTTTTATCCTTATTACTATTATTATTATCGTAATAACTCTTATTTTTATCCCTATTACTATTATTATTACCTAAATAACTCTTATTTTTATCCTTATTTCTATTATTATTATCATTATAACCATTATTTTCAGCCTTATTCCTATTTTTATTATGCAATAACTCTTATTTTTATCCTTATTTCTATTATTATTATCATTATAACCATTATTTTTAGCCGTATTCCTATTTTTATTATCTAATAACTCTTATTTTTATCCTTATTTCTATTATTATTATCATTATAACCATTATTTTCAGCCGTGTTCCTATTTTTATTATGTAATAACTCTTATTTTTATCCTTATTTCTATTATTGTTATCGTAATAACTCTTATTTTTATTCTTATTTCTATTATTATTATCATTATAACCATTACTTTCAGCCGTCTTCCTATTTTTATTATGTAATAAGTCTTATTTTTATCCTTATTTCTATTATTGTTATCGTAATAACTCTTATTTTTATCCTCCTTTCTATTATTATTATCATTATAACTATTATTTTCAGCCGCATTCCTATTTTTATTATGTAATAACTCTTATTTTTATCCTTATTTCTATTATTGTTATCGTAATAACTCTTATTTTTATCCTCATTTCTATTATTATTATCATTATAACCATTATTTTCAGCCGTATTCCTATTTTTATTATGTAATAACTCTTATTTTTATCCTTATTTCTATTATTATTATCGTAATAACTCTTATTTTTATCCTTATAACTCTTATTACTATCGTAATAACTTTTATTTTTATCCTTATTACTATTATTATTATCGTAATAACTCTTATTTTTATCCTAATACTATTATTATTATCGTAATAACTCTTACTTTTATCCTTGTAACTCTTATTATTATCGTAATAACTCTTATTTTTATCCTTATTACTATTATTATTATCGTAATAACTCTTATTTTTATCCTTATAACTATTATTATTATCGTAATAACTCTTATTTTTAGCCTAAATACTATTATTATTATCGTAATAACTCTTATTTTTACCCTTATTACTATTATTATTATCGTAATATCTGTTATTTTTATCCTTATTTCTATTACTATTATCATTATAACTATTATTTTCAGCCTTATTCCTATTATTATTATGTAATAACACATATTTCTATCCTTACTACTATTATTATTATCGTAATAACTCTTATTTTTATCCTTATTACTATTATTATTATTGCAATAACTCGTATTTTTATCCTTATTACTATTATTATTATCGTAATAACTCTTATTTTTAGCCTAAATACTATTATTATTATCGTAATAACTCTTATTTTTATCCTTATTACTATTATTATTATCATAATACCTCTTATTTTTGTCCTTATTTCTATTATTATTATCATTAAACCATTATTTTCAGCCGTATTCCTATTTTTATTATGCAATAACTCTTATTTTTATCCTTATTTCTAATATTATTATCATTATAACCATTATTTTTAGCCGTATTCCTATTTTTATTATGTAATAACTCTTATTTTTATCCTTATTTCTATTATTGTTAGCGTAATAACTCTTATTTTTATTCTTATTTCTATTATTATTATCATTATAACCATTACTTTCAGCCGTCTTCCTATTTTTATTATGTAATAAGTCTTATTTTCATCCTTATTTCTATTATTGTTATCGTAATAACTCTTATTCTTATCCTGCTTTCTATTATTATTATCATTATAACTATTATTTTCAGCCGTATTCCTATTTTTATTATGTAATAACTCTTATTTTTATCCTTATTTCTATTATTGTTATCGTAATAACTCTTATTTTAATCCTCATTTCTATTATTATTATCATTATAACCATTATTTTCAGCCGTATTCCTATTTTATTATGTAATAACTCTTATTTTTATCCATATTTCTATTATTATTATCGTAATAACTCTTATTTTTATCCTTATAACTCTTATTAATATCGTAATAACTCTTATTTTTATCCTTATTACTATTATTATTATCGTAATAACTCTTATTTTTATCCTTATTTCTATTATTATTATCATTATAACCATTATATTCAGCCGTATTCCTATTTTTATTATGTAATAACTCTTATTTTTATCCATATTTCTATTATTGTTATCGTAATAACTCGTATTTTTATCCTTAATACTATTATTATTATCGTAGTAACTCTTACTTTTATCCTTATAACTCTTATTATTATCGTAATAACTCTTATTCTTACCCTTATTACTATTATTATTATCGTAATATCTGTTATTTTTATCCTTATTTCTATTACTATTATCATTATAACTATTATTTTCAGCCTTATTCCTATTATTATTATGTAATAACACATATTTCTATCCTTACTACTATTATTATTATCGTAATAACTCTTATTTTTATCCTTATTACTATTATTATTATTGCAATAACTCGTATTTTTATCCTTATTACTATTATTATTATCGTAATAACTCTTATTTTTAGCCTAAATACTATTATTATTATCGTAATAACTCTTATTTTTATCCTTATTACTATTATTATTATCATAATACCTCTTATTTTTGTCCTTATTTCTATTATTATTATCATTAAACCATTATTTTCAGCCGTATTCCTATTTTTATTATGCAATAACTCTTATTTTTATCCTTATTTCTAATATTATTATCATTATAACCATTATTTTTAGCCGTATTCCTATTTTTATTATGTAATAACTCTTCTTTTTATCCTTATTTCTATTATTATTATCATTATAACCATTATTTTCAGCCGTGTTCCTATTTTTATTATGTAATAACTCTTATTTTTATCCTTATTTCTATTATTGTTAGCGTAATAACTCTTATTTTTATTCCTATTTCTATTATTATTATCATTATAACCATTACTTTCAGCCGTCGTCCTATTTTTATTATGTAATAAGTCTTATTTTCATCCTTATTTCTATTATTGTTATCGTAATAACTCTTATTTTTATCCTGCTTTCTATTATTATTATCATTATAACTATTATTTTCAGCCGTATTCCTATTTTTATTATGTAATAACTCTTACTTTTATCCTTATTACTATTATTATTATCGTAATAACTCTTTTTTTTATCCTTTTTACTATTATTATTATCGTAATAACTCTTATTTTTATCCTTAATACTATTATTATTATCGTAATAACTCTTACCTTTATCCTTATTACTATTATTATTATCGCAATAAATCTTATTTTTATCCTTATTAATATTATTATTATCGTAATAACTATTATTTTCAGCCTCATCACTATTATTATTATATAAATAACACTTATTTTTATTCATATTCCTATTTTTATTATCGTATTAACTCTTACTTTTATCCTTATTACTATTATTATTATCGTAATAACTCTTATTTTTACCCTTAATACTATTATTATTATCGTAATAACTCTTATTTTTATCCTTATTACTATTATTATTATCATAATACCTCTTATTTTTGTCCTTATTTCTATTATTATTATCATTATAACCATTATTTTCAGCCGTATTCCTATTTTTATTATGTAATAACTCTTATTTTTATCCTTATTTCTATTATTGTTATCGTAATAACTCTTATTTTCTTTCCTTATTTCTATTATTATTATCATTATAACCATTATTTTCAGCCGTATTCCTATTTTTATTATCTAACAATTCTTATTTTAATCCTTACTACTATTATTATTATCGTAGTATGTTATTTTTATCCTTATATCTATTATTATTATCATTATAACTATTACTTTCAGCGTTATTCCTATTTTTATTATCTAATAACTCTTATTTTTATCCTTATTACTATTAATATTATCGTAATATCTGTCATTTTTATCCTTATTACTACTATTATTAGCCTCATAACTTTATTTTCAGCTTTATTAGTATTATTATTATCGTAATAACTCTTATTTTTATCCTTATTTCTATTATTATTATCATTATAACCATTATATTCAGCCGTATTCCTATTTTTATTATGTAATAACTCTTATTTTTATCCTTATTTCTATTATTGTTATCGTAATAACTCGTATTTTTATCCTTAATACTATTATTATTATCGTAATAACTCTTACTTTTATCCTTGTAACTCTTATTATTATCGTAATAACTCTTATTTTTATCCTTATTACTATTATTATTATCGTAATAACTCTTATTTTTAGCCTAAATACTATTATTATTATCGTAATAACTCTTATTTTTACCCTTATTACTATTATTATTATCGTAATATCTGTTATTTTTATCCTTATTTCTATTACTATTATCATTATAACTATTATTTTCAGCCTTATTCCTATTATTATTATGTAATAACACATATTTCTATCCTTACTACTATTATTATTATCGTAATAACTCTTATTTTTATCCTTATTACTATTATTATTATTGCAATAACTCGTATTTTTATCCTTATTACTATTATTATTATCGTAATAACTCTTATTTTTAGCCTAAATACTATTATTATTATCGTAATAACTCTTATTTTTATCCTTATTACTATTATTATTATCATAATACCTCTTATTTTTGTCCTTATTTCTATTATTATTATCATTAAACCATTATTTTCAGCCGTATTCCTATTTTTATTATGCAATAACTCTTATTTTTATCCTTATTTCTAATATTATTATCATTATAACCATTATTTTTAGCCGTATTCCTATTTTTATTATGTAATAACTCTTATTTTTATCCTTATTTCTATTATTGTTAGCGTAATAACTCTTATTTTTATTCCTATTTCTATTATTATTATCATTATAACCATTACTTTCAGCCGTCGTCCTATTTTTATTATGTAATAAGTCTTATTTTCATCCTTATTTCTATTATTGTTATCGTAATAACTCTTATTCTTATCCTGCTTTCTATTATTATTATCATTATAACTATTATTTTCAGCCGTATTCCTATTTTTATTATGTAATAACTCTTATTTTTATCCTTATTTCTATTATTGTTATCGTAATAACTCTTATTTTAATCCTCATTTCTATTATTATTATCATTATAACCATTATTTTCAGCCGTATTCCTATTTTATTATGTAATAACTCTTATTTTTATCCTTATTTCTATTATTATTATGGTAATAACTCTTATTTTTATCCTTATAACTCTTATTAATATCGTAATAACTCTTATTTTTATCCTTATTACTATTATTATTATCGTAATAACTCTTATTTTTATCCTTATTTCTATTATTATTATCATTATAACCATTATATTCAGCCGTATTCCTATTTTTATTATGTAATAACTCTTATTTTTATCCATATTTCTATTATTGTTATCGTAATAACTCGTATTTTTATCCTTAATACTATTATTATTATCGTAGTAACTCTTACTTTTATCCTTATAACTCTTATTATTATCGTAATAACTCTTATTCTTACCCTTATTACTATTATTATTATCGTAATATCTGTTATTTTTATCCTTATTTCTATTACTATTATCATTATAACTATTATTTTCAGCCTTATTCCTATTATTATTATGTAATAACACATATTTCTATCCTTACTACTATTATTATTATCGTAATAACTCTTATTTTTATCCTTATTACTATTATTATTATTGCAATAACTCGTATTTTTATCCTTATTACTATTATTATTATCGTAATAACTCTTATTTTTAGCCTAAATACTATTATTATTATCGTAATAACTCTTATTTTTATCCTTATTACTATTATTATTATCATAATACCTCTTATTTTTGTCCTTATTTCTATTATTATTATCATTAAACCATTATTTTCAGCCGTATTCCTATTTTTATTATGCAATAACTCTTATTTTTATCCTTATTTCTAATATTATTATCATTATAACCATTATTTTTAGCCGTATTCCTATTTTTATTATGTAATAACTCTTCTTTTTATCCTTATTTCTATTATTATTATCATTATAACCATTATTTTCAGCCGTGTTCCTATTTTTATTATGTAATAACTCTTATTTTTATCCTTATTTCTATTATTGTTATCGTAATAACTCTTATTTTCTATCCTTATTTCTATTATTATTATCATTATAACCATTATTTTCAGCCGTATTCCTATTTTTATTATCTAACAATTCTTATTTTAATCCTTATTACTATTATTATTATCGTAGTATGTTATTTTTATCCTTATTTCTATTATTATTATCATTATAACTATTACTTTCAGCGTTATTCCTATTTTTATTATCTAATATCTCTTATTTTTATCCTTATTACTATTAATATTATCGTAATATCTGTCATTTTTATCCTTATTACTACTATTATTATCCTCATAACTATTATTTTCAGCTTTATTAGTATTCTTATTATCGTAACAACTCTTATTCTTACCCTTATTACTATTATTATTATCGTAATATCTGTTATTTTTATTCTTATTTCTATTACTATTATCATTATAACTATTATTTTCAGCCTTATTCCTATTATTATTATGTAATAGCACATATTTCTATCCTTACTACTATTATTGTTATCGTAATAACTCTTATTTTTATCCTCATTTCTATTATTATTATCATTATAACCATTATTTTCAGCCGCATTCCTATTTTTATTATGTAATAACTCTTATTTTTATCCTTATTACTATTATTATTATCGTAATATCTCTTATTTTTATCCTTATTTCTATTATTATTATTGTAATAACTCGTATTTTTATCCTTATTTCTGTTATTATTATCGTAATAACTCGTATTTTTATCCTTAATACTATTAGTATTATCGTAATAACTCTTACTTTTATCCTTATTACTATTATTATTATCGTAATAACTCTTATTTTTATCCTTATTCCTATTTGTATTATGTAATAACTCTTATTTTTGTCCTTATTTCTATTATTATTATCGTAATAACACTTATTTTTATCCCTATTCCTATTTTTATTATCGTATTAACTCTTACTTTTATCCTTATAACTATTATTATTATCGTAATAACTCGTATTTTTATCCTTATAACTATTATTATTATCGTAATAACTCTTATTTTTATCCTTATACCTCTTATTATTATCGTTATAACTCTTATTTTTATCCTTATTACTATTATTATTATCATAATACCCCTTATTTTTGTCCTTATTTCTATTATTATTATCATTATAACCATTATTTTCAGCCGTATTCCTATTTTTATTATGTAATAACTCTTATTTTTATCCTTATTTCTATTACTGTTATCGTAATAACTCTTATTTTCTATCCTTATTTCTATTATTATTATCATTATAACCATTATTTTCAGCCGTATTCCTATTTTTATTATCTAACAATTCTTATTTTAATCCTTATTACTATTATTATTATCGTAGTATGTTATTTTTATCCTTATTTCTATTATTATTATCATTATAACTATTACTTTCAGCGTTATTCCTATTTTTATTATCTAATATCTCTTATTTTTATCCTTATTACTATTAATATTATCGTAATATCTGTCATTTTTATCCTTATTACTACTATTATTATCCTCATAACTATTATTTTCAGCTTTATTAGTATTCTTATTATCGTAACAACTCTTATTCTTACCCTTATTACTATTATTATTATCGTAATATCTGTTATTTTTATTCTTATTTCTATTACTATTATCATTATAACTATTATTTTCAGCCTTATTCCTATTATTATTATGTAATAGCACATATTTCTATCCTTACTACTATTATTGTTATCGTAATAACTCTTATTTTTATCCTCATTTCTATTATTATTATCATTATAACCATTATTTTCAGCCGCATTCCTATTTTTATTATGTAATAACTCTTATTTTTATCCTTATTACTATTATTATTATCGTAATATCTCTTATTTTTATCCTTATTTCTATTATTATTATTGTAATAACTCGTATTTTTATCCTTATTTCTGTTATTATTATCGTAATAACTCGTATTTTTATCCTTAATACTATTAGTATTATCGTAATAACTCTTACTTTTATCCTTATTACTATTATTATTATCGTAATAACTCTTATTTTTATCCTTATTCCTATTTGTATTATGTAATAACTCTTATTTTTGTCCTTATTTCTATTATTATTATCGTAATAACTCGTATTTTTATCCTTAATACTATTATTATTATCTTAATAACTCTTACTTTTATCCTTATTACTATTATTATTATCGTAATAACTCTTATTTTTATCCTTATTACTATTATTATTATCGTAATATCTCTTAATTTTATCCTTATTTCTATTATTATTATCGTAATAACTCGTATTTTTATCCTTAATACTATTATTATTATCGTAATAACTCTTACTTTTATCCTTATTACTATTATTATTATCGTAATAACTCTTATTTTTATCCTTCTTACTATTATTATTATCGTAATAACTATTATTTTCAGCCTCATCACTATTATTATTATTTAAATAACACTTATTTTTATCCCTATTCCTATTTTTATTATCGTATTAACTCTTACTTTTATCCTTATAACTATTATTATTATCGTAATAACTCGTATTTTTATCCTTATAACTATTATTATTATCGTAATAACTCTTATTTTTATCCTTATACCTCTTATTATTATCGTTATAACTCTTATTTTTATCCTTATTACTATTATTATTATCATAATACCCCTTATTTTTGTCCTTATTTCTATTATTATTATCATTATAACCATTATTTTCAGCCGTATTCCTATTTTTATTATGTAATAACTCTTATTTTTATCCTTATTTCTATTATTGTTATCGTAATAACTCTTATTTTCTATCCTTATTACTATTATTATTATCGTAATAACTCTTATTTTTATCCTTCTTACTATTATTATTATCGTAATAACTATTATTTTCAGCCTCATCACTATTATTATTATTTAAATAACACTTATTTTTATCCCTATTCCTATTTTTATTATCGTATTAACTCTTACTTTTATCCTTATAACTATTATTATTATCGTAATAACTCGTATTTTTATCCTTATAACTATTATTATTATCGTAATAACTCTTATTTTTATCCTTATAACTCTTATTATTATCGTTATAACTCTTATTTTTATCCTTATTACTATTATTATTATCATAATACCCCTTATTTTTGTCCTTATTTCTATTATTATTATCATTATAACCATTATTTTCAGCCGTATTCCTATTTTTATTATGTAATAACTCTTATTTTTATCCTTATTTCTATTATTGTTATCGTAATAACTCTTATTTTCTATCCTTATTACTATTATTATTATCGTAATAACTCTTATTTTTATCCTTCTTACTATTATTATTATCGTAATAACTATTATTTTCAGCCTCATCACTATTATTATTATTTAAATAACACTTATTTTTATCCCTATTCCTATTTTTATTATCGTATTAACTCTTACTTTTATCCTTATAACTATTATTATTATCGTAATAACTCGTATTTTTATCCTTATAACTATTATTATTATCGTAATAACTCTTATTTTTATCCTTATAACTCTTATTATTATCGTTATAACTCTTATTTTTATCCTTATTACTATTATTATTATCATAATACCCCTTATTTTTGTCCTTATTTCTATTATTATTATCATTATAACCATTATTTTCAGCCGTATTCCAATTTTTATTATGTAATGACTCTTATTTTTATCCTTATTTCTATTATTGTTATCGTAATAACTCTTATTTTCTATCCTTATTTCTATTATTATTATCATTATAACCATTATTTTCAGCCGTATTCCTATTTTTTTTTTTTTTTTATATGAGGGTTTTACGTCGCATCAACTGCTAGGTCATTAGCGACGGCTTCTGAGTTGGTTTTACATTTTGTAGAACAGATTGGTTTCTTTCAGGAAAGTTATGGTATTACTTGTGTGCTTTTCTGATGTAAGGGCGGTAGTTGTGTTGAGTTTGAGTTTCACTCGTTGGGTACGGTATTTTTGGCACGAGTACAGAAAGTGGTCAACTGTAAGCAAGGTTCCACAGCACGTGGGGGATCTATTTTTTTTATGAGAAACTCATGTGTAAGTCTGCAATGGCCGGTTCTTAGGCGGGCAAGAACTATTCTTTCCTTCCTGGTCAAGTGTTTTTGTGGAGTGTTTTCGAAAAAGTTTGAGACTATTCTGTGAATTTTAGTTGGATGGGAATTCCATATGCTGTTCCATTCTTCCTGAATTTTTTCTTTATAGTGGTGGATGAATTCCTGGTGTGGGATTGGTGTTGGCTGGAGTTCGGGCTGCATGGTGGTTGCTTCTTTGGCGCTGGTGTCTGCTTGTGTGTTTCCATTTATTCCTTGGTGTGAGGGGATCCATATAATATGTGCCGTTTTCTTGGAGGAGACAAGTTCTGAGTATAGTGTTAAAGAGTTCCTGATAATAACGTTTTTATTAATTTTGGCAGTGTTTGCTATAGCACGAACTACACTCATAGAGTCAGTGTAAATTGCATGATTTTGGGATTTGCTGGTATATCGTATATGTTTAAGTGTGTCGTGTACTGCGTAGGCTTCAGCAGAAAAAATTGATGTTTGTGCGGGTAAACGTTTTTTGATGGTGCTGTCGTCTGTGACTATAGCGTACCCTACCCCCTCTTTAGTTTTGGATGCATCGGTAAAATATTTTTTGCAGTGTGTATATTTTATGTTCAGTTTTGAAAAGTTGTTCTGGTGTTCGAGGTTTGAAATGGAATTCTTATTATTTTCTGCTAGGGTTGTATCGATATCTGGAGTTTTGATAAACCACGGGGGAATTTTGTCCTGTTGTCTTTCTAGGATGGTTGTACTCTGTTGTAGGATTGAAGGGAAATTATTTCTTAATATGACGTATAATGGTGTTGGTAGTTTTGGTTTTTTTGCATAAAGTTCGTGATATCTTTCATCAAATATGTATTTGTGTGTCGGGTTGCTGGGGGTGGAAGCCATTTTAAGTGCGTACTTGATACTTAGAAATTTTCTCCTTTGTTCGAGTGGAATTTCACCAGCTTCATACAGTATACCACTAATAGGACATGTGCGATATAATCCCATAGCTAATCTCAATGCTGTATTGTGGATGGGGTCAATCATTTTTAGGGTGTGCGGTTTGGCCGAATTGTACAGGGTACATCCATAATCAATTTTTGACCTGATTAGACTTTGATATGTTCTAAGTAGGATTTCTTGATCCGCACCCCAATTTTGGCAAGCAAGTACTTTGATAATATTTAACCTTTTTAGGCAGGCATACTTTAGATGTCTTATATGGGGAGTCCAGGATAGTTTTCTATCGAATATTATTCCAAGGAGTCTGATAGTGTCTACGAACTTGATTTCATTGTTTTCTAAGGTTAATGTCGGCGTATTTGGGCGTGGCTTCTTGGAAAATAAAATACATTTGGTTTTCTGAGGTGAAAATTTCAGACCAGATTTGTTCGACCATTCTTGTAGATTGTTGATCGATGATTGCAGGATTTCTTTTATGGTGTGGATATTTTTCCCACTGCATGTTAGGTTGAGGTCGTCCGCAAACAGATGAACACTTACAGGTGGAGTTATGCTGCTTGTTATGTCATTTATGCCTAGTAGAAATAGTGTAACGCTGAGCACCGATCCTTGGGGCACGCCGTTTTCTAATTGCATTGGGTCAGATAATATACCATTTATTCTGACTTGAATCGATCTGTTTGATAGAAAATTGATAATAAAGGATAACATGGGCCCGTTGATATTTAGTTCTAAGAGACAGTCTATAATTTTCGGTTTCCAGACCATATCATATGCTTTCTCGATGTCTAAGCATACTGCTATGAGCGACTCGTTTTTTTGGAAGGCATCACATATACTTGTATGGACGTTGGTCAGTACGTCTGTTGTGGAGCGGTGTTCACGAAATCCATATTGGGTTGGAGACAGAAGGTTGTTACTTTCAAGGAACCAGCGAAGTCTTTTGTTAATAATTTTATCGAGTAGCTTGCACATATTGTTGGTTAGAGCAATTGGGCGATAGCTCTCTGGTTTGTGTTTGTCTTTTTCAGGTTTTAGGATTGGGACAACTATGGCTTTTTTCCAATTGTCAGGGAAGACTTCATGGGTCCATATGCAGTTGTATATTTGGAGTAGATATCTTTTCCCAGTCTCGGGGAGGTTTTTCAGCAGTCTGTTTGGAATATTGTCTGGGCCAGGCGACGAGTCTTTTGTTAGTTGCAGGCAGTTGGTTAATTCATTCATCGTTATGTCTGTGTTAATTACTGTGTCAACTGTGTTTCCATCTATACGTTGAAGCTTTTCACTTATTTCTTTTTCATGATCTTTGATCTTTTTTATGAAGGCCGCGGAGTAGTTACTATTGCTGGAATTTGATTTAAATTTCTCGGCAAGGGTATTGGCGATTTCTTTTGTGTTACACACTGTTTGATTTTGTTCCGTAATAAGGTATTGGATTTCGAAGTGATTGTTCTTTCCATTTATTTGTTTGATTTTTTGCCACACTTGTTTCGCAGGTGTCTGGTTTGATAAGGATGACATGTATAATTTCCATGATTGTTTTTTACTTTCTTTAATTATCCTGCGAAATTTGGCTCGATATTTCTTGTACTCGATTAGATTTTCAGTAGAAGGATTCTTTTTGACTCTGTTGAAAGCGTGATGACTCCTTTTTAATGCATTTTCACATTCTTTGTTCCACCAGGGGGTGTTTTTTGTCGGTTTTTTATCGGTTGTTAGGTTTTTCGCTGTGCAATGTCCGGAGGCTTCTTTTGCGGCGCTGGTGATAGCTAATCCGAAGTCCCTGACCACATCATTTATTTTGATAGGATTGATTGTTTGGTTGTTTATTGGTGCTAGCGATTTGTTGATCTGATTTTGGTATACTTCCCAGTCAATTTTATTCAAGTTCCATTTAGGCGTTTGTGTGAACTGATATTGTGCGGTGTTGTCTTCGTATGTTACTTTGATTGGGAAATGGTCACTATCGTGAAGGTTGTCTATTACGTTCCATTCTAAATATTGGGCCAGTTTTGAATCGCAGATGGTTAAGTCAATTGCAGAGAAGGAACCATTACTTGCATTGAAGTGAGTGGGACTACCTGTGTTTATTAGGATTAGATTAGAGTCTTGTAATATTTTCTCCATTGTCTTCCCACGGGCATCTATTCTGAATGACCCCCACAAGGGGTTGTGACTATTGAAATCTCCGGTTATTACTACAGGTGGAGGAACTTGTTCTATTAAATTTTGGATATCTTGTGGGTGGATAGGTTGACTATTTGGCAGATAGACGTTACAGACATTAATTTTGTTTGGGAGATGTACGGTTGCTGCAATTGCTTCCAAGTTTGTGTTTAGTGGAATTTGTGTGGCTGAATACTTGTTTGAAATTGCAATAGCTACTCCCCCGCTAGCAAAATTTGTATTTTCCCTGTTTTTAGTGAGAAGGTTATAATTTTTTAGTGAGGGAGTATGGTTCTTAAAGTTAGTTTCTTGCAAACATATGATATCCGGATTATGTTGTTTGAGGATAATTTGAAGCTGCTCAAGATGCGCGAAAAACCCGTTTACATTCCATTGAATAATTGTTTTCATATCGTGATTTGGTGTTGATTAGTGGGTTGCTGGGGAGTAATTTCTGGATATTTAGCTTGATAAATCGCTGTCTACCTCTGATGACCAGTTGGATGATTGTTTGTGTGGGCTTCCGACCATGTTTTTATATAATTTGTGTAATCTAATTTTTATCGATCGTTCCTTTAGTAGGGGATGAATTCTGATTAGCAGTTCAGCTAGGGCTGGAATATTGCTGGTGTATTGTTTGGAGATTTCTTTCGGGTTGGGCGCGCCTATTGCATTTTCCAAAAAACTTTTTAGTTGGAGATAATTCAATACAAGGTTGTTTCTTTTGTCATCAATATATTCTTTTGCTGGTTCTAGCATTTTGTCAATTTGTTCCAGTGAGAAGGCGGGTGACTGAGGGCGTTTAGGTTTTTTAAAAGTTGGTTCGGGTTTTTTATAGGGTTCTTCCGTTGTTTTCCAGACTAGGTCCCTGGTACCCAGTTCTAGATCACTTAATTTTACCGGATTTGTTGAGGTTTCTTCAGATATTATGGAGTGTGTTCTTTTGTTTCCCGTTTTGTTTCTCTTTGGGTCTTCTGGTTCTTCATTCATGGGTTCGCCAATTTTAGAGGTGCTCTGCATTGGTGATTCCGTTTCTATAATGGTATCTTTTTTAGTTTCCATTCCAGATTTAGGTATATGTTCGGTGTCTGAGGGGGACGGGGATAGGTTTATGTCTGCATGTGTATTGGCGCTTGCTGTGTTTACACATTGACTTGCAATATGTCCTTCTTGATGGCATTTAAAACATGTTTGTTTCTCAGTTGTTGAGAATATTCTGTAGGTATTATTGTCCAGTGTGATTGTAAAGGAGCTCGGTATACGTTTGGCTTCTTCAGGGTCAACATACACCTGTCTCCTAAAACTTAGGATATGGGACAGGTCCGGATCGGGAATTCCTGCTTTGAGCGGGGTAATTTTCGAGAGTATTTTAATGCCATTATTTTTGAAGATGTTTTCTATATGTGAGTTAGGGATTATGGGTGCGATATTGGACAGTATGATTCTCTGAGCTGGGAGAACCATCGGTCTGATTTCAATGTTTATGTTATTGATGGATACTGCTTTGTGGTTTTGTGTCAGGTTTATAACTGTGTGTTTACTATCCAGATACATACAAATTCTACTGTTAGATATTCTCGATAGGAATTTGATGTTTTTTGGTCCTATTAGGTTGCCAATTGCCCGAGCGTAATCTTTAATAGTTATAACGTCAACTGACTGAAGAATTATGGCTTGGTCTTGGGTTGGGATGTGTTCCTGTTTGGTGATGTTTGCGTATGAGGTTTTGGGTTCAGTTAGAGTTATTGGAGACTTTGGAACATTGTGATTTTTATCCATTAAGGTATGCGGGGGGATATCCTTCGGTGAGCAATTTCGGTTGTAACGGCTTCTTCAATGTGTTGGATCTTATTTTGCCACATGATGACACATACACACACACTGCCGGGCTCTGTATATGTATGCCCAACTAGATTTACCACCGCTGTGTTGGTGTACCCAACACAGCGTAGCTTTATCCGCTGTTTGATAACACTATATTTGGCACTCGTCTGTGGTACGGAGAGACAATACGTGTGATCGCGTCGAATAACCGAACAAGACTGATCAGCACTGTTACTATCATCAACATTGTGAATATTATCTATATTATTAATATTATCAGTTTTATCGGTTTTTTCAATTTCTTGAATTTTTTCAATTTTTTCTATTTTCCCGATAATGTCAACATTGTTGCTATCATCAACATTGTGTTTATTATCAATATTATTAGTTTTTTCAATTTTCCCATTTTTTCAATTTTTTCAATTTGTTCAAATTTTCTCATTTTTTCAATTTTTTCAATTTTTTCAATTTTTTCAATTTTATCGATATTATCAACATTGTTGCTATCATCAACATTGTGTTTATTATCAATATTATCAGATTTTTCAATTTTCCCCATTTTTTCAATTTTTTCAATTTGTTCAATTTTTCTCGTTTTTTCAATTTTTTCAATTTTATCGATATTATCAACATTGTGTATATTATCAATATTGCGAATATTATTAATGTTATCGGTTTTATCGATTTTTTCAATTTTTTTTAATTTTTTCAATTTTATCGATATTATCAACATTGTTGCTATCATCAACATTGTGAATATTATCAATATTATCAGTTTTTAAGATTTTTTCAACTTTTTCCATTTTTTCATTTTTTCAATTTTTGCAATTTTATCGATATTATCAACATTGTTGCTATTACCAACATTGTTGCTATTATTAATATTATCAATATTATCAGTTTTATCGGTGTTATACCCTACTCCTCCCGTCATCATTATTGTTATTATTATAATTATTATTATTATTATTATTATTATTTTCACCATTATTATTATCATCATTATTATTATTATTATTATTAGTACTACTATTATTATTGTAATCGTCTCATTATAATCAAACAGCATAAGTGTAACCTTATAATAAGAATATGCAAGAACAGCACAATTCCATTCCCACAGTCCGACTGTCCTTTCCTGCTTACCTACCAGAAATCTCCCTCCCCTTCAGGCCAGAACTCCTAACCCTGATGTTTTCCTTATCAAGCGGGTACGAAGAGGCGACACTCTCGTAAAGCACTCCAATAGAGACAGTTTACTAAATATACGATTTTATACAATTTGAAACTGCGTGAATCAAGTTGATCTCCTCCGCACTTCCTTTAAATTGGGACTAGGACCCAAATTTTCCTTGCGATTGTTATTCCGCCCGCTACATCGGCGGGGACATAACATATTTGGTGGCAGCGGTGTTGGGCGTCCCAAGTGCGAAGCAACTATTTCATCATCCGAAACGACCAGCATTCATAACGGGAGCATCACCATTTATCGGCTGGTCATCCCTACAACGATTCGGAATCAAAGGAGTCACCGTCTGGAGGACGCAAAGCAGTCTCTGTATCGCCGCCTGGACATCGACCTGCACGAGTCAACCAACCAGCCGCCGCGCGATCAAGCAAAACCACAGCGTTCTTCCACGACATGGTCACTCTAATATTCTACATTACTCTGTAAGTTTGCTATAAGAATTGACAATCATCTTATATAAACATTTAAGCGCGAATCCGAAATATTCAATCACACTATCAAAATGCCAAATACCGACGAATTAGCGGAACGATTATCCAATAGGCTAACATTTAGTGATAACGCGACATCGAGCAGAAATAGTGTACCGGCAACAGCCGATAATTTCTATAGCGTAAAGGAAGCCGCGGAATGTATACCGGTTTTCGATGGTTATAATATTCCTCCTAGTTCATTTATTCGTGCCTGCGAATCGGCCAACAGCCTAATCCGACCGTCAGACTCGGCATTTTTAGCGCGTGTAGTTAGAACCAAAATTCGCGGAGATGCTGATATTGCCTTGGGCTATCTGCCGTCTGACAATCTGCGCAATATGTTACTTGAAATAAAACGCGTGTACGTTCCAAGACAAAGCCAGTCTAAATGGCAAACCGAGTTAGCATTTGCAAGACAAGAAACGTGGGAGTCGCCCTTAGATTTCGGTAGACGAATCGAGAATATACAAAACCGAGCAAAAGAAGCTATTCGCGAAATCAATTCCCCCGATATAGCACGAGGTATGATATGCGGTCTCGAACAAAGCGCTCTGCAAAGTTTCATATCCGGCTTAAGGAGTACCGAATTAGAAAATAAAGTCGGATTTACATCACCCGCAAATCTAAAAGAGGCAATAGAAAATGCATGCGTTGCCTGGGAGCATGTAAAAAATAGACAAGCTAGATTTATGGCCCCACCTACATCATACGCGGCACGACTAGTCGATTGTCAATATTGCGGTAGATCAGACCACGAGTATCATACTTGCCCATACGGAAGAACATTCCTCAATCAAGCTGCCTTAGACACCCACGAACCAACCTATCACACTCCCATCCCGACTTCATCGAACACACAATTTCCGCAACGACAGAACATATATTCGTATCCTAAGCAAACAGTCCCGCCCCAATCACTCCCACCACAATTTTACAATTATCAGGCACGACCCGTTAAAAATAATGTTTATAGACAGGCTTCACAACCCATAAAAAATTGTATTTACTGTAAACGAAGCGGTCATGTGGTTGAAGAATGTCGAACACTAGAAAGGAATAAAAAATTTTGTACTCATTGCAGAATTAAAGGTCATACGACGGATGAATGTCGATCAAAAAATAATTTACGTCACGCACCAGTTCGTAGTATCAGTAACGAATATTCGGAACATTTAAACGAAACAAACGTTTCTCAGACGGGCGAGCTGTGAAACCCAGACTGACAAAATCGCCCCTATCAACGTCCTTCAAAGCGCGCATTTACTCGGTCCGGGCATATAATGATAACACACCAACGATACTTTTAGAATCTAAACAGTTTCGCGAATCGCAGCAAGAATTCCTTATTGACTCGGGGTCATGTGTCAATCTAATTAAACGTAACGTAGTGACACCAGATACACCATGTAATACGCGAAATAAAATCAAACTAAGAGGAATAACAACGGAAACAACGGAAACTTTAGCGGAAATTACAATGATAATCAACGATAACTCACACACTTTTCATATCATACCTGATTCATTCCCAATTAATCAAAAGGGCATTTTGGGGACAGACTTTTTAAGCAAGGAAAAAGCAACACTTTCATTCTTATCACAATCATTAACCTTAAGCAATAATACAACTGTACCTTTCCATAATAGAAACATAGTTATCCCCAGTCGGACGGTTAAAGTTATCCCTGTGCGAATAGCAAACGCGGAAAAAATAGATATCGGAATTTTGGAAAAATTAAATTTAGGGGATAAGATATTCATTGGAGAATCTCTCGTCAAAAATACCAACGGAACAGCTTACGCTTATGCAGTTAACGCGAACGAAGTAGACGTAACTTTCCCAACACCATCAGCAATATTAACACACGTTGATGCGTCTGAATCCCAAGAAATTAGAAGCATCCCTACTGATAAGGCACGCAAAACGTTCCAGAGCATCAGCGAGTCGGAAAGGATGCAATCGAAAGTTCCCGCGAGTTACAGTTGCAACGATCCGGTATCAGTCCACCTTGCACATCCAGTACCAAGCACATGTATAGATAACGGTCGGCACGTGGCCCGTCTACAATATCAACCTAACGAGATTACGAATACTTCTCGCGGATCATCCGTCGACACGACGAACATAGCTGCAAATCCCAGAAACTTATCACAAACAGAAAGAGTCACTCAACTGCACGCAACCCTAAGATTAGACCACTTAAATTCAGAGGAAAAAGAAAACATCTTACAACTAACACAAAAATATAACCACTTATTTTATTTGCCAGGAGACAAACTTCCTGCAACTACATTAATAAAACACAGTATTCACACAACAGACGAAACACCAATCAATACTAAACAATATCGTCATCCACAGATACACAAAGACGAAATACAAAGACAAATAACAAAATTATTAAACGAAAATATCATACAACCGTCTTCTTCCCCCTATAATTCGCCAATATGGGTAGTTCCGAAGAAACCGGATATCGAAGGGAACAAACAATGGAGAATGGTAGTGGACTTTCGTAAGTTGAATGAAAAAACCGTTGGGGATGCATACCCACTTCCAAATATCACAGATATCCTTGACCAACTCGGCAGTGCTAAATACTTTTCAACATTTGATTTAGCATCCGGGTTTCACCAGATACCCATGGATCCAAATCATGCACATAAGACAGCTTTTTCCACAACACATGGGCACTATCAGTACACGCGAATGCCTTTCGGGCTAAAAAACGCACCGGCGACATTTCAGAGGCTAATGAATCAAGTACTAATGGGATTAGACGTACTCGGATTTATCGACGACATAGTTATTTACGCACGATCTCTCGAAGAACATGACATAAAGTTTAGGAAACTTGCGGAACGCTTAGAAAACGCCGGACTCAAACTTCAACCAAACAAATGCGAGTTTTTAAGACGCGAGGTAGCCTATTTAGGACACAAAATTTCAGAAAATGGTGTACAGCCAAATCCCGAAAAAGTACGTGCCGTAAAAGAATTTCCCGTACCAAAAACCGAAAAGAACGTTAAAGAATTCTTAGGCCTTGTAGGTTACTATCGGCGATTTATACCAAATTTCGCGAAAATTGCAAAACCGTTAACTACCTTATTAAAAAAAAAACACTAAATTCCACTGGACTACTGAGCAACAGATAGCGTTCGAACAACTAAGAGACACGATATGCCAAGAACCACTTTTACAATACCCGGACCCTAAGAAACCATTCATTCTAACAACCGACGCATCAAAACATGCTCTGGGTGCAGTGTTAAGTCAAGGACCAATCGGCAAAGATTTACCCGTCGCATATGCCTCTCGCACTCTTAACAAAGCAGAAATAAACTATTCGGTCACAGAAAAGGAATTATTAGCTATCGTTTTCGCGGTAAAACACTTCAGACCATACCTGTACGGTAACACCTTTACATTAGTAACGGATCACAAACCACTTATATGGTTACAAAATGTCAGTGACCCATCGTCGCGATTACTACGCTGGCGGTTTATACTGGAAGAATATTCATATGACATCGTATACAAGCCCGGGAAAATTAATTTAAATGCAGACGCGCTCTCAAGAAATCCATACAATCCATTAACCATACTCCCTATTAATACCAAACGTCTTAGAACTACTACTTCGAGCACGAATACAGAAACTAAACACAATTACAACCTACGGGAAACTCCATATCGAAAAATACGCCAAGCTTCCAAAAAACAAAAAAAAGCATACGATAGTCTAACGAAAAGACCACGGTACACAAGTACGGATTCTTCGACGGAAAATACACACAAACATACGTATAATCTACGTAAGCGAACAAAAACGACACATCTATATCCTCGCAGAAAACGATCCTCAGACTCGGAATTATCAACTAATCCTCGATATAAAATTCCTCATTTAGACGCACTAACAAATACGGGAACGGATACGAACACAGACATAGACATAGATACGGATACAAATACAGATACTGACGATGAAACAGATATCGAAATTACAAACTCACACAAGAAACAGACAAATAGCACATACGAAACGATTACGATTGACAATACGGAATTACAACCAAAAGAAGATATAATTTCACCTCAAAACGTAGACTTTTATGAAATTTCTAAAAACAACAAACACGCAAACGACGAAGAAAGATTAAATACTGAAGAACCGATTTTAAATAACAACGAACCTACAGATATATCCACAGACGTACACAATGCGAACTTAAATAATAGCATCAGTGAGGATTCATTCGTACATGAAATTATTCAAACAAAAGCAGATGTACACTACCCCATCATTGATAACGACGAAAGGCTAAATGACACGTTAACTGCTGATCCTAGGACATTAATCGGACAAGAACAGAATTGTAGGGATTACGCGGACTTTATTAGAAACTTTGCTAGTATAGCTACCACACCAAATGTTATAATAACGAACGATACAATTTTTATGACTAACAGCGATTATGTACATTTTATATCGGCAGACGGCAAAAACTCTACACCTACTGTAAAAACATTACTAGAGAAGGAATTGTTAAAGGAAAGCGATATCCAAAGTCAACCGCTCTCCATAGGAGAAGTAGTTTTAACAAAATCAAAAAATAAATACATCCTTAGTTTAGTAGTAAAGGACAGAGAACATGACACGCCAACACTAGAAAACCTATTTGAAACTTTAAATAATTTAAAACACGTCTGTATCAGGAAAAATATTAAATCCATCGCCGTCGCCGTAAAAGATGTAAGATTGAACCCATTCTACATGACACAAATACAAAACATGTTTCGTTATATATATAAAGATTGCGGGATAACTATAATGCTGTGTTTGGACAAAACAGTAACGCCTCATTTAGAAGACAGACTAGACATTATCCGCGAAAATCATGAATCTCCAATCGGAGGTCACAAAGGTATCGTTAAAACTTTTAATAGAATTCGCGAAAAATATTTTTGGCCCCGTATGAAAAAAGAAATCGAACAATTCATCAAGAAATGTAATAGTTGTCAAAGAAAGAAATTAGTTAGAATTAAAACCAAACAACCCATGGTTATCACAGATACACCAGTAGATGCATTCGAGAAGGTAGCCCTAGATATTGTGGGACCATTACCGACATCGAGAAACGGAAACAGATATATACTAACAGTACAATGTCATCTTACGAAATTTTGCGAAGCGTACGCACTTCCCGATATGACCGCACAAACTGTAGCAACGACTTTAGCAAAGGAATTCATAACTCGTTACGGCGCCCCTCGCTACATTTTAACAGATCAAGCTACTAATTTTATGAGTTCAACTATGAAACAATTAGCTAAATTATTTAAAATTAAACAGTTAAAAACCACTGCCTTTCATCCCCAAACGAACGGATCGTTAGAAAGAAGCCACGCAGTACTCATAGAATACTTAAAACACTATATCACAACGACCAGGGATTGGGACAGATGGATTAGGTTTGCCATATTCTCTTACAATACATCAATACACGTTAGCACAAAATATACGCCCCACGAATTAATTTTTGGAAAAAAAGCTCGCGTACCTTCTAGCTTTGATTACTTAGAGAAACATAACTTTACGTACGAAACATTTTTAGTAGACCTTACGACGCGATTAACAGAACTACGCAACCTTGCAACCGAAAACCTAAATAAAGCAAAACAAAATTCAAAGCTATACTATGATCGCAATGCCAACATACAAAAATTCGTACCAGGACAATCTGTTTATCTTCTAAACGAAAAAATAGGGAAACTAGATAATCAATACTCCGGTCCATACGTAATTAAAGATATTATTAATGATGTAAACGCTGTAATATACCTAACTCCAACAAGTACCAAGACGGTGCACACTAATAAACTTAAACACGCGTATGTTCCAGAGTCTCGTTACTGATGACACCAGCGCAAAGCAATTATTGACGCAATTTTTTTTTATTTTAGCTAAACAAGGCATGATTCATCCTAAAATAATCACCCCGATAGAACTTGCCGTTACAGTAAAAGAAATTCAAGCCTCAAATCCATCCAGAATTTTCCCAACTCCTTCAGAACCAAATTACATGGCAGAACTAATTAGAATTCCAAAAGTACAAGTGGCATATGCAAAAAGCCGACTTATTTATGTACTAGAAATCCCATTATTGACAATCAACATATTTAATTTATATAAATTAATACCAGTACTAATGGTACAAGAGCGTACTATGCGACACCATTGTAAATAGTAATAAGTACACACACACACCCGAAAACATTACACTGACACAAAGACACATGTATAAAATTCGCGACAGCTAAACAGATGTACAAACCAAAATACGCAACAAACATCATACAATCTATCGCAGAAAGATGCACACCCGTTAGGGTATACATCTTCCATTTTAAAGGGGGGGCGTGTTATACCCTACTCCTCCCGTCATCATTATTGTTATTATTATAATTATTATTATTATTATTATTATTATTTTCACCATTATTATTATCATCATTATTATTATTATTATTATTAGTACTACTATTATTATTGTAATCGTCTCATTATAATCAAACAGCATAAGTGTAACCTTATAATAAGAATATGCAAGAACAGCACAATTCCATTCCCACAGTCCGACTGTCCTTTCCTGCTTACCTACCAGAAATCTCCCTCCCCTTCAGGCCAGAACTCCTAACCCTGATGTTTTCCTTATCAAGCGAGTACGAAGAGGCGACACTCTCGTAAAGCACTCCAATAGAGACAGTTCACTAAATATACGATTTTATACAATTCGAAACTGCGTGAATCAAGTTGATCTCCTCCGCACTTCCTTTAAATTGGGACTAGGACCCAAATTTTCCTTGCGATTGTTATTCCGCCCGCTACATCGGCGGGGACATAACAATCGGTTTTTTCAATTTTTTGAATTTGTCAAATTTGTCAAATTTTTCCAATTTTTTCAATTTTATCGATATTGTCAACATTGTGAATATTATCAGTTTTATCGATTTTTTCAATTCTTTCAATCCTTTTAATTTTTTTAATTTTTTCAATATTTTCAATTTTTTCAATTTTTTCAATTTTATCGATATTATCAACATTGTAGCAATCATCAACATTGTGTTTATTATCATTATTATCAGTTTTTTCAATTTTTCCCATTTTTTCAATTTTTTCAATTTTATCGATATTATCAACATTGTTATTTTCATCAACATTTTAAATATTATCAATATTATCAGTTTTGTTTGATTTTTTCAACTTTTTCGATTTTTTCAATTTTTCAAATTTTTTCAATTTTTTCAATTTTATCGATATTATCAACATTGTTATTTTCATCAACATTGTAAATATTATCAATATTATCAGTTTTGTTTGATTTTTTCAACTTTTTCGATTAGTCCAATTTTTCAAATTTTTTCAATTTATTCAATTTGATTGATATTATCAACATTGTTGCAATCATCAACATTGTGAATATTATCAATATTATCAGTTTTTTCGATTTTTTCAATTTTTTCAATTTTTTCAATTTTTTCAATTTTATCAATATTATCTTCATTGTTGCAATCATCAACATTGTGAATATTATCAATATTATCAGTTTTTTCGATTTTTTCAATTTTTCAAATTTTTCAAATTTTTCAAATTTTCTCAATTTTTTCAATTTTATCGATATTATCAACATTGTTGCTACGTTCAATATTGTAAATATTATCAATATTATCAGTTTTTTCGATTTTTCCAATTTTTTGAATTTTTCAAATTTTTCAAATTTTTTCAATTTTTCAAATTTTTCAAATTTTTCAAATTTTTTCACGTTTTCAAATTTTTTCAATTTTTCAAATTTTTTCAATTTTTTCAATTTTATCGATATTATCAAAATTGTTGCTATCATCAATATTGTGAATATTATTAATATTATCTATATTATCAGTTTTATTGATTTTTTTTAATTTTTTTAATTTTTCAAATTATTTCCATTTTTTCAATTTTATCGATATTATCAACATTGTTATTTTCATCAACATTTTAAATATTATAAATATTATCAGTTTTGTTTGATTTTTTCAACTTTTTCGATTTTTTCAATTTTTCAAATTTTTTCAATTTTTTCAATTTTATCGATATTATCAACATTGTTATTTTCATCAACATTGTAAATATTATCAATATTATCAGTTTTGTTTGATTTTTTCAATTTTTTCAATTTTTTCAATTTTTCAAATTTTTTAAATTTTTCAAATTTTTTCCATTTTTTCAATTTTATCGATATTATCAACATTGTTGCAATCATCAACATTGTGAATATTATTAACATTACCAGTTTTTTTTATTTTTTGAACTTTTTTAATTTTTTCAATTTTTCAAATTTTTCAAATTTTTCAAATTTTTTCAATTTTTTCAATTTTATCGATATTATCAACAGTGTTGCTACGTTCAATATTGTAAATATTATCAATCTTATAAATCTTATCGATTTCTTCAATTTTTTGAAATTTACCGATAATATCAGCACTGTTACTATCATCAACATTGTGAATATTATCTATATTATCAATATTATCAGTTTTATCGATTTTTTCAATTCTTTCAATCTTTTTAATATTTCTAATTTTTTCCATTTTTTTAATTTCTTTAATTTTCCTAATTTTTCTAATTTTTTCAATTTTTTCAATTTTTCATTTTTTTCCATTTTTCAAATTTTTTCAATTTTTCAAATTGTTTCAATTTTTTCAATTTTATCGATATTATCAACATTGTTATTTTCAACAACATTGTAAATATTATCAATATTATCAGTTTTATCGATTTTTTCAATTGTTTCAATCCCTCTAATTTTTCTAATTTTTTCAATATTTTCAATTTTATCGATATTATCAACATAGTTGCTATCATCAACATTGTGAATATTATAAATATTATCAATATTATCAGTTTTATCGATTTTTTCAATTTTTGGAATTTTTCAGATTTTTTCCATTTTTTCAATTTTATCGATATTATCAACATTGTTGCAATCATCAACGTTGCGAATATTATCAATATTATCAGTTTTTTCAATATTTCCCATTTTTTCAATTTTTTCAATTTTTCATTTTTTTTCATTTTTAAAATTTTTTCAGTTTTTCAAATTGTTTCAATTTTTAAAATTTTTTCATTTTTATCGATATTATCAACATTGTTATTTTCATCAACATTGTAAATATTATCAATATTATCAGTTTTGTTTGATTTTTTCAACTCCTTCGATTTTTTCAATTTTTTCAATTTTTCAAATTTTTCAAATTTTTCAAATTTTTCAAATTTTTCAAATTGTTTTAATTTTTCAAATTTTTTCAATTTTTCAAATTTTTTCAATTTCTTCAATTTTATCGATAGTATCAACAGTGTTGCTACGTTCAATATTGTAAATATTATCAATATTATAAATTTTATCGATTTCTTCAATTTTTTCAAATTTACCGATAATATCAGCACTGTTACTATCATCAACATTGTGAATATTATCTATATTATTAATATTATCAGTTTTATCGGTTTTTTCAATTTCTTGAATTTTTTCAATTTTTTCTATTTTCCCGATAATGTCAACATTGTTGCTATCATCAACATTGTGTTTATTATCAATATTATTAGTTTCTTCAATTTTCCCATTTTTTCAATTTTTTCAATTTGTTCAAATTTTCTCATTTTTTCAATTTTTTCAATTTGTTCAGTTTTTCTCATTTTTTCAATTTTTTCAATTTTATCAATTTTATCGTCATTATCAACATTGTTGCTATCATCAACATTTTGAATATTATCAATATTATCAGTTTTTTCGATTTTTTCAACTTTTTCAATTTTTCAAATTTTTTCAATTTTTTCAATTTAACGACATTATCAACATTGTTGCTATCATCAAAATTGTGAATATTATAAATATTATCAATATTATCAGTTTTTTAGATTTTTTCAACTTTTTCAATTTTTTCAATTTTTCATTTTTTTCCATTTTTAAAATTTCTTCAATTTTTCAAATTTCTTCAATTTTTCAAATTTTTTCAATTTTATAGATATTATCAACATTGTTATTTTCATCAACATTGTAAATATTATCAATATTATCAGCCTTGTTTCATTTTTTCAACTTTTTCGATTTTTTCAATTTTTCAAATTTTTTCAATTTTTTCAATTTTATCGATATTATCAACATTGTTGCTATTATCAACATTGTGAATATTATCAATATTATCAATATTATCAGTTTTATCGATTTTTTCAATTCTTTCAATCCCTCTAATTTTTCTAATTTTTTCAATATTTTCAATTTTATCGATATTATCAACATTGTTGCAATCATCAACATTGTGAATATTATTAACATTACCAGTTTTTTTTATTTTTTGAACTTTTTTAATTTTTTCAATTTTTTCAATTTAACGATATTATCAACATTGTTGCTATCATCAACATTGTGAATATTATAGATATTATCAATACTATCAGTTTTTTAGATTTTTTCAACTTTTTCAATTTTTTCAATTTTTCATTTTTTTCCATTTTTCAAATTTCTTCAATTTTTCAAATTTCTTCAATTTTTCAAATTTTTTCAATTTTATCGATATTATCAACATTGCTGCAATCATCAACATTGTGAATATTATTAACATTACCAGTTTTTTTAATTTTTTGAACTTTTTTAATTTTTTCAATTTTTCAAATTTTTCAAATTTTTCAAATTTTTCAAATTTTTCAAATTTTTCAAATTTTTCAAATTTTTTCAATTTTTTCAATTTTATCGATATTATCAACAGTGTTGCTACGTTCAATATTGTAAATATTATCAATCTTATAAATCTTATCGATTTCTTCAATTTTTTGAAATTTACCGATAATATCAGCACTGTTACTATCATCAACATTGTGAATATTATCAATATTATTAATATTATCAGTTTTATCGATTTTTTCAATTCTTTCAATCTTTTTAATATTTCTAATTTTTTCCATTTTTTAAATTTTTTTAATTTTCGTAATTTTTCTAATTTTTTCAATTTTTTCAATTTTTCATTTTTTTCCATTTTTCAAATTTTTTCAAATTTTCAAATTGTTTCAATTTTTTCAATTTTATCGATATTATCAACATTGTTATTTTCAACAACATTGTAAATATTATCAATATTATCAGTTTTATCGATTTTTTCAATTCTTTCAATCCCTCTAATTTTTCTAATTTTTTCAATATTTTCAATTTTATCGATATTATCAACATAGTTGCTATCATCAACATTGTGAATATTATAAATATTATCAATATTATCAGTTTTATCGATTTTTTCAATTTTTGGAATTTTTCAGATTTTTTCCATTTTTTCAATTTAACGACATTATCAACATTGTTGCTATCATCAAAATTGTGAATATTATAAATATTATCAATATTATCAGTTTTTTAGATTTTTTCAACTTTTTCAATTTTTTCAATTTTTCATTTTTTTCCATTTTTAAAATTTCTTCAATTTTTCAAATTTCTTCAATTTTTCAAATTTTTTCAATTTTATAGATATTATCAACATTGTTATTTTCATCAACATTGTAAATATTATCAATATTATCAGCCTTGTTTCATTTTTTCAACTTTTTCGATTTTTTCAATTTTTCAAATTTTTTCAATTTTTTCAATTTTATCGATATTATCAACATTGTTGCTATTATCAACATTGTGAATATTATCAATATTATCAATATTATCAGTTTTATCGATTTTTTCAATTCTTTCAATCCCTCTAATTTTTCTAATTTTTTCAATATTTTCAATTTTATCGATATTATCAACATTGTTGCAATCATCAACATTGTGAATATTATTAACATTACCAGTTTTTTTTATTTTTTGAACTTTTCTAATTTTTTCAATTTTTTCAATTTAACGATATTATCAACATTGTTGCTATCATCAACATTGTGAATATTATAGATATTATCAATACTATCAGTTTTTTAGATTTTTTCAACTTTTTCAATTTTTTCAATTTTTCAAATTTTTTCAATTTTATCGATATTATCAACATTGTTATTTTCATCAACATTGTAAATATTATCAATATTATCAGCCTTGTTTGATTTTTTCAATTTTTCAAATTTTTTCAATTTTTTCAATTTTATCGATATTATCAACATTGTTGCAATCATCAACATTGTGAATATTATTAACATTACCAGTTTTTTTAATTTTTTGAACTTTTTTAATTTTTTCAATTTTTCAAATTTTTCAAATTTTTCAAATTTTTTCAATTTTTTCAATTTTATCGATATTATCAACAGTGTTGCTACGTTCAATATTGTAAATATTATCAATCTTATAAATCTTATCGATTTCTTCAATTTTTTGAAATTTACCGATAATATCAGCACTGTTACTATCATCAACATTGTGAATATTATCAATATTATTAATATTATCAGTTTTATCGATTTTTTCAATTCTTTCAATCTTTTTAATATTTCTAATTTTTTCCATTTTTTAAATTTTTTTAATTTTCGTAATTTTTCTAATTTTTTCAATTTTTTCAATTTTTCATTTTTTTCCATTTTTCAAATTTTTTCAATTTTTCAAATTGTTTCAATTTTTTCAATTTTATCGATATTATCAACATTGTTATTTTCAACAACATTGTAAATATTATCAATATTATCAGTTTTATCGATTTTTTCAATTCTTTCAATCCCTCTAATTTTTCTAATTTTTTCAATATTTTCAATTTTATCGATATTATCAACATAGTTGCTATCATCAACATTGTGAATATTATAAATATTATCAATATTATCAGTTTTATCGATTTTTTCAATTTTTGGAATTTTTCAGATTTTTTCCATTTTTTCAATTTTATCGATATTATCAACATTGTTGCAATCATCAACGTTGCGAATATTATCAATATTATCAGTTTTTTCAATATTTCCCATTTTTTCAATTTTTTCAATTTTTCATTTTTTTTCATTTTTAAAATTTTTTCAGTTTTTCAAATTGTTTCAATTTTTAAAATTTTTTCATTTTTATCGATATTATCAACATTGTTATTTTCATCAACATTGTAAATATTATCAATATTATCAGTTTTGTTTGATTTTTTCAACTTTTTCGATTTTTTCAATTTTTCAAATTTTTTCAATTTTTTCAATTTTATCGATATTATCAACATTGTTATTTTCATCAACATTGTAAATATTATCAATATTATCAGTTTTGTTTGATTTTTTCAATTTTTTCAATTTTTTCAATTTTTCACATTTTTTCAATTTTTTCAATTTTATCGATATTATCAACATTGTTGCAATCATCAACATTGTGTTTATTATCAATATTATCAGTTCTTTCAATTTTCCCCATTTTTTCAATTTTTTCAATTTGTTCAGTTTTTCTCATTTTTTCAATTTTTTCAATTTTATCAATTTTATCGACATTATCAACATTGTTGCTATCATCAACATTTTGAATATTATCAATATTATCAGTTTTTTCGATTTTTTCAATTTTTTCAAATTTACCGATAATATCAGCATTGTTACTATCATCAACATTGATAATATTATCTATATTATTAATATTATCAGTTTTATCGGTATTTTCAATTTCTGAATTTTTTCAATTTTTTTATTTTCCCGATAATATCAACATTGTTGCTATCATCAACATTGCGTTTATTATCAATATTATGAGTTTTTTCAATTTTCCCCATTTTTTCAATTTTTTCAATTTGTTCAGTTTTTCTCATTTTTTCAATTTTTTCAATTTTATCAATTTTATCGTCATTATCAACATTGTTGCTATCATCAACATTTTGAATATTATCAATATTATCAGTTTTTTCGATTTTTTCAACTTTTTCAATTTTTCAAATTTTTTCAATTTTTTCAATTTAACGACATTATCAACATTGTTGCTATCATCAAAATTGTGAATATTATAAATATTATCAATATTATCAGTTTTTTAGATTTTTTCAACTTTTTCAATTTTTTCAATTTTTCATTTTTTTCCATTTTTCAAATTTCTTCAATTTTTCAAATTTCTTCAATTTTTCAAATTTTTTCAATTTTATAGATATTATCAACATTGTTATTTTCATCAACATTGTAAATATTATCAATATTATCAGCCTTGTTTCATTTTTTCAACTTTTTCGATTTTTTCAATTTTTCAAATTTTTTCAATTTTTTCAATTTTATCGATATTATCAACATTGTTGCTATTATCAACATTGTGAATATTATCAATATTATCAATATTATCAGTTTTATCGATTTTTTCAATTCTTTCAATCCCTCTAATTTTTCTAATTTTTTCAATATTTTCAATTTTATCGATATTATCAACATTGTTGCAATCATCAACATTGTGAATATTATTAACATTACCAGTTTTTTTTATTTTTTGAACTTTTTTAATTTTTTCAATTTTTTCAATTTAACGATATTGTCAACATTGTTGCTATCATCAACATTGTGAATATTATAGATATTATCAATACTATCAGTTTTTTAGATTTTTTCAACTTTTTCAATTTTTTCAATTTTTCATTTTTTTCCATTTTTCAAATTTCTTCAATTTTTCAAATTTCTTCAATTTTTCAAATTTTTTCAATTTTATCGATATTATCAACATTGTTATTTTCATCAACATTGTAAATATTATCAATATTATCAGCCTTGTTTGATTTTTTCAATTTTTCAAATTTTTTCAATTTTTTCAATTTTATCGATATTATCAACATTGTTGCAATCATCAACATTGTGAATATTATTAACATTACCAGTTTTTTTAATTTTTTGAACTTTTTTAATTTTTTCAATTTTTCAAATTTTTCAAATTTTTCAAATTTTTCAAATTTTTCAAATTTTTTCAATTTTTTCAATTTTATCGATATTATCAACAGTGTTGCTACGTTCAATATTGTAAATATTATCAATCTTATAAATCTTATCGATTTCTTCAATTTTTTGAAATTTACCGATAATATCAGGACTGTTACTATCATCAACATTGTGAATATTATCAATATTATTAATATTATCAGTTTTATCGATTTTTTCAATTCTTTCAATCTTTTTAATATTTCTAATTTTTTCCATTTTTTAAATTTTTTTAATTTTCGTAATTTTTCTAATTTTTTCAATTTTTCAAATTGTTTCAATTTTTTCAATTTTATCGATATTATCAACATTGTTATTTTCAACAACATTGTAAATATTATCAATATTATCAGTTTTATCGATTTTTTCAATTCTTTCAATCCCTCTAATTTTTCTAATTTTTTCAATATTTTCAATTTTATCGATATTATCAACATAGTTGCTATCATCAACATTGTGAATATTATAAATATTATCAATATTATCAGTTTTATCGATTTTTTCAATTTTTGGAATTTTTCAGATTTTTTCCATTTTTTCAATTTAACGACATTATCAACATTGTTGCTATCATCAAAATTGTGAATATTATAAATATTATCAATATTATCAGTTTTTTAGATTTTTTCAACTTTTTCAATTTTTCAAATTTTTTCAATTTTTTCAATTTAACGACATTATCAACATTGTTGCTATCATCAAAATTGTGAATATTATAAATATTATCAATATTATCAGTTTTTTAGATTTTTTCAACTTTTTCAATTTTTTCAATTTTTCATTTTTTTCCATTTTTAAAATTTCTTCAATTTTTCAAATTTCTTCAATTTTTCAAATTTTTTCAATTTTATAGATATTATCAACATTGTTATTTTCATCAACATTGTAAATATTATCAATATTATCAGCCTTGTTTCATTTTTTCAACTTTTTCGATTTTTTCAATTTTTCAAATTTTTTCAATTTTTTCAATTTTATCGATATTATCAACATTGTTGCTATTATCAACATTGTGAATATTATCAATATTATCAATATTATCAGTTTTATCGATTTTTTCAATTCTTTCAATCCCTCTAATTTTTCTAATTTTTTCAATATTTTCAATTTTATCGATATTATCAACATTGTTGCAATCATCAACATTGTGAATATTATTAACATTACCAGTTTTTTTTATTTTTTGAACTTTTTTAATTTTTTCAATTTTTTCAATTTAACGATATTATCAACATTGTTGCTATCATCAACATTGTGAATATTATAGATATTATCAATACTATCAGTTTTTTAGATTTTTTCAACTTTTTCAATTTTTTCAATTTTTCATTTTTTTCCATTTTTCAAATTTCTTCAATTTTTCAAATTTCTTCAATTTTTCAAATTTTTTCAATTTTATCGATATTATCAACATTGTTATTTTCATCAACATTGTAAATATTATCAATATTATCAGCCTTGTTTGATTTTTTCAATTTTTCAAATTTTTTCAATTTTTTCAATTTTATCGATATTATCAACATTGTTGCAATCATCAACATTGTGAATATTATTAACATTACCAGTTTTTTTAATTTTTTGAACTTTTTTAATTTTTTCAATTTTTCAAATTTTTCAAATTTTTCAAATTTTTCAAATTTTTCAAATTTTTTCAATTTTTTCAATTTTATCGATATTATCAACAGTGTTGCTACGTTCAATATTGTAAATATTATCAATCTTATAAATCTTATCGATTTCTTCAATTTTTTGAAATTTACCGATAATATCAGCACTGTTACTATCATCAACATTGTGAATATTATCAATATTATTAATATTATCAGTTTTATCGATTTTTTCAATTCTTTCAATCTTTTTAATATTTCTAATTTTTTCCATTTTTTAAATTTTTTTAATTTTCGTAATTTTTCTAATTTTTTCAATTTTTTCAATTTTTCATTTTTTTCCATTTTTCAAATTTTTTCAATTTTTCAAATTGTTTCAATTTTTTCAATTTTATCGATATTATCAACATTTGTTAGGCATAACCGTCAAAATAAGCCGTTACCATGCGAACACACGTATGTACATGTATATACCGCTGCGACACCGCGTGTTTATATCACCGCGAAATCGGCAGTTAGTTACAAAAGAGACAGAGACGGATTAAGAAGGTATTGCTGCGTTTTGTGCCGAACGATTACGCGATTGTGAAATATACATATATATTTTGTGCACTCACACAAGACTGGTTTATTTTTCATCCCTAGTCCCAACAGGTTATGGGCCCAGGAAAACGCTAGTCGCGTCCGGAAAAATAAACGAACTTTTGTCAGTACGACGAATTTAAAAATTCGCGAGTGTGGTGTGAGCGTGAATCGTGAAAATTTAAAAAAAAAAAAAAATGGGTTCTACTACAGTGCGTATTGAACCTCTGGGGAAAGACAATTTCGATACCTGGAAGATTCAAATGGAAGCACTTTTAATTAAAAATGAAAATTGGAAATTGGAAGTACGTAAACGGCGACAGACCAAGGCCTCATGTAACTCAGGAAGCAGCAACCGTCACGATGGCAAGAGATTGGGACGAGGCAGACGCAAAAGCCCGATCCGATATAATTTTAGCCATCAGCCCGTCCGAATTAAAACAAATTAAACACTGCAAGACGTCGAACGAGGTGTGGAAAAAATTAGAAAGCATCTACCAGTCGAAGGGTCCTGCGCGAAAGGCAACGCTACTGAAGCACCTCGCCCTGCGGAAAATGGCTGAGGGCGACGATTTACGGACACACATCAACTCCTTTTTCGATGCAGTTGATAAACTGGGAGATATGGATGTAAAGATCAATCCAGAAATGTTAGCTGTCCTATTGCTGTACAGCTTACCCAGCTCATTCGAAAGCTTCCGAATTGCAATAGAATCTCGGGATGAATATCCGACGCCCGAAGCTCTCAAAATTAAAATATTGGAAGAGAGCGATGCGCGAATTAATAGAGAAGATCAGCCCAGCAATAGCGCAATGTGGATTCGGAAACCAAATAAGCAGGACAAGCCAAATTCGATGCAACGATACGTCCAGGATGCAGAGCCGTATAAAAATGTAAAAGAAGTTCCTAAGCTACGCTGTTTTCGATGCAAAAAAATCGGTCATCGAGTCACGGAATGCCGGAGTCTACCCCGCGGAAAAAGGCAATCAATCGCAAGAATGGCCGAGGAAGATCTACCGCACAGCAGTGGACCAGGAACAAGGGAAGTCGCTTTCCAGGCCTGCATACCAGAAAAAGGTGAGAAAAGGAAATGGTGTCTCGACAGCGGCTGCTCATCGCACATGAGCGGCGATGCCTTTTCGTTCGTTCAAATCAAACCGTCAACGTGCGACACGTTAAATCTAGCTAGTAGCGCATCGACACGGGTAGAAGGTCAGGGCACCGTTCGTTTAGATTTGAAAAACCCAAGTTCGAATAAAACAGTTAAACTCCGCGATACGCTGTTCGTACCCGACCTTCGCACGAACCTAATATCCGTTGCCAAAATCACCGACAACGGGTATAATGTTTTGTTTCGGAAACACGACGCCACTGTGTTTGAGCCTGGCGGAGAAGTTGTGTTTACTGCCGAACGCAACGATAACCTTTACTACGCGCACTCCGCGGCCTTCATAGCCGTTTCAAAATCAGAACCGGTAAAAAGTATCGAATTGTGGCACCGGCGCCTTGGTCATGTTAACGAGGAAAGCTTGCATAAAATAAATAATGATAAGAGCGTACGCGGCGTCTCCTTCGAAAAGAACGAAAAACTTCCCACCTGCGAAGTCTGTTTGCGTTCGAAAATGTCGAAGTTACCATTTCCGAAAAAGTCAGACCGCGTAGTAAACACACTGGAAATAGTACACACAGACATATGCGGACCGATGAGCGTTGAATCGATAGGCGGCGCGAAATACTTTATTCTGTTTATAGACGATTATACGCGATGGTGTGAAGTTTTCTTCCTAAAACAAAAAAGCGAAGCGTTGTCGGCCTTTAAGAAATTTAAGAACTTCGCGGAAAATCAGACGGGCGCGCGGATAAAGTATCTACAGTCTGATAACGGCCGAGAGTTTCTAAACAACGAATTCAACCAATACCTAAATTCGTGCGGTATTAAAAGACGGCTAACCGTAACGCACACACCCCAACAAAACGGTGTTGCTGAGCGGAAAAACCGTACGCTCGTGGAAACGGCGCGATGCCTGCTCCTTCAGGCGGGTCTTCCGAAGCGTTTTTGGGCCGAAGCGATAGCAAACGCAAATTATACGCGCAACAGATTACCGTCTCGCGCTCTTAACGGCGAAAACGCCTATTATCGTTGGATGGGGAAACCACCGGACGTGTCGTATTTCAAAATTTTCGGGTCCAAGGTCATAACTTTGAATCGAGACCGTCAAAAATCTAAACTCGATCCTCGTGCCAAAGAAGGAATATTCCTCGGGTATTCGGAGGAAACGAAGGGATTTAGAGTGTGGCTCCCCGACGAGAATCGCGTCGATATTTCCCGCGATATTAGGTTCGTAAACGAGGCGTTAAAAGGGACAGAGAAATCGGATCGCGAAGATCGAGCAAAGAGCGAAAATTCATATTCCGAAAATAATGCTGACGACGCGCGCCTTGACAGTTCGCACAAAAACATAGAAATAGATGTGCAAAACAAAATAATTCCCTCGGAAGTCACGGAAAGGGGGGAACAGTCAGGAAATAGTTGCCGGAAAACGGATAGTGGCGATAGCATCCTTGAAGTACCCGTAGATCCTCGACGAGAACCAAATGGTAATCCGACAAGCGCGAATGAGATTAGGTACAGGGTAGGCAGACCGCGAATACTTCGGACCGGAAATCGCGGCAGGCCGAGAAAAATACGGAGTACCGTCGAAATCCAGGGCGATACCGAAAACGAATTTCAATTCGAGGAAGGAGAAGACGACGTATTCGACGTCGCTGAATCCTCAAACTCGGTAGAATCGGCGGGCATGGCCGAAGTTCCCTTGCAAACCGCGCTTTCCGGCCCGGATAAAACGGAATGGCGCGTCGCGATTCGGGATGAAATAGCGGCAATGCTCAAAAACGAGGTTTGGGAGATGGTCGAACGTCCTTCTAATCGCGATATTATTGGATGTCGCATGGTCCTCCGCGATAAAGTAAGCGCCGACGGAAAAATAATGCGGAGGAAGGCACGCCTAGTAGCGCGCGGTTTCGCACAACGCCCGGGTTTAGATTACGAGGAAACACACGCTCCCGTTACCAGACTGAGCTCGATACGGCTGATTATGGCTCTGGCTGTGGAATACGACATGAAGGTCCATCAATTAGACGTATCGACAGCGTATCTAAACGGAAAGGTCGACAAAGACATTTTTATGACGGTACCGGACGTCCTTCCCGACGCTTTACGCGATATAATATCGTACGGACCCGCGGAATGCAGCGAAAGTGCTCAGAGAATGCTGAGCGAATTATCGAACGGCAACAGAGTTTGTAAGATAAAAAAGGCCCTGTATGGACTGAAACAAGCCGGTAGACAATGGAACAAACGCCTGGACGAGGAGTTGCGAAATATGAATTTTACCCCTCTCTATGCCGACCCGTGCGTATATGTATTGCGAAAGGGGGAGCATTTTCTCGTCCTCGCCGTATACGTAGACGACATTGTAATCGCCGCGAAAGACGATGCGCTATTAAAATACGTTAAAAGAGATCTTATGCAGAAATTTAAAATGACAGATCTGGGACGGATCAAACACTGCTTAGGCATCGAATTTGAACACGACAACACGGGAATAAAGATGAAGCAAAGCGGATATATAAAAAGAATTTTGGAAAAATTCGGCATGCTAAATTCAAACCCCGTAATTTCGCCGATTGATCCCTCTCAGAAACTGATCAAGCCCGAAAAGCCTGGCGTCGATGTAGGGAACTTTCCATATAGGGAACTCGTCGGATCCCTTATGTATTTAGCTACCGCCACACGCCCCGATATAGCTCACGCTGCAAGCAGTCTTAGCCAATATAGCTCGTGTTATGAGCGTCAACACTGCATTGCAGCGAAACGCGTACTTCGGTATCTTAAGGGTACGATCGACTTAGGAATAAAATTCCAAAAAAGCGACGGTATTTTAAGGGGTTACGCGGACGCCGACTGGGGGGCGAACGTACAAGACCGGAGATCATATACCGGGGTTATTTTTATGTTAAGCAGCGGTCCTGTAAGTTGGGAGTCGCGGAAACAACGCACAGTTGCGCTTTCCACCATGGAAGCCGAGTACATGGCATTGACAGAAGCGACAAAGGAGGCCGTTCATCTGCAAAGCTTTCTGAAAGCCATCGGAATTCTCAAACAAAAATACATACCGTTATTCAACGATAATCGAAGTGCTATCGAACTCGCCAAAAATCCCATTTTTCACGGTCGATCAAAACACATCGATATTAGGCATCACTTCATACGAGAAAAGATAAAAGATGGTCAAATAAAGGTTATTCACAAAGCGTCAAATGATTTAATTGCAGATGTATTAACGAAAGGCTTGAGCGGACCGCGTCACCTGAAATGTATTTCGTCCTTTATGTATAGCCGTAAACACTAGAGTAAGGAACCGGCGCATCGTAGTAGTTCATTCATCGCACTCAAGAAATGTAAACACAAGCGATTGACATACGTTCTTATTTTGAGGGGGAGTGTTAGGCATAACCGTCAAAATAAGCCGTTACCATGCGAACACACGTATGTACATGTATATACCGCTGCGACACCGCGTGTTTATATCACCGCGAAATCGGCAGTTAGTTACAAAAGAGACAGAGACGGATTAAGAAGGTATTGCTGCGTTTTGTGCCGAACGATTACGCGATTGTGAAATATACATATATATTTTGTGCACTCACACAAGACTGGTTTATTTTTCATCCCTAGTCCCAACAGGATAAAAATAAGAGTTATTACGATAATAAAAATAGGAATAAGGCAGAAAATAATGGTTATAATGATATTAATGATGGTAATAAGGGTAAAAATAAGAGTTATTACGATAATAATAATAGTAATAAGGATAAAAATAAGAGTTGTAACATAATAAAAATAGGAATAAGGCAGAAAATAATGGTTATAATGATATTAATGATGGTAATAAGGATAAAAATAAGAGTTATTACGATAATAATAATAGTAATAAGGATAAAAATATGAGTTATTACGATAATAATAGTAATAAGGATAAAAATAAGAGTTATAACATAATAAAAATAGGAATAAGGCAGAAAATAATGGTTATAATGATATTAATGATGGTAATAAGGATAAAAATAAGAGTTATTACGATAATAATAATAGTAATAAGGATAAAAATAAGAGCTATCACATAATAAAAATAGGAATAAGGCAGAAAATAATGGTTACAATGATATTAATGATGGTAATAAGGACAAAAATATGAGTTATTACGATAATAATAATAGTAATAAGGATAAAAATAATGGTTATAATGATAATAATAATAGAAATAAGGATAAAAATAAGAGTTATTACATAATAAAAATAGGAATAAGGCTGAAAATAGTGGTTATAATGATAATAATAATAGTAATAAGGATAAAAATAACAGTTATTACATAATAAAAATAGGAATAAGGCTGAAAATAATGGTTATAATGATAATAATAATAGAAATAAGGATAACAATAAGAGTTATTACATAATAAATATAGGAATATGGCTGAAAATAATAGTTATAATGAAAATGATAATAGAAATAAGGATAAAAATAAGAGTTATTACGATAATAATAATAGTAATAAGGATAATAATAAGAGTTATTTCGATGATAATAATAGTAATAAGGATAAAAATAAGAGTTATAACATAATAAAAATAGGAAAAAGGCAGAAAATAATGGTTATATTGATATTAATGATGGTAATAAGGATAAAAATAAGAGTTATTACGATAATAATAATAGTAATAAGGATAAAAATAAGAGCTATTACGATAATAAGAATGGAAATAAGGATAAGAACAAGAGTTATCACATAATAAAAATAGGCACATGGCTGAAAGTAATAGTTATAATGATAATAATAATAGAAATAAGGTTAAAAATAAGAGTTATTACAGTAACAATAATAGTAATAAGGATAAAAGTAAGAGTTAATATGATGATAAAATAGGAATAAGGACAAAAATAAGAGTTATTACGATAATAACAATAGTAATAAGGATAAAAGTAAGAGTTAATATGATGATAAAATAGGAATAAGGACAAAAATAAGAGTTATTACGATAATAATAATAGTTATAAGGATAAAAATAAGAGTTATTGCGATAATAAGAATAGAAATAAGGATAAGAACAAGAGTTATTACGATAATAATAATAGTAATAAGGATACAAATAAGAGTTATTACATAATAAAAATAGGAATATGGTTGAAAGTAATAGTTATAATGACAATAGTAATAGAAATAAGGATAAAAATAAGAGTTATTACGATAATAATAGTAATAAGGATGAAAATAAGAGTTATAACATAATAAAAATAGGAATAAGGCAGAAAATAATGGTTATAATGATATTAATGATGGTAATAAGGACAAAAATAAGAGTTATTACAATAATAATAATAGTAATAAGGATAAAAATAAGAGTTATTACATAATAAAAATAGGAATAAGGCTGAAAATAATGGTTATAATGATAATAATAGTAGAAATAAGGATAAAAATAAGAGTTATTACGATAATAACAATAGTAATAAGGATAAAAGTAAGAGTTATAACATAATAAAAATAGGAATATGGCAGAAAATAATGGTTATAATGATATTAATGATGGTAATAAGGATAAAAATAAGAGTTATTACGATAATAATAATAGTAATAAGGATAAAAATAAGAGCTATTACATAATAAAATAGGAGTAAGGCTGAAAATAACAGTTATAATGATAATAATAATAGAAATAAGGATGAAAATAAGAGTTATTACAATAATAATAATAGTAATAAGGATAAAAGTAAGAGTTAATATGATGACAAAATAGGAATAAGGACAAAAATAAGAGTTATTACGATAATAATAATAGTTATAAGGATAAAAATAAGAGTTATTACGATAATAAAAATAGGAACAAGGCAGAAAATAATGGTTATAATGATATTAATGATGGTAATAAGGATAAAAATGAGTTATTACGATAATAATAATAGTAATAAGGATAAAAATAAGATTTATTACATAATAAAAATAGGAATAAGGCAGAAAATAATGGTTATAATGATATTAATGATGGTAATAAGGACAAAAATATGAGTTACTACGATAATAATAATAGTAATAAGGATAAAAATAAGAGTTATTACGATAATAATAATAGTAATAAGGATAAAAATAAGAGTTATTACGATAATAATAGTAATAAGGATAAAAATAAGAGTTATAACATAATAAAAATAGGAATAAGGCAGAAAATAATGGTTATAATGATATTAATGATGGTAATAAGGATAAAAATAAGAGTTATTACGATAATAATAATAGTAATAAGGATAAAAATATGAGTTATTACGATAATAATAGTAATAAGGATAAAAATAAGAGTTATAACATAATAAAAATTGGAATAAGGCAGAAAATAATGGTTATAATGATATTAATGATGGTAATAAGGATAAAAATAAGAGTTATTACGATAATAATAATAGTAATAAGGATAAAAATAAGAGCTATCACATAATAAAAATAGGAATAAGGCTGAACATAATAGTTATGATGATAATAATAATAGAAATAAGGATAAAAATAAGAGTTATTACATAATAAAAATAGGAATAAGGCAGAAAATAATGGTTATAATGATATTAATGATGGTAATAAGGACAAAAATAAGAGTTATTACGATAATAACAGTAATAAGGATAAAAATAAGAGCTATAACATAATAAAAATAGGAATAAGGCAGAAAATAATGGTTATAATGATATTAATGATGGTAATAAGGATAAGAATAAGAGTTATTCCGATAATAATAATAGTAATCAGGATAAAAATAAGAGTTATTGCATAATAAAAATAGGAATATGGCTGAAAGTAATAGTTATAATGACAATAATAATAGAAATAAGGATAAAAATAAGAGTTACTACGATAATAATAATAGTAATAAGGATAAAAATAAGAGATATTACATAATAAAAATAGGAATATGGCTGAAAATAATAGTTATAATGATAATAATAATAGAAATAAGGATAAAAATAAGAGTTATTACGATAATAATAATAGTAATAAGGATAAAAATAAGAGTTATTACGATGATAATAATAGTAATAAGGATAAAAGTAAGAGTTAATATGATGATAAAATAGGAATAAGGACAAAAATAAGAGTTATTACGATAATAATAATAGTTATAAGGATAAAAATAAGATTTATTACATAAAAAATAGGAATAAGGCAGAAAATAATGGTTATAATGATATTAATGATGGTAATAAGGACAAAAATATGAGTTATTACGATAATAATAATAGTAATAAGGATAAAAATAATGGTTATAATGATAATAATAATAGAAATAAGGATAAAAATAAGAGTTATTACATAATAAAAATAGGAATAAGGCTGAAAATAATGGTTATAATGATAATAATAATAGAAATAAGGATAAAAATGAGAGTTATTACATAATAAAAATAGGAATATGGCTGAAAATAATAGTTATAATGACAATAATAATAGTAATAAGGATAAAAATAAGAGTTATAACATAATAAAAATAGGAATAAGGCAGAAAATAATGGTTATAATGATATTAATGATGGTAATAAGGATAAAAATAAGAGTTATTACGATAATAATAATAGTAATAAGGATAAAAATATGAGTTATTACGATAATAATAGTAATAAGGATAAAAATAAGAGTTATAACATAATAAAAATAGGAATAAGGCAGAAAATAATGGTTATAATGATATTAATGATGGTAATAAGGATAAAAATAAGAGTTATTACGATAATAATAATAGTAATAAGGATAAAAATAAGAGCTATCACATAATAAAAATAGGAATAAGGCTGAACATAATAGTTATGATGATAATAATAATAGAAATAAGGATAAAAATAAGAGTTATTACATAATAAAAATAGGAATATGGCTGAAAATAATAGTTATAATGATAATAATAATAGAAATAAGGATAAAAATAAGAGATATTACGATAATAATAATAGTAGTAAGGATAAAAGTAAGAATTAATATGATGACAAAATAGGAATAAGGACAAACATAAGAGTTATTACGATAATAATAATAGTTATAAGGATAAAAATAAGAGTTATTACGATAATAAAAATAGGAATAAGGCAGAAAATAATGGTTATAATGATATTAATGATGGTAATAAGGGTAAAAATAAGAGTTATTACGATAATAATAATAGTAATAAGGATAAAAATAAGAGTTGTAACATAATAAAAATAGGAATAAGGCAGAAAATAATGGTTATAATGATATTAATGATGGTAATAAGGATAAAAATAAGAGTTATTACGATAATAATAATAGTAATAAGGATAAAAATATGAGTTATTACGATAATAATAGTAATAAGGATAAAAATAAGAGTTATAACATAATAAAAATAGGAATAAGGCAGAAAATAATGGTTATAATGATATTAATGATGGTAATAAGGATAAAAATAAGAGTTATTACGATAATAATAATAGTAATAAGGATAAAAATAAGAGCTATCACATAATAAAAATAGGAATAAGGCAGAAAATAATGGTTACAATGATATTAATGATGGTAATAAGGACAAAAATATGAGTTATTACGATAATAATAATAGTAATAAGGATAAAAATAATGGTTATAATGATAATAATAATAGAAATAAGGATAAAAATAAGAGTTATTACATAATAAAAATAGGAATAAGGCTGAAAATAGTGGTTATAATGATAATAATAATAGTAATAAGGATAAAAATAACAGTTATTACATAATAAAAATAGGAATAAGGCTGAAAATAATGGTTATAATGATAATAATAATAGAAATAAGGATAACAATAAGAGTTATTACATAATAAATATAGGAATATGGCTGAAAATAATAGTTATAATGAAAATGATAATAGAAATAAGGATAAAAATAAGAGTTATTACGATAATAATAATAGTAATAAGGATAATAATAAGAGTTATTTCGATGATAATAATAGTAATAAGGATAAAAATAAGAGTTATAACATAATAAAAATAGGAAAAAGGCAGAAAATAATGGTTATATTGATATTAATGATGGTAATAAGGATAAAAATAAGAGTTATTACGATAATAATAATAGTAATAAGGATAAAAATAAGAGCTATTACGATAATAAGAATGGAAATAAGGATAAGAACAAGAGTTATCACATAATAAAAATAGGCACATGGCTGAAAGTAATAGTTATAATGATAATAATAATAGAAATAAGGTTAAAAATAAGAGTTATTACAGTAACAATAATAGTAATAAGGATAAAAGTAAGAGTTAATATGATGATAAAATAGGAATAAGGACAAAAATAAGAGTTATTACGATAATAACAATAGTAATAAGGATAAAAGTAAGAGTTAATATGATGATAAAATAGGAATAAGGACAAAAATAAGAGTTATTACGATAATAATAATAGTTATAAGGATAAAAATAAGAGTTATTGCGATAATAAGAATAGAAATAAGGATAAGAACAAGAGTTATTACGATAATAATAATAGTAATAAGGATACAAATAAGAGTTATTACATAATAAAAATAGGAATATGGTTGAAAGTAATAGTTATAATGACAATAGTAATAGAAATAAGGATAAAAATAAGAGTTATTACGATAATAATAGTAATAAGGATGAAAATAAGAGTTATAACATAATAAAAATAGGAATAAGGCAGAAAATAATGGTTATAATGATATTAATGATGGTAATAAGGACAAAAATAAGAGTTATTACAATAATAATAATAGTAATAAGGATAAAAATAAGAGTTATTACATAATAAAAATAGGAATAAGGCAGAAAATAATGGTTATATTGATATTAATGATGGTAATAAGGATAAAAATAAGAGTTATTACGATAATAATAATAGTAATAAGGATAAAAATAAGAGCTATTACGATAATAAGAATGGAAATAAGGATAAGAACAAGAGTTATCACATAATAAAAATAGGCACATGGCTGAAAGTAATAGTTATAATGATAATAATAATAGAAATAAGGTTAAAAATAAGAGTTATTACAGTAACAATAATAGTAATAAGGATAAAAGTAAGAGTTAATATGATGATAAAATAGGAATAAGGACAAAAATAAGAGTTATTACGATAATAACAATAGTAATAAGGATAAAAGTAAGAGTTAATATGATGATAAAATAGGAATAAGGACAAAAATAAGAGTTATTACGATAATAATAATAGTTATAAGGATAAAAATAAGAGTTATTGCGATAATAAGAATAGAAATAAGGATAAGAACAAGAGTTATTACGATAATAATAATAGTAATAAGGATACAAATAAGAGTTATTACATAATAAAAATAGGAATATGGTTGAAAGTAATAGTTATAATGACAATAGTAATAGAAATAAGGATAAAAATAAGAGTTATTACGATAATAATAGTAATAAGGATGAAAATAAGAGTTATAACATAATAAAAATAGGAATAAGGCAGAAAATAATGGTTATAATGATATTAATGATGGTAATAAGGACAAAAATAAGAGTTATTACAATAATAATAATAGTAATAAGGATAAAAATAAGAGTTATTACATAATAAAAATAGGAATAAGGCTGAAAATAATGGTTATAATGATAATAATAGTAGAAATAAGGATAAAAATAAGAGTTATTACGATAATAACAATAGTAATAAGGATAAAAGTAAGAGTTATAACATAATAAAAATAGGAATATGGCAGAAAATAATGGTTATAATGATATTAATGATGGTAATAAGGATAAAAATAAGAGTTATTACGATAATAATAATAGTAATAAGGATAAAAATAAGAGCTATTACATAATAAAAATAGGAGTAAGGCTGAAAATAACAGTTATAATGATAATAATAATAGAAATAAGGATGAAAATAAGAGTTATTACAATAATAATAATAGTAATAAGGATAAAAGTAAGAGTTAATATGATGACAAAATAGGAATAAGGACAAAAATAAGAGTTATTACGATAATAATAATAGTTATAAGGATAAAAATAAGAGTTATTACGATAATAAAAATAGGAACAAGGCAGAAAATAATGGTTATAATGATATTAATGATGGTAATAAGGATAAAAATGAGTTATTACGATAATAATAATAGTAATAAGGATAAAAATAAGATTTATTACATAATAAAAATAGGAATAAGGCAGAAAATAATGGTTATAATGATATTAATGATGGTAATAAGGACAAAAATATGAGTTACTACGATAATAATAATAGTAATAAGGATAAAAATAAGAGTTATTACGATAATAATAATAGTAATAAGGATAAAAATAAGAGTTATTACGATAATAATAGTAATAAGTATAAAAATAAGAGTTATAACATAATAAAAATAGGAATAAGGCAGAAAATAATGGTTATAATGATATTAATGATGGTAATAAGGATAAAAATAAGAGTTATTACGATAATAATAATAGTAATAAGGATAAAAATATGAGTTATTACGATAATAATAGTAATAAGGATAAAAATAAGAGTTATAACATAATAAAAATTGGAATAAGGCAGAAAATAATGGTTATAATGATATTAATGATGGTAATAAGGATAAAAATAAGAGTTATTACGATAATAATAATAGTAATAAGGATAAAAATAAGAGCTATCACATAATAAAAATAGGAATAAGGCTGAACATAATAGTTATGATGATAATAATAATAGAAATAAGGATAAAAATAAGAGTTATTACATAATAAAAATAGGAATAAGGCAGAAAATAATGGTTATAATGATATTAATGATGGTAATAAGGACAAAAATAAGAGTTATTACGATAATAACAGTAATAAGGATAAAAATAAGAGCTATAACATAATAAAAATAGGAATAAGGCAGAAAATAATGGTTATAATGATATTAATGATGGTAATAAGGATAAGAATAAGAGTTATTCCGATAATAATAATAGTAATCAGGATAAAAATAAGAGTTATTGCATAATAAAAATAGGAATATGGCTGAAAGTAATAGTTATAATGACAATAATAATAGAAATAAGGATAAAAATAAGAGTTACTACGATAATAATAATAGTAATAAGGATAAAAATAAGAGATATTACATAATAAAAATAGGAATATGGCTGAAAATAATAGTTATAATGATAATAATAATAGAAATAAGGATAAAAATAAGAGTTATTACGATAATAATAATAGTAATAAGGATAAAAATAAGAGTTATTACGATGATAATAATAGTTATAAGGCTGAAAATAATGGTTATAATGATAATAATAATAGAAATAAGGATAAAAATAAGAGTTATTACGATAATAATGATAGTAATAAGGATAACAATAAGATTTATTACGATAATAATAATAGTAATAAGGATAAAAATAAGAGCTATTACATAATAAAAATAGGAATAAGGCTGAAAATAACAGTTATAATGATAATAATAATAGAAATAAGGATAAAAATAAGAGTTATTACATAATAAAAATAGGAATATGGCTGAAAATAATAGTTATAATGATAATAATAATAGAAATAAGGATAAAAATAAGAGTTATTACGATAATAATAATAGTAATAAGGATAAAAATAAGAGTTATTACGATGATAATAATAGTAATAAGGATAAAAGTAAGAGTTAATATGATGATAAAATAGGAATAAGGACAAAAATAAGAGTTATTACGATAATAATAATAGTTATAAGGATAAAAATAAGATTTATTACATAAAAAATAGGAATAAGGCAGAAAATAATGGTTATAATGATATTAATGATGGTAATAAGGACAAAAATATGAGTTATTACGATAATAATAATAGTAATAAGGATAAAAATAATGGTTATAATGATAATAATAATAGAAATAAGGATAAAAATAAGAGTTATTACATAATAAAAATAGGAATAAGGCTGAAAATAATGGTTATAATGATAATAATAATAGAAATAAGGATAAAAATGAGAGTTATTACATAATAAAAATAGGAATATGGCTGAAAATAATAGTTATAATGACAATAATAATAGTAATAAGGATAAAAATAAGAGTTATAACATAATAAAAATAGGAATAAGGCAGAAAATAATGGTTATAATGATATTAATGATGGTAATAAGGACAAAAATAAGAGTTATTACGATAATAATAATAGTAATAAGGATAAAAATAAGAGTTATTACATAATAAAAATAGGAATAAGGCTGAAAATAATGGTTATAATGATGATAATAATAGAAATAAGGATAAAAATAAGAGTTATTACGATAATAATAATAGTAATAAGGATAAAAGTAAGAGTTAATACGATAATAAAAATAGGAATAAGGTTAAAAATAAGAGTTATTACGATAATAATAATAGAAATAAGGATAAAAAAAAAGAGTTATTACATAATAAAAATAGGAATATGGCTGAAAGTAATAGTTATAATGACAATAATAATAGAAATAAGGATAAAAATAAGAGTTACTACGATAATAATAATAGTAATAAGGATAAAAATAAGAGTTATTACGATGATAATAATAGTAATAAGGATAAAAATAAGAGTTATTACGATAATAATAATAGTAATAAGGATAGAAGTAAGAGTTATAACATAATAAAAATAGGAATAAGGCAGAAAATAATGGTTATAATGATATTAATGATGGTAATAAGGATAAAAATAAGAGTTATTACGATAATAAGAATAGAAATAAGGATAAGAACAAGAGTTATCACATAATAAAAATAGGCACATGGCTGAAAGTAATAGTTATAATGATAATAATAATAGAAATAAGGTTAAAAATAAAAGTTATTACAGTAATAATAATAGTAATAAGGATAAAAGTAAGAGTTAATATGATGATAAAATAGGAATAAGGACAAAAATAAGCGTTATTACGATAATAATAATAGTAATAAGGATAAAAGTAAGAGTTAATATGATGATAAAATAGGAATAAGGACAAAAATAAGAGTTATTACGATAATAATAATAGTTATAAGGATAAAAATAAGAGTTATTGCGATAATAAGAATAGAAATAAGGATAAGAACAAGAGTTATTACGATAATAATAATAGTAATAAGGATAAAAGTAAGAGTTAATATGATGACAAAATAGGAACAAGGACAAAAATAAGAGTTATTACGATAATAATAATAGTTATAAGGATAAAAATAAGAGTTATTACGATAATAAAAATAGGACTAAGGCAGAAAATAATGGTTATAATGATATTAATGATGGTAATAAGGATAAAAATAAGAGTTATTACGATGATAATAATAGTAATAAGGATAAAAGTAAGATTTAATACGATAATAAAAATAGGAATAAGGTTAAAAATGAGAGTTATTTATATAATCATAACAGTGATAAGGCTGAAAATAATAGTTATTACATAATAAAAATAGGAATATGGCTGAAAGTAATAGTTATAATGACAATAATAATAGAAATAAGGATAAAAATAAGAGTTACTACGATAATAATAATAGTAATAAGGATAAAAATAAGAGTTATTACGATGATAATAATAGTATAAAGGATAAAAATAAGAGTTATTACGATAATAATAATAGTAATAAGGATAAAAGTAAGAGTTATAACATAATAAAAATAGGAATAAGGCAGAAAATAATGGTTATAATGATATTAATGATGGTAATAAGGATAAAAATAAGAGTTATTACGATAATAATAATAGTAATGAGGATAAAATTAAGAGCTATCACATAATAAAAATAGGAATAAGGCTGAAAATAATAGTTATAATGATAATAATAATAGAAATAAGGATAAAAATAAGAGTTATTACATAATAAAAATAGGAATATGGCTGAAAATAATAGTTATAATGATAATAATAATAGAAATAAGGATAAAAATAAGAGTTATTACGATAATAATAATAGTAATAAGGATAAAAATAAGAGTTATTACGATGATAATAATAGTAATAAGGATAAAAGTAAGAGTTAATATGATGATAAAATAGGAATAAGGACAAAAATAAGAGTTATTACGATAATAATAATAGTTATAAGGATAAAAATTAGATTTATTACATAAAAAATAGGAATAAGGCAGAAAATAATGGTTATAATGATATTAATGATGGTAATAAGGACAAAAATATGAGTTATTACGATAATAATAATAGTAATAAGGATAAAAATAATGGTTATAATGATAATAATAATAGAAATAAGGATAAAAATAAGAGTTATTACATAATAAAAATAGGAATAAGGCTGAAAATAATGGTTATAATGATAATAATAATAGAAATAAGGATAAAAATAAGAGTTATTACATAATAAAAATAGGAATATGGCTGAAAATAATAGTTATAATGACAATAATAATAGTAATAAGGATAAAAATAAGAGTTATAACATAATAAAAATAGGAATAAGGCAGAAAATAATGGTTATAATGATATTAATGATGGTAATAAGGACAAAAATAAGAGTTATTACGATAATAATAATAGTAATAAGGATAAAAATAAGAGTTATTACATAATAAAAATAGGAATAAGGCTGAAAATAATGGTTATAATGATGATAATAATAGAAATAAGGATAAAAATAAGAGTTATTACGATAATAATAATAGTAATAAGGATAAAAGTAAGAGTTAATACGATAATAAAAATAGGAATAAGGTTAAAAATAAGAGTTATTACGATAATAATAATAGAAATAAGGATAAAAAAAAAGAGTTATTACATAATAAAAATAGGAATATGGCTGAAAGTAATAGTTATAATGACAATAATAATAGAAATAAGGATAAAAATAAGAGTTACTACGATAATAATAATAGTAATAAGGATAAAAATAAGAGTTATTACGATGATAATAATAGTAATAAGGATAAAAATAAGAGTTATTACGATAATAATAATAGTAATAAGGATAAAAGTAAGAGTTATAACATAATAAAAATAGGAATAAGGCAGAAAATAATGGTTATAATGATATTAATGATGGTAATAAGGATAAAAATAAGAGTTATTACGATAATAAGAATAGAAATAAGGATAAGAACAAGAGTTATCACATAATAAAAATAGGCACATGGCTGAAAGTAATAGTTATAATGATAATAATAATAGAAATAAGGTTAAAAATAAAAGTTATTACAGTAATAATAATAGTAATAAGGATAAAAGTAAGAGTTAATATGATGATAAAATAGGAATAAGGACAAAAATAAGCGTTATTACGATAATAATAATAGTAATAAGGATAAAAGTAAGAGTTAATATGATGATAAAATAGGAATAAGGACAAAAATAAGAGTTATTACGATAATAATAATAGTTATAAGGATAAAAATAAGAGTTATTGCGATAATAAGAATAGAAATAAGGATAAGAACAAGAGTTATTACGATAATAATAATAGTAATAAGGATAAAAGTAAGAGTTAATATGATGACAAAATAGGAACAAGGACAAAAATAAGAGTTATTACGATAATAATAATAGTTATAAGGATAAAAATAAGAGTTATTACGATAATAAAAATAGGACTAAGGCAGAAAATAATGGTTATAATGATATTAATGATGGTAATAAGGATAAAAATAAGAGTTATTACGATGATAATAATAGTAATAAGGATAAAAGTAAGATTTAATACGATAATAAAAATAGGAATAAGGTTAAAAATGAGAGTTATTTATATAATCATAACAGTGATAAGGCTGAAAATAATAGTTATTACATAATAAAAATAGGAATATGGCTGAAAGTAATAGTTATAATGACAATAATAATAGAAATAAGGATAAAAATAAGAGTTACTACGATAATAATAATAGTAATAAGGATAAAAATAAGAGTTATTACGATGATAATAATAGTATAAAGGATAAAAATAAGAGTTATTACGATAATAATAATAGTAATAAGGATAAAAGTAAGAGTTATAACATAATAAAAATAGGAATAAGGCAGAAAATAATGGTTATAATGATATTAATGATGGTAATAAGGATAAAAATAAGAGTTATTACGATAATAATAATAGTAATGAGGATAAAATTAAGAGCTATCACATAATAAAAATAGGAATAAGGCTGAAAATAATAGTTATAATGATAACAATAATAGAAATAAGGATAAAAATAAGAGTTATTACATAATAAAAATAGGAATATGGCTGAAAATAATAGTTATAATGATAATAATAATAGAAATAAGGATAAAAATAAGAGTTATTACGATAATAATAATAGTAATAAGGATAAAAATAAGAGTTATTACGATGATAATAATAGTAATAAGGATAAAAGTAAGAGTTAATATGATGATAAAATAGGAATAAGGACAAAAATAAGAGTTATTACGATAATAATAATAGTTATAAGGATAAAAATTAGATTTATTACATAAAAAATAGGAATAAGGCAGAAAATAATGGTTATAATGATATTAATGATGGTAATAAGGACAAAAATATGAGTTATTACGATAATAATAATAGTAATAAGGATAAAAATAATGGTTATAATGATAATAATAATAGAAATAAGGATAAAAATAAGAGTTATTACATAATAAAAATAGGAATAAGGCTGAAAATAATGGTTATAATGATAATAATAATAGAAATAAGGATAAAAATAAGAGTTATTACATAATAAAAATAGGAATATGGCTGAAAATAATAGTTATAATGACAATAATAATAGTAATAAGGATAAAAATAAGAGTTATAACATAATAAAAATAGGAATAAGGCAGAAAATAATGGTTATAATGATATTAATGATGGTAATAAGGACAAAAATAAGAGTTATTACGATAATAATAATAGTAATAAGGATAAAAATAAGAGTTATTACACAATAAAAATAGGAATAAGGCTGAAAATAATGGTTATAATGATGATAATAATAGAAATAAGGATAAAAATAAGAGTTATTACGATAATAATAATAGTAATAAGGTTAAAAGTAAGAGTTAATACGATAATAAAAATAGGAATAAGGTTAAAAATAAGAGTTATTACGATAATAATAATAGTAATAAGGATAAAAAAAAGAGTTATTACGGTGATAATAATAGTATAAAGGATAAAAATAAGAGTTATTACGATAATAATAATAGTAATAAGGATAAAAGTAAGAGTTATAACATAATAAAAATAGGGATAAGGCTGAAAATAATGGTTATAATGATATTAATGATGGTAATAAGGACAAAAATAAGAGTTATTACGATAATAATAATAGTAATAAGGATAAAAATAAGAGTTATTACATAATAAAAATAGGAATAAGGCTGAAAATAATGGTTATAATGATGATAATAATAGAAATAAGGATAAAAATAAGAGTTATTACGATAATAATAATAGTAATAAGGATAAAAGTAAGAGTTAATACGATAATAAAAATAGGAATAAGGTTAAAAATAAGAGTTATTACGATAATAATAATAGTAATAAGGACAAAAAAAAGAGTTATTACATAATAAAAATAGGAATATGGCTGAAAGTAATAGTTATAATGACAATAATAATAGAAATAAGGATAAAAATAAGAGTTACTACGATAATAATAATAGTAATAAGGATAAAAATAAGAGTTATTACATAATAAAAATAGGAATAAGGCTGAAAATAATGGTTATAATGATAATAATAGTAGAAATAAGGATAAAAATAAGAGTTATTACAGTAATAATAATAGTAATAAGGATAAAAGTAAGAGTTAATATGATGATAAAATAGGAATAAGGACAAAAATAAGAGATATTAGGATAATAATAATAGTAATAAGGATAAAACTAAGAGTTAATATGATGATAAAATAGGAATAAGGATAAAAATAAGAGTTATAACATAATAAAAATAGGAATAAGGCAGAAAATAATGGTTATAATGATATTAATGATGGTAATAAGGATAAAAATAAGAGTTATTACGATAATAATAATAGTAATAAGGATAAAAATAAGAGCTATCACATAATAAAAATAGGAATAAGGCTGAACATAATAGTTATGATGATAATAATAATAGAAATAAGGATAAAAATAAGAGTTATTACATAATAAAAATAGGAATAAGGCAGAAAGTAATGGTTATAATGATATTAATGATGGTAATAAGGACAAAAATAAGAGTTATTACGATAATAACAGTAATAAGGATAAAAATAAGAGCTATAACATAATAAAAATAGGAATAAGGCAGAAAATAATGGTTATAATGATATTAATGATGGTAATAAGGATAAGAATAAGAGTTATTCCGATAATAATAATAGTAATCAGGATAAAAATAAGAGTTATTGCATAATAAAAATAGGAATATGGCTGAAAGTAATAGTTATAATGACAATAATAATAGAAATAAGGATAAAAATAAGAGTTACTACGATAATAATAATAGTAATAAGGATAAAAATAAGAGATATTACATAATAAAAATAGGAATATGGCTGAAAATAATAGTTATAATGATAATAATAATAGAAATAAGGATAAAAATAAGAGTTATTACGATAATAATAATAGTAATAAGGATAAAAATAAGAGTTATTACGATGATAATAATAGTTATAAGGATAAAAATAAGAGTTATTACGATAATAAGAATAGAAATAAGGATAAGAACAAGAGTTATCACATAATAAAAATAGGCACATGGCTGAAAGTAATAGTTATAATGATAATAATAATAGAAATAAGGTTAAAAATAAAAGTTATTACAGTAATAATAATAGTAATAAGGATAAAAGTAAGAGTTAATATGATGATAAAATAGGAATAAGGACAAAAATAAGCGTTATTACGATAATAATAATAGTAATAAGGATAAAAGTAAGAGTTAATATGATGATAAAATAGGAATAAGGACAAAAATAAGAGTTATTACGATAATAATAATAGTTATAAGGATAAAAATAAGAGTTATTGCGATAATAAGAATAGAAATAAGGATAAGAACACGAGTTATTACGATAATAATAATAGTAATAAGGATAAAAGTAAGAGTTAATATGATGACAAAATAGGAACAAGGACAAAAATAAGAGTTATTACGATAATAATAATAGTTATAAGGATAAAAATAAGAGTTATTACGATAATAAAAATAGTAATAAGGATAAAAATAAGAGCTATTACATAATAAAAATAGGAATAAGGCTGAAAATAACAGTTATAATGATAATAATAATAGTAATAAGGATAAAAATAAGAGTTATAACATAATAAAAATAGGAATAAGGCAGAAAATAATGGTTATAATGATATTAATGATGGTAATAAGGACAAAAATAAGAGTTATTACGATAATAATAATAGTAATAAGGATAAAAATAAGAGTTATTACATAATAAAAATAGGAATAAGGCTGAAAATAATGGTTATAATGATGATAATAATAGAAATAAGGATAAAAATAAGAGTTATTACGATAATAATAATAGTAATAAGGATAAAAGTAAGAGTTAATACGATAATAAAAATAGGAATAAGGTTAAAAATAAGAGTTATTACGATAATAATAATAGAAATAAGGATAAAAAAAAAGAGTTATTACATAATAAAAATAGGAATATGGCTGAAAGTAATAGTTATAATGACAATAATAATAGAAATAAGGATAAAAATAAGAGTTACTACGATAATAATAATAGTAATAAGGATAAAAATAAGAGTTATTACGATGATAATAATAGTAATAAGGATAAAAATAAGAGTTATTACGATAATAATAATAGTAATAAGGATAAAAGTAAGAGTTATAACATAATAAAAATAGGAATAAGGCAGAAAATAATGGTTATAATGATATTAATGATGGTAATAAGGATAAAAATAAGAGTTATTACGATAATAAGAATAGAAATAAGGATAAGAACAAGAGTTATCACATAATAAAAATAGGCACATGGCTGAAAGTAATAGTTATAATGATAATAATAATAGAAATAAGGTTAAAAATAAAAGTTATTACAGTAATAATAATAGTAATAAGGATAAAAGTAAGAGTTAATATGATGATAAAATAGGAATAAGGACAAAAATAAGCGTTATTACGATAATAATAATAGTAATAAGGATAAAAGTAAGAGTTAATATGATGATAAAATAGGAATAAGGACAAAAATAAGAGTTATTACGATAATAATAATAGTTATAAGGATAAAAATAAGAGTTATTGCGATAATAAGAATAGAAATAAGGATAAGAACAAGAGTTATTACGATAATAATAATAGTAATAAGGATAAAAGTAAGAGTTAATATGATGACAAAATAGGAACAAGGACAGAAATAAGAGTTATTACGATAATAATAATAGTTATAAGGATAAAAATAAGAGTTATTACGATAATAAAAATAGGAATAAGGCAGAAAATAATGGTTATAATGATATTAATGATGGTAATAAGGATAAAAATAAGAGTTATTACGATAATAATAATAGTAATGAGGATAAAATTAAGAGCTATCACATAATAAAAATAGGAATAAGGCTGAAAATAATAGTTATAATGATAATAATAATAGAAATAAGGATAAAAATAAGAGTTATTACATAATAAAAATAGGAATATGGCTGAAAATAATAGTTATAATGATAATAATAATAGAAATAAGGATAAAAATAAGAGTTATTACGATAATAATAATAGTAATAAGGATAAAAATAAGAGTTATTACGATGATAATAATAGTAATAAGGATAAAAGTAAGAGTTAATATGATGATAAAATAGGAATAAGGACAAAAATAAGAGTTATTACGATAATAATAATAGTTATAAGGATAAAAATTAGATTTACTACATAAAAAATAGGAATAAGGCAGAAAATAATGGTTATAATGATATTAATGATGGTAATAAGGACAAAAATATGAGTTATTACGATAATAATAATAGTAATAAGGATAAAAATAATGGTTATAATGATAATAATAATAGAAATAAGGATAAAAATAAGAGTTATTACATAATAAAAATAGGAATAAGGCTGAAAATAATGGTTATAATGATATTAATGATGGTAATAAGGATAAAAATGAGTTATTACGATAATAATAATAGTAATAAGGATAAAAATAAGATTTATTACATAATAAAAATAGGAATAAGGCAGAAAATAATGGTTATAATGATATTAATGATGGTAATAAGGACAAAAATATGAGTTACTACGATAATAATAATAGTAATAAGGATAAAAATAAGAGCTATCACATAATAAAAATAGGAATAAGGCTGAACATAATAGTTATGATGATAATAATAATAGAAATAAGGATAAAAATAAGAGTTATTACATAATAAAAATAGGAATAAGGCAGAAAATAATGGTTATAATGATATTAATGATGGTAATAAGGACAAAAATAAGAGTTATTACGATAATAACAGTAATAAGGATAAAAATAAGAGCTATAACATAATAAAAATAGGAATAAGGCAGAAAATAATGGTTATAATGATATTAATGATGGTAATAAGGATAAGAATAAGAGTTATTCCGATAATAATAATAGTAATCAGGATAAAAATAAGAGTTATTGCATAATAAAAATAGGAATATGGCTGAAAGTAATAGTTATAATGACAATAATAATAGAAATAAGGATAAAAATAAGAGTTACTACGATAATAATAATAGTAATAAGGATAAAAATAAGAGATATTACATAATAAAAATAGGAATATGGCTGAAAATAATAGTTATAATGATAATAATAATAGAAATAAGGATAAAAATAAGAGTTATTACGATAATAATAATAGTAATAAGGATAAAAATAAGAGTTATTACGATGATAATAATAGTTATAAGGCTGAAAATAATGGTTATAATGATAATAATAATAGAAATAAGGATAAAAATAAGAGTTATTACGATAATAATGATAGTAATAAGGATAACAATAAGATTTATTACGATAATAATAATAGTAATAAGGATAAAAATAAGAGCTATTACATAATAAAAATAGGAATAAGGCTGAAAATAACAGTTATAATGATAATAATAATAGAAATAAGGATAAAAATAAGAGTTATTACATAATAAAAATAGGAATATGGCTGAAAATAATAGTTATAATGATAATAATAATAGAAATAAGGATAAAAATAAGAGTTATTACGATAATAATAATAGTAATAAGGATAAAAATAAGAGTTATTACGATGATAATAATAGTAATAAGGATAAAAGTAAGAGTTAATATGATGATAAAATAGGAATAAGGACAAAAATAAGAGTTATTACGATAATAATAATAGTTATAAGGATAAAAATAAGATTTATTACATAAAAAATAGGAATAAGGCAGAAAATAATGGTTATAATGATATTAATGATGGTAATAAGGACAAAAATATGAGTTATTACGATAATAATAATAGTAATAAGGATAAAAATAATGGTTATAATGATAATAATAATAGAAATAAGGATAAAAATAAGAGTTATTACATAATAAAAATAGGAATAAGGCTGAAAATAATGGTTATAATGATAATAATAATAGAAATAAGGATAAAAATGAGAGTTATTACATAATAAAAATAGGAATATGGCTGAAAATAATAGTTATAATGACAATAATAATAGTAATAAGGATAAAAATAAGAGTTATAACATAATAAAAATAGGAATAAGGCAGAAAATAATGGTTATAATGATATTAATGATGGTAATAAGGACAAAAATAAGAGTTATTACGATAATAATAATAGTAATAAGGATAAAAATAAGAGTTATTACATAATAAAAATAGGAATAAGGCTGAAAATAATGGTTATAATGATGATAATAATAGAAATAAGGATAAAAATAAGAGTTATTACGATAATAATAATAGTAATAAGGATAAAAGTAAGAGTTAATACGATAATAAAAATAGGAATAAGGTTAAAAATAAGAGTTATTACGATAATAATAATAGAAATAAGGATAAAAAAAAGAGTTATTACATAATAAAAATAGGAATATGGCTGAAAGTAATAGTTATAATGACAATAATAATAGAAATAAGGATAAAAATAAGAGTTACTACGATAATAATAATAGTAATAAGGATAAAAATAAGAGTTATTACGATGATAATAATAGTAATAAGGATAAAAATAAGAGTTATTACGATAATAATAATAGTAATAAGGATAAAAGTAAGAGTTATAACATAATAAAAATAGGAATAAGGCAGAAAATAATGGTTATAATGATATTAATGATGGTAATAAGGATAAAAATAAGAGTTATTACGATAATAAGAATAGTAATAAGGATAAGAACAAGAGTTATCACATAATAAAAATAGGCACATGGCTGAAAGTAATAGTTATAATGATAATAATAATAGAAATAAGGTTAAAAATAAAAGTTATTACAGTAATAATAATAGTAATAAGGATAAAAGTAAGAGTTAATATGATGATAAAATAGGAATAAGGACAAAAATAAGCGTTATTACGATAATAATAATAGTAATAAGGATAAAAGTAAGAGTTAATATGATGATAAAATAGGAATAAGGACAAAAATAAGAGTTATTACGATAATAATAATAGTTATAAGGATAAAAATAAGAGTTATTGCGATAATAAGAATAGAAATAAGGATAAGAACAAGAGTTATTACGATAATAATAATAGTAATAAGGATAAAAGTAAGAGTTAATATGATGACAAAATAGGAACAAGGACAAAAATAAGAGTTATTACGATAATAATAATAGTTATAAGGATAAAAATAAGAGTTATTACGATAATAAAAATAGGACTAAGGCAGAAAATAATGGTTATAATGATATTAATGATGGTAATAAGGATAAAAATAAGAGTTATTACGATGATAATAATAGTAATAAGGATAAAAGTAAGATTTAATACGATAATAAAAATAGGAATAAGGTTAAAAATGAGAGTTATTTATATAATCATAACAGTGATAAGGCTGAAAATAATAGTTATTACGATAATAATAATAGTAATAAGGATAACAATAAGATTTATTACGATAATAATAATAGTAATAAGGATAAAAATAAGAGCTATTACATAATAAAAATAGGAATAAGGCTGAAAATAACAGTTATAATGATAATAATAATAGAAATAAGGATAAAAATAAGAGTTATTACAATAATAATAATAGTAATAAGGATAAAAGTAAGAGTTAATACGATAATAAAAATAGGAATAAGGTTAAAAATAAGAGTTATTACGATAATAATAATAGTAATAAGGATAAAAATAAGAGTTATTACATAATAAAAATAGGAATATGGCTGAAAGTAATAGTTATAATGACAATAATAATAGAAATAAGGATAAAAATAAGAGTTACTACGATAATAATAATAGTAATAAGGATAAAAATAAGAGTTATTACGATGATAATAATAGTATAAAGGATAAAAATAAGAGTTATTACGATAATAATAATAGTAATAAGGATAAAAGTAAGAGTTATAACATAATAAAAATAGGAATAAGGCAGAAAATAATGGTTATAATGATATTAATGATGGTAATAAGGATAAAAATAAGAGTTATTACGATAATAATAATAGTAATGAGGATAAAATTAAGAGCTATCACATAATAAAAATAGGAATAAGGCTGAAAATAATAGTTATAATGATAATAATAATAGAAATAAGGATAAAAATAAGAGTTATTACATAATAAAAATAGGAATATGGCTGAAAATAATAGTTATAATGATAATAATAATAGAAATAAGGATAAAAATAAGAGTTATTACGATAATAATAATAGTAATAAGGATAAAAATAAGAGTTATTACGATGATAATAATAGTAATAAGGATAAAAGTAAGAGTTAATATGATGATGAAATAGGAATAAGGACAAAAATAAGAGTTATTACGATAATAATAATAGTTATAAGGATAAAAATTAGATTTATTACATAAAAAATAGGAATAAGGCAGAAAATAATGGTTATAATGATATTAATGATGGTAATAAGGACAAAAATATGAGTTATTACGATAATAATAATAGTAATAAGGATAAAAATAATGGTTATAATGATAATAATAATAGAAATAAGGATAAAAATAAGAGTTATTACATAATAAAAATAGGAATAAGGCTGAAAATAATGGTTATAATGATAATAATAATAGAAATAAGGATAAAAATGAGAGTTATTACATAATAAAAATAGGAATATGGCTGAAAATAATAGTTATAATGACAATAATAATAGTAATAAGGATAAAAATAAGAGTTATAACATAATAAAAATAGGAATAAGGCAGAAAATAATGGTTATAATGATATTAATGATGGTAATAAGGACAAAAATAAGAGTTATTACGATAATAATAATAGTAATAAGGATAAAAATAAGAGTTATTACATAATAAAAATAGGAATAAGGCTGAAAATAATGGTTATAATGATGATAATAATAGAAATAAGGATAAAAATAAGAGTTATTACGATAATAATAATAGTAATAAGGATAAAAGTAAGAGTTAATACCATAATAAAAATAGGAATAAGGTTAAAAATAAGAGTTATTACGATAATAATAATAGAAATAAGGATAAAAAAAAGAGTTATTACATAATAAAAATAGGAATATGGCTGAAAGTAATAGTTATAATGACAATAATAATAGAAATAAGGATAAAAATAAGAGTTACTACGATAATAATAATAGTAATAAGGATAAAAATAAGAGTTATTACGATGATAATAATAGTAATAAGGATAAAAATAAGAGTTATTACGATAATAATAATAGTAATAAGGATAAAAGTAAGAGTTATAACATAATAAAAATAGGAATAAGGCAGAAAATAATGGTTATAATGATATTAATGATGGTAATAAGGATAAAAATAAGAGTTATTACGATAATAAGAATAGAAATAAGGATAAGAACAAGAGTTATCACATAATAAAAATAGGCACATGGCTGAAAGTAATAGTTATAATGATAATAATAGTAGAAATAAGGTTAAAAATAAAAGTTATTACAGTAATAATAATAGTAATAAGGATAAAAGTAAGAGTTAATATGATGATAAAATAGGAATAAGGACAAAAATAAGCGTTATTACGATAATAATAATAGTAATAAAGATAAAAGTAAGAGTTAATATGATGATAAAATAGGAATAAGGACAAAAATAAGAGTTATTACGATAATAATAATAGTTATAAGGATAAAAATAAGAGTTATTGCGATAATAAGAATAGAAATAAGGATAAGAACAAGAGTTATTACGATAATAATAATAGTAATAAGGATAAAAGTAAGAGTTAATATGATGACAAAATAGGAACAAGGACAAAAATAAGAGTTATTACGATAATAATAATAGTTATAAGGATAAAAATAAGAGTTATTACGATAATAAAAATAGGACTAAGGCAGAAAATAATGGTTATAATGATATTAATGATGGTAATAAGGATAAAAATAAGAGTTATTACGATGATAATAATAGTAATAAGGATAAAAGTAAGATTTAATACGATAATAAAAATAGGAATAAGGTTAAAAATGAGAGTTATTTATATAATCATAACAGTGATAAGGCTGAAAATAATAGTTATTACGATAATAATAATAGTAATAAGGATAACAATAAGATTTATTACGATAATAATAATAGTAATAAGGATAAAAATAAGAGCTATTACATAATAAAAATAGGAATAAGGCTGAAAATAACAGTTATAATGATAATAATAATAGAAATAAGGATAAAAATAAGAGTTATTACAATAATAATAATAGTAATAAGGATAAAAGTAAGAGTTAATACGATAATAAAAATAGGAATAAGGTTAAAAATAAGAGTTATTACGATAATAATAATAGTAATAAGGATAAAAATAAGAGTTATTACATAATAAAAATAGGAATATGGCTGAAAGTAATAGTTATAATGACAATAATAATAGAAATAAGGATAAAAATAAGAGTTACTACGATAATAATAATAGTAATAAGGATAAAAATAAGAGTTATTACGATGATAATAATAGTATAAAGGATAAAAATAAGAGTTATTACGATAATAATAATAGTAATAAGGATAAAAGTAAGAGTTATAACATAATAAAAATAGGAATAAGGCAGAAAATAATGGTTATAATGATATTAATGATGGTAATAAGGATAAAAATAAGAGTTATTACGATAATAATAATAGTAATGAGGATAAAATTAAGAGCTATCACATAATAAAAATAGGAATAAGGCTGAAAATAATAGTTATAATGATAATAATAATAGAAATAAGGATAAAAATAAGAGTTATTACATAATAAAAATAGGAATATGGCTGAAAATAATAGTTATAATGATAATAATAATAGGAATAAGGACAAAAATAAGAGTTATTACGATAATAATAATAGTTATAAGGATAAAAATTAGATTTATTACATAAAAAATAGGAATAAGGCAGAAAATAATGGTTATAATGATATTAATGATGGTAATAAGGACAAAAATATGAGTTATTACGATAATAATAATAGTAATAAGGATAAAAATAATGGTTATAATGATAATAATAATAGAAATAAGGATAAAAATAAGAGTTATTACATAATAAAAATAGGAATAAGGCTGAAAATAATGGTTATAATGATAATAATAATAGAAATAAGGATAAAAATAAGAGTTATTACATAATAAAAATAGGAATATGACTGAAAATAATAGTTATAATGACAATAATAATAGTAATAAGGATAAAAATAAGAGTTATAACATAATAAAAATAGGAATAAGGCAGAAAATAATGGTTATAATGATATTAATGATGGTAATAAGGACAAAAATAAGAGTTATTACGATAATAATAATAGTAATAAGGATAAAAATAAGAGTTATTACACAATAAAAATAGGAATAAGGCTGAAAATAATGGTTATAATGATGATAATAATAGAAATAAGGATAAAAATAAGAGTTATTACGATAATAATAATAGTAATAAGGTTAAAAGTAAGAGTTAATACGATAATAAAAATAGGAATAAGGTTAAAAATAAGAGTTATTACGATAATAATAATAGTAATAAGGATAAAAAAAAGAGTTATTACATAATAAAAATAGGAATATGGCTGAAAGTAATAGTTATAATGACAATAATAATAGAAATAAGGATAAAAATAAGAGTTACTACGATAATAATAATAGTAATAAGGATAAAAATAAGAGTTATTACGATGATAATAATAGTATAAAGGATAAAAATAAGAGTTATTACGATAATAATAATAGTAATAAGGATAAAAGTAAGAGTTATAACATAATAAAAATAGGAATAAGGCTGAAAATAATGGTTATAATGATATTAATGATGGTAATAAGGACAAAAATAAGAGTTATTACGATAATAATAATAGTAATAAGGATAAAAATAAGAGGTATTACATAATAAAAATAGGAATAAGGCTGAAAATAATGGTTATAATGATGATAATAATAGAAATAAGGATAAAAATAAGAGTTATTACGATAATAATAATAGTAATAAGGATAAAAGTAAGAGTTAATACGATAATAAAAATAGGAATAAGGTTAAAAATAAGAGTTATTACGATAATAATAATAGAAATAAGGATAAGAACAAGAGTTATCACATAATAAAAATAGGCACATGGCTGAAAGTAATAGTTATAATGATAATAATAATAGAAATAAGGTTAAAAATAAAAGTTATTACAGTAATAATAATAGTAATAAGGATAAAAGTAAGAGTTAATATGATGATAAAATAGGAATAAGGACAAAAATAAGCGTTATTACGATAATAATAATAGTAATAAGGATAAAAGTAAGAGTTAATATGATGATAAAATAGGAATAAGGACAAAAATAAGAGTTATTACGATAATAATAATAGTTATAAGGATAAAAATAAGAGTTATTGCGATAATAAGAATAGAAATAAGGATAAGAACAAGAGTTATTACGATAATAATAATAGTAATAACGATAAAAGTAAGAGTTAATATGATGACAAAATAGGAACAAGGACAAAAATAAGAATTATTACGATAATAATAATAGTTATAAGGATAAAAATAAGAGTTATTACGATAATAAAAATAGGACTAAGGCAGAAAATAATGGTTATAATGATATTAATGATGGTAATAAGGATAAAAATAAGAGTTATTACGATGATAATAATAGTAATAAGGATAAAAGTAAGATTTAATACGATAATAAAAATAGGAATAAGGTTAAAAATGAGAGTTATTTATATAATCATAACAGTGATAAGGCTGAAAATAATAGTTATTACGATAATAATAATAGTAATAAGGATAACAATAAGATTTATTACGATAATAATAATAGTAATAAGGATAAAAATAAGAGCTATTACATAATAAAAATAGGAATAAGGCTGAAAATAACAGTTATAATGATAATAATAATAGAAATAAGGATAAAAATAAGAGTTATTACAATAATAATAATAGTAATAAGGATAAAAGTAAGAGTTAATACGATAATAAAAATAGGAATAAGGTTAAAAATAAGAGTTATTACGATAATAATAATAGTAATAAGGATAAAAATAAGAGTTATTACATAATAAAAATAGGAATATGGCTGAAAGTAATAGTTATAATGACAATAATAATAGAAATAAGGATAAAAATAAGAGTTACTACGATAATAATAATAGTAATAAGGATAAAAATAAGAGTTATTACGATGATAATAATAGTATAAAGGATAAAAATAAGAGTTATTACGATAATAATAATAGTAATAAGGATAAAAGTAAGAGTTATAACATAATAAAAATAGGAATAAGGCAGAAAATAATGGTTATAATGATATTAATGATGGTAATAAGGATAAAAATAAGAGTTATTACGATAATAATAATAGTAATGAGGATAAAATTAAGAGCTATCACATAATAAAAATAGGAATAAGGCTGAAAATAATAGTTATAATGATAATAATAATAGAAATAAGGATAAAAATAAGAGTTATTACATAATAAAAATAGGAATATGGCTGAAAATAATAGTTATAATGATAATAATAATAGAAATAAGGATAAAAATAAGAGTTATTACGATAATAATAATAGTAATAAGGATAAAAATAAGAGTTATTACGATGATAATAATAGTAATAAGGATAAAAGTAAGAGTTAATATGATGATAAAATAGGAATAAGGACAAAAATAAGAGTTATTACGATAATAATAATAGTTATAAGGATAAAAATAAGATTTATTACATAATAAAAATAGGAATAAGGCAGAAAATAATGGTTATAATGATATTAATGATGGTAATAAGGACAAAAATATGTGTTATTACGATAATAATAATAGTAATAAGGATAAAAATAATGGTTATAATGATAATAATAATAGAAATAAGGATAAAAATAAGAGTTATTACATAATAAATATAGGAATAAGGCTGAAAATAATGGTTATAATGATAATAATAATAGAAATAAGGATAAAAATAAGAGTTATTACATAATAAAAATAGGAATATGGCTGAAAATAATAGTTATAATGACAATAATAATAGTAATAAGGATAAAAATAAGAGTTATAACATAATAAAAATAGGAATAAGGCAGAAAATAATGGTTATAATGATATTAATGATGGTAATAAGGACAAAAATAAGAGTTATTACGATAATAATAATAGTAATAAGGATAAAAATAAGAGTTATTACATAATAAAAATAGGAATAAGGCTGAAAATAATGGTTATAATGATGATAATAATAGAAATAAGGATAAAAATAAGAGTTATTACGATAATAATAATAGTAATAAGGATAAAAGTAAGAGTTAATACGATAATAAAAATAGGAATAAGGTTAAAAATAAGAGTTATTACGATAATAATAATAGTAATAAGGATAAAAAAAAGAGTTATTGCATAATAAAAATAGGAATATGGCTGAAAGCAATAGTTATAATGACAATAATAATAGAAATAAGGATAAAAATAAGAGTTACTACGATAATAATAATAGTAATAAGGATAAAAATAAGAGTTATTACGATGATAATAATAGTAATAAGGATAAAAATAAGAGTTATTACGATAATAATAATAGTAATAAGGATAAAAGTAAGAGTTATAACATAATAAAAATAGGAATAAGGCAGAAAATAATGGTTATAATGATATTAATGATGGTAATAAGGATAAAAATAAGAGTTATTACGATAATAATAATAGTAATGAGGATAAAATTAAGAGCTATCACATAATAAAAATAGGAATAAGGCTGAAAATAATAGTTATAATGATAATAATAATAGAAATAAGGATAAAAATAAGAGTTATTACATAATAAAAATAGGAATATGGCTGAAAATAATAGTTATAATGATAATAATAATAGAAATAAGGATAAAAATAAGAGTTATTACGATAATAATAATAGTAATAAGAATAAAAATAAGAGTTATTACGATGATAATAATAGTAATAAGGATAAAAGTAAGAGTTAATATGATGATAAAATAGGAATAAGGACAAAAATAAGAGTTATTACGATAATAATAATAGTTATAAGGATAAAAATAAGATTTATTACATAATAAAAATAGGAATAAGGCAGAAAATAATGGTTATAATGATATTAATGATGGTAATAAGGACAAAAATAAGAGTTATTACGATAATAATAATAGTAATAAGGATAAAAATAAGAGTTATTACATAATAAAAATAGGAATAAGGCTGAAAATAATGGTTATAATGATGATAATAATAGAAATAAGGATAAAAATAAGAGTTATTACGATAATAATAATAGTAATAAGGATAAAAGTAAGAGTTAATACGATAATAAAAATAGGAATAAGGTTAAAAATAAGAGTTATTACGATAATAATAATAGTAATAAGTATAAAAAAAGAGTTATTACGATAATAATAATAGTAATAAGGATAAAAATAAGAGTTATTACGATGATAATAATAGTAATAAGGATAAAAGTAAGAGTTAATATGATGATAAAATAGGAATAAGGACAAAAATAAGAGTTATTACGATAATAATAATAGTTATAAGGATAAAAATTAGATTTATTACATAAAAAATAGGAATAAGCCAGAAAATAATGGTTATAATGATAATAATAATAGAAATAAGGATAAAAATAAGAGTTATTACATAATAAATATAGGAATAAGGCTGAAAATAATGGTTATAATGATAATAATAATAGAAATAAGGATAAAAATAAGAGTTATTACATAATAAAAATAGGAATATGGCTGAAAATAATAGTTATAATGACAATAATAATAGTAATAAGGATAAAAATAAGAGTTATAACATAACAAAAATAGGAATAAGGCAGAAAATAATGGTTATAATGATATTAATGATGGTAATAAGGACAAAAATAAGAGTTATTACGATAATAATAATAGTAATAAGGATAAAAATAAGAGTTATTACATAATAAAAATAGGAATAAGGCTGAAAATAATGGTTATAATGATGATAATAATAGAAATAAGGATAAAAATAAGAGTTATTACGATAATAATAATAGTAATAAGGATAAAAGTAAGAGTTAATACGATAATAAAAATAGGAATAAGGTTAAAAATAAGAGTTATTACGATAATAATAATAGTAATAAGGATAAAAAAAAGAGTTATTGCATAATAAAAATAGGAATATGGCTGAAAGCAATAGTTATAATGACAATAATAATAGAAATAAGGATAAAAATAAGAGTTACTACGATAATAATAATAGTAATAAGGATAAAAATAAGAGTTATTACGATGATAATAATAGTAATAAGGATAAAAATAAGAGTTATTACGATAATAATAATAGTAATAAGGATAAAAGTAAGAGTTATAACATAATAAAAATAGGAATAAGGCAGAAAATAATGGTTATAATGATATTAATGATGGTAATAAGGATAAAAATAAGAGTTATTACGATAATAATAATAGTAATGAGGATAAAATTAAGAGCTATCACATAATAAAAATAGGAATAAGGCTGAAAATAATAGTTATAATGATAATAATAATAGAAATAAGGATAAAAATAAGAGTTATTACATAATAAAAATAGGAATATGGCTGAAAATAATAGTTATAATGATAATAATAATAGAAATAAGGATAAAAATAAGAGTTATTACGATAATAATAATAGTAATAAGGATAAAAATAAGAGTTATTACGATGATAATAATAGTAATAAGGATAAAAGTAAGAGTTAATATGATGATAAAATAGGAATAAGGACAAAAATAAGAGTTATTACGATAATAATAATAGTTATAAGGATAAAAATAAGATTTATTACATAATAAAAATAGGAATAAGGCAGAAAATAATGGTTATAATGATATTAATGATGGTAATAAGGACAAAAATAAGAGTTATTACGATAATAATAATAGTAATAAGGATAAAAATAAGAGTTATTACATAATAAAAATAGGAATAAGGCTGAAAATAATGGTTATAATGATGATAATAATAGAAATAAGGATAAAAATAAGAGTTATTACGATAATAATAATAGTAATAAGGATAAAAGTAAGAGTTAATACGATAATAAAAATACGAATAAGGTTAAAAATAAGAGTTATTACGATAATAATAATAGTAATAAGGATAAAAAAAGAGTTATTACGATAATAATAATAGTAATAAGGATAAAAATAAGAGTTATTACGATGATAATAATAGTAATAAGGATAAAAGTAAGAGTTAATATGATGATAAAATAGGAATAAGGACAAAAATAAGAGTTATTACGATAATAATAATAGTTATAAGGATAAAAATTAGATTTATTACATAAAAAATAGGAATAAGCCAGAAAATAATGGTTATAATGATAATAATAATAGAAATAAGGATAAAAATAAGAGTTATTACATAATAAAAATAGGAATAAGGCTGAAAATAATGGTTATAATGATAATAATAATAGAAATAAGGATAAAAATAAGAGTTATTACATAATAAAAATAGGAATATGGCTGAAAATAATAGTTATAATGACAATAATAATAGTAATAAGGATAAAAATAAGAGTTATAACATAATAAAAATAGGAATAAGGCAGAAAATAATGGTTATAATGATATTAATGATGGTAATAAGGACAAAAATAAGAGTTATTACGATAATAATAATAGTAATAAGGATAAAAATAAGAGTTATTACACAATAAAAATAGGAATAAGGCTGAAAATAATGGTTATAATGATGATAATAATAGAAATAAGGATAAAAATAAGAGTTATTACGATAATAATAATAGTAATAAGGTTAAAAGTAAGAGTTAATACGATAATAAAAATAGGAATAAGGTTAAAAATAAGAGTTATTACGATAATAATAATAGTAATAAGGATAAAAAAAAGAGTTATTACATAATAAAAATAGGAATATGGCTGAAAGTAATAGTTATAATGACAATAATAATAGAAATAAGGATAAAAATAAGAGTTACTACGATAATAATAATAGTAATAAGGATAAAAATAAGAGTTATTACGATGATAATAATAGTATAAAGGATAAAAATAAGAGTTATTACGATAATAATAATAGTAATAAGGATAAAAGTAAGAGTTATAACATAATAAAAATAGGAATAAGGCAGAAAATAATGGTTATAATGATATTAATGATGGTAATAAGGATAAAAATAAGAGTTATTACGATAATAATAATAGTAATGAGGATAAAATTAAGAGCTATCACATAATAAAAATAGGAATAAGGCTGAAAATAATAGTTATAATGATAATAATAATAGAAATAAGGATAAAAATAAGAGTTATTACATAATAAAAATAGGAATATGGCTGAAAATAATAGTTATAATGATAATAATAATAGAAATAAGGATAAAAATAAGAGTTATTACGATGATAATAATAGTAATAAGGATAAAAGTAAGAGTTAATATGATGATAAAATAGGAATAAGGACAAAAATAAGAGTTATTACGATAATAATAATAGTTATAAGGATAAAAATAAGATTTATTACATAATAAAAATAGGAATAAGGCAGAAAATAATGGTTATAATGATATTAATGATGGTAATAAGGACAAAAATATGTGTTATTACGATAATAATAATAGTAATAAGGATAAAAATAATGGTTATAATGATAATAATAATAGAAATAAGGATAAAAATAAGAGTTACTACGATAATAATAATAGTAATAAGGATAAAAATAAGAGTTATTACGATGATAATAATAGTATAAAGGATAAAAATAAGAGTTATTACGATAATAATAATAGTAATAAGGATAAAAGTAAGAGTTATAACATAATAAAAATAGGAATAAGGCAGAAAATAATGGTTATAATGATATTAATGATGGTAATAAGGATAAAAATAAGAGTTATTACGATAATAATAATAGTAATGAGGATAAAATTAAGAGCTATCACATAATAAAAATAGGAATATGGCTGAAAATAATAGTTATAATGATAATAATAATAGAAATAAGGATAAAAATAAGAGTTATTACGATAATAATAATAGTAATAAGGATAAAAATAAGAGTTATTACGATGATAATAATAGTAATAAGGATAAAAGTAAGAGTTAATATGATGATAAAATAGGAATAAGGACAAAAATAAGAGTTATTACGATAATAATAATAGTTATAAGGATAAAAATTAGATTTATTACATAAAAAATAGGAATAAGGCAGAAAATAATGGTTATAATGATAATAATAATAGAAATAAGGATAAAAATAAGAGTTATTACGATAATAATAATAGTAATAAGGTTAAAAGTAAGAGTTAATACGATAATAAAAATAGGAATAAGGTTAAAAATAAGAGTTATTACGATAATAATAATAGTAATAAGGATAAAAAAAAGAGTTATTACATAATAAAAATAGGAATATGGCTGAAAGTAATAGTTATAATGACAATAATAATAGAAATAAGGATAAAAATAAGAGTTACTACGATAATAATAATAGTAATAAGGATAAAAATAAGAGTTATTACGATGATAATAATAGTATAAAGGATAAAAATAAGAGTTATTACGATAATAATAATAGTAATAAGGATAAAAGTAAGAGTTATAACATAATAAAAATAGGAATAAGGCAGAAAATAATGGTTATAATGATATTAATGATGGTAATAAGGATAAAAATAAGAGTTATTACGATAATAATAATAGTAATGAGGATAAAATTAAGAGCTATCACATAATAAAAATAGGAATAAGGCTGAAAATAATAGTTATAATGATAATAATAATAGAAATAAGGATAAAAATAAGAGTTATTACATAATAAAAATAGGAATATGGCTGAAAATAATAGTTATAATGATAATAATAATAGAAATAAGGATAAAAATAAGAGTTATTACGATAATAATAATAGTAATAAGGATAAAAATAAGAGTTATTACGATGATAATAATAGTAATAAGGATAAAAGTAAGAGTTAATATGATGATAAAATAGGAATAAGGACAAAAATAAGAGTTATTACGATAATAATAATAGTTATAAGGATAAAAATAAGATTTATTACATAATAAAAATAGGAATAAGGCAGAAAATAATGGTTATAATGATATTAATGATGGTAATAAGGACAAAAATATGTGTTATTACGATAATAATAATAGTAATAAGGATAAAAATAATGGTTATAATGATAATAATAATAGAAATAAGGATAAAAATAAGAGTTATTACATAATAAATATAGGAATAAGGCTGAAAATAATGGTTATAATGATAATAATAATAGAAATAAGGATAAAAATAAGAGTTATTACATAATAAAAATAGGAATATGGCTGAAAATAATAGTTATAATGACAATAATAATAGTAATAAGGATAAAAATAAGAGTTATAACATAATAAAAATAGGAATAAGGCAGAAAATAATGGTTATAATGATATTAATGATGGTAATAAGGACAAAAATAAGAGTTATTACGATAATAATAATAGTAATAAGGATAAAAATAAGAGTTATTACATAATAAAAATAGGAATAAGGCTGAAAATAATGGTTATAATGATGATAATAATAGAAATAAGGATAAAAATAAGAGTTATTACGATAATAATAATAGTAATAAGGATAAAAGTAAGAGTTATAACATAATAAAAATAGGAATAAGGCAGAAAATAATGGTTATAATGATATTAATGATGGTAATAAGGATAAAAATAAGAGTTATTACGATAATAATAATAGTAATGAGGATAAAATTAAGAGCTATCACATAATAAAAATAGGAATATGGCTGAAAATAATAGTTATAATGATAATAATAATAGAAATAAGGATAAAAATAAGAGTTATTACGATAATAATAATAGTAATAAGGATAAAAATAAGAGTTATTACGATGATAATAATAGTAATAAGGATAAAAGTAAGAGTTAATATGATGATAAAATAGGAATAAGGACAAAAATAAGAGTTATTACGATAATAATAATAGTTATAAGGATAAAAATTAGATTTATTACATAAAAAATAGGAATAAGGCAGAAAATAATGGTTATAATGATAATAATAATAGAAATAAGGATAAAAATAAGAGTTATTACGATAATAATAATAGTAATAAGGTTAAAAGTAAGAGTTAATACGATAATAAAAATAGGAATAAGGTTAAAAATAAGAGTTATTACGATAATAATAATAGTAATAAGGATAAAAAAAAGAGTTATTACATAATAAAAATAGGAATATGGCTGAAAGTAATAGTTATAATGACAATAATAATAGAAATAAGGATAAAAATAAGAGTTACTACGATAATAATAATAGTAATAAGGATAAAAATAAGAGTTATTACGATGATAATAATAGTATAAAGGATAAAAATAAGAGTTATTACGATAATAATAATAGTAATAAGGATAAAAGTAAGAGTTATAACATAATAAAAATAGGAATAAGGCAGAAAATAATGGTTATAATGATATTAATGATGGTAATAAGGATAAAAATAAGAGTTATTACGATAATAATAATAGTAATGAGGATAAAATTAAGAGCTATCACATAATAAAAATAGGAATAAGGCTGAAAATAATAGTTATAATGATAATAATAATAGAAATAAGGATAAAAATAAGAGTTATTACATAATAAAAATAGGAATATGGCTGAAAATAATAGTTATAATGATAATAATAATAGAAATAAGGATAAAAATAAGAGTTATTACGATAATAATAATAGTAATAAGGATAAAAATAAGAGTTATTACGATGATAATAATAGTAATAAGGATAAAAGTAAGAGTTAATATGATGATAAAATAGGAATAAGGACAAAAATAAGAGTTATTAGGATAATAATAATAGTAATAAGGATAAAAGTAAGAGTTAATATGATGATAAAATAGGAATAAGGACAAAAATAAGAGTTATTACGATAATAATAATAGTTATAAGGATAAAAATAAGATCTATTACATAATAAAAATAGGAATAAGGCAGAAAATAATGGTTATAATGATATTAATGATGGTAATAAGGACAAAAATATGAGTTATTACGATAATAATAATAGTAATAAGGATAAAAATAATGGTTATAATGATAATAATAATAGAAATAAGGATAAAAATAAGAGTTATTACATAATAAAAATAGGAATAAGGCTGAAAATAATGGTTATAATGATAATAATAATAGAAATAAGGATAAAAATAAGAGTTATTACATAATAAAAATAGGAATATGGCTGAAAATAATGGTTATAATGATGATAATAATAGAAATAAGGATAAAAATAAGAGTTATTACGATAATAATAATAGTAATAAGGATAAAAGTAAGAGTTATTACGATAATAATAATAGTAATAAGGATAAAAGTAAGAGTTAATACGATAATAAAAATAGGAATAAGGTTAAAAATAAGAGTTATTACGATAATAATAATAGTAATAAGGATAAAAAAAAGAGTTATTACATAATAAAAATAGGAATATGGCTGAAAGTAATAGTTATAATGACAATAATAATAGAAATAAGGATAAAAATAAGAGTTACTACGATAATAATAATAGTAATAAGGATAAAAATAAGAGTTATTACATAATAAAAATAGGAATAAGGCTGAAAATAATGGTTATAATGATAATAATAGTAGAAATAAGGATAAAAATAAGAGTTATTACAGTAATAATAATAGTAATAAGGATAAAAGTAAGAGTTAATATGATGATAAAATAGGAATAAGGACAAAAATAAGAGTTATTAGGATAATAATAATAGTAATAAGGATAAAAGTAAGAGTTAATATGATGATAAAATAGGAATAAGGACAAAAATAAGAGTTATTACGATAATAATAATAGTTATAAGGATAAAAATAAGATCTATTACATAATAAAAATAGGAATAAGGCAGAAAATAATGGTTATAATGATATTAATGATGGTAATAAGGATAAAAATAACAGTTATTACATAATAAAAATAGGAATAAGGCTGAAAATAATGGTTATAATGATAATAATAATAGAAATAAGGATAAAAATAAGATTTATTACGATAATAATAATAGTAATAAGGCTGAAAATAATGGTTATAATGATAATAATAATAGAAATAAGGATAAAAATAAGAGTTATTACGATAATAATGATAGTAATAAGGATAACAATAAGATTTATTACGATAATAATAATAGTAATAAGGATAAAAATAAGAGCTATTACATAATAAAAATAGGAATAAGGCTGAAAATAACAGTTATAATGATAATAATAATAGAAATAAGGATAAAAATAAGAGTTATTACAATAATAATAATAGTAATAAGGATAAAAGTAAGAGTTAATATGATGACAAAATAGGAATAAGGACAAAAATAAAAGTTATTACGATAATAATAATAGTTATAAGGATAAAAATTAGAGTTATTACGATAATAAAAATAGGAATAAGGCAGAAAATAATGGTTATAATGATATTAATGATGGTAATAAGGATAAAAATAAGAGTTATTACGATAATAATAATAGTAATAAGGATAAAAATAAGATTTATTACATAATAAAAATAGGAATAAGGCAGAAAATAATGGTTATAATGATAATAATAATAGAAATAAGGATAAAAATAAGAGTTATTACATAATAAAAATAGGAATAAGGCTGAAAATAATGGTTATAATGATAATAATAATAGTAATAAGGATAAAAATAACAGTTATTACATATTAAAAATAGGAATAAGGCTGAAAATAATGGTTATAATGATAATAATAATAGAAATAAGGATAAAAATAAGAGTTATTACATAATAAATATAGGAATATGGCTGAAAATAATAGTTATAATGAAAATGATAATAGAAATAAGGATAAAAATAAGAGTTATAACATAATAAAAATAGGAATAAGGCAGAAAATAATGGTTATATTGATATTAATGATGGTAATAAGGATAAAAATAAGAGTTATTACGATAATAATAATAGTAATAAGGATAAAAATAAGAGCTATTACGATAATAAGAATGGAAATAAGGATAAGAACAAGAGATATCACATAATAAAAATAGGCACATGGCTGAAAGTAATAGTTATAATGATAATAATAATAGAAATAAGGTTAAAAATAAGAGTTATTACAGTAATAATAATAGTAATAAGGATAAAAGTAAGAGTTAATACGATAATAAAAATAGGAATAAGATTAAAAATAAGAGTTATTACGATAATAATAATAGTAATAAGGATAAAAATAAGAGTTATTACATAATAAAAATAGGAATATGACTGAAAGTAATAGTTATAATGACAATAATAATAGAAATAAGGATAAAAATAAGAGTTACTACGATAATAATAATAGTAATAAGGATAAAAATAAGAGTTATTACGATAATAAGAATAGAAATAAGGATAAGAACAAGAGTTATCACATAATAAAAATAGGCACATGGCTGAAAGTAATAGTTATAATGATAATAATAATAGAAATAAGGTTAAAAATAAGAGTTATTACAGTAATAATAATAGTAATAAGGATAAAAGTAAGAGTTAATATGATGATAAAATAGGAATAAGGACAAAAATAAGAGTTATTAGGATAATAATAATAGTAATAAGGATAAAAGTAAGAGTTAATATGATGATAAAATAGGAATAAGGACAAAAATAAGAGTTATTACGATAATAATAATAGTTATGAGGATAAAAATAAGAGTTATTGCGATAATAAGAATAGAAATAAGGATAAGAACAAGAGTTATTACGATAATAATAATAGTAATAAGGATACAAATAAGAGTTATTACATAATAAAAATAGGAATATGGTTGAAAGTAATAGTTATAATGACAATAGTAACAGAAATAAGGATAAAAATAAGAGTTATTACGATAATAATAGTAATAAGGATGAAAATAAGAGTTATAACATAATAAAAATAGGAATAAGGCAGAAAATAATGGTTATAATGATATTAATGATGGTAATAAGGATAAAAATAAGAGTTATTACGATAATAATAATAGTAATGAGGATAAAATTAAGAGCTATCACATAATAAAAATAGGAATAGGGCTGAAAATAATAGTTATAATGATAATAATAATAGAAAGAAGGATAAAAATAAGAGTTATTACGATAATAATAATAGTAATAAGGATAAAAATAAGAGTTAATACGATAATAATAATAGTAATAAGGATAAAAGTAAGATTTAATACGATAATAAAAATAGGAATAAGGTTAAAAATGAGAGTTATTTATATAATCATAACAGTGATAAGGCTGAAAATAATAGTTATTACGATAATAATAATAGTAATAAGGATAAAAGTAAGAGTTAATATGATGATAAAATAGGAATAAGGACAAAAATAAGAGTTATTACGATAATAATAATAGTTATAAGGATAAAAAAAAGAGTTATTACGATAATAAGAATAGAAATAAGGATAAGAACAAGAGTAATCACATAATAAAAATAGGCACATGGCTGAAAGTAATAGTTATAATGATAATAATAATAGAAATAAGGATAAAAATAAGAGTTATTACGATAATAATAATAGTAATAAGGATAAAAATAAGAGTTATTACGATGATAATAATAGTTATGAGGATAAAAATAAGAGTTATTACGATAATAAGAATAGAAATAAGGATAAGAACAAGAGTTATCACATAATAAAAATAGGCACATGGCTGAAAGTAATAGTTATAATGATAATAATAATAGAAATAAGGTTAAAAATAAGAGTTATTACAGTAATAATAATAGTAATAAGGATAAAAGTAAGAGTTAATATGATGATAAAATAGGAATAAGGACAAAAATAAGAGTTATTAGGATAATAATAATAGTAATAAGGATAAAAGTAAGAGTTAATATGATGATAAAATAGGAATAAGGACAAAAATAAGAGTTATTACGATAATAATAATAGTTATAAGGATAAAAATAAGAGTTATTGCGATAATAAGAATAGAAATAAGGATAAGAACAAGAGTTATTACGATAATAATAATAGTAATGAGGATAAAATTAAGAGCTATCACATAATAAAAATAGGAATAGGGCTGAAAATAATAGTTATAATGATAATAATAATAGAAAGAAGGATAAAAATAAGAGTTATTACGATAATGATAATAGTAATAAGGATAAAAATAAGAGTTATTACGATGATAATAATAGTAATAAGGATAAAAGTAAGATTTAATACGATAATAAAAATAGGAATAAGGTTAAAAATGAGAGTTATTTATATAATCATAACAGTGATAAGGCTGAAAATAATAGTTATTACGATAATAATAATAGTAATAAGGATAAAAGTAAGAGTTAATATGATGATAAAATAGGAATAAGGACAAAAATAAGAGTTATTACGAGAATAATAATAGTTATAAGGATAAAAAAAAGAGTTATTACGATAATAAGAATAGAAATAAGGATAAGAACAAGAGTAATCACATAATAAAAATAGGCACATGGCTGAAAGTAATAGTTATAATGATAATAATAATAGAAATAAGGATAAAAGTAAGAGTTATTACATAATAAAAATAGGAATATGGCTGAAAATAATAGTTATAATGATAATAATAATAGAAAGAAGGATAAAAATAAGAGTTATTACGATAATAATAATAGTAATAAGGATAAAAATAAGAGTTATTTCGATGATAATAATAGTAATAAGGATAAAAATAAGAGTTGTAACATAATAAAAATAGGAATAAGGCAGAAAATAATGGTTATATTGATATTAATGATGGTAATAAGGATAAAAATAAGAGTTATTACGATAATAATAATAGTAATAAGGATAAAAATAAGAGCTATTACGATAATAAGAATGGAAATAAGGATAAGAACAAGAGTTATCACATAATAAAAATAGGCACATGGCTGAAAGTAATAGTTATAATGATAATAATAATAGAAATAAGGTTAAAAATAAGAGTTATTACAGTAATAATAATAGTAATAAGGATAAAAGTAAGAGTTAATATGATGATAAAATAGGAATAAGGACAAAAATAAGAGTTATTACGATAATAACAATAGTAATAAGGATAAAAGTAAGAGTTAATATGATGATAAAATAGGAATAAGGACAAAAATAAGAGTTATTACGATAATAATAATAGTTATAAGGATAAAAATAAGAGTTATTGCGATAATAAGAATAGAAATAAGGATAAGAACAAGAGTTATTACGATAATAATAATAGTAATAAGGATACAAATAAGAGTTATTACATAATAAAAATAGGAATATGGTTGAAAGTAATAGTTATAATGACAATAGTAATAGAAATAAGGATAAAAATAAGAGTTATTACGATAATAATAGTAATAAGGATGAAAATAAGAGTTATAACATAATAAAAATAGGAATAAGGCAGAAAATAATGGTTATAATGATATTAATGATGGTAATAAGGATAAAAATAAGAGTTATTACGATAATAATAATAGTAATGAGGATAAAATTAAGAGCTATCACATAATAAAAATAGGAATAGGGCTGAAAATAATAGTTATAATGATAATAATAATAGAAAGAAGGATAAAAATAAGAGTTATTACGATAATAATAATAGTAATAAGGATAAAAATAAGAGTTAATACGATAATAATAATAGTAATAAGGATAAAAGTAAGATTTAATACGATAATAAAAATAGGAATAAGGTTAAAAATGAGAGTTATTTATATAATCATAACAGTGATAAGGCTGAAAATAATAGTTATTACGATAATAATAATAGTAATAAGGATAAAAGTAAGAGTTAATATGATGATAAAATAGGAATAAGGACAAAAATAAGAGTTATTACGATAATAATAATAGTTATAAGGATAAAAAAAAGAGTTATTACGATAATAAGAATAGAAATAAGGATAAGAACAAGAGTAATCACATAATAAAAATAGGCACATGGCTGAAAGTAATAGTTATAATGATAATAATAATAGAAATAAGGATAAAAATAAGAGTTATTACATAATAAAAATAGGAATATGGCTGAAAATAATAGATATAATGACAATAATAATAGAAATAAGGATAAAGATAAGAGTTATTACGATAATAATAATAGTAATAAGGATAAAAATAAGAGTTATTACATAATAAAAATAGGAATATGGCTGAAAATAATAGTTATAATGATAATAATAAAAGAAATAAGGATAAAAATAAGAGTTATTACGATAATAATAATAGTAATAAGGATAAAAATAAGAGTTATTACGATGATAATAATAGTTATGAGGATAAAAATAAGAGTTATTACGATAATAAGAATAGAAATAAGGATAAGAACAAGAGTTATCACATAATAAAAATAGGCACATGGCTGAAAGTAATAGTTATAATGATAGTAATAATAGAAATAAGGTTAAAAATAAGAGTTATTACAGTAATAATAATAGTAATAAGGATAAAAGTAAGAGTTAATATGATGATAAAATAGGAATAAGGACAAAAATAAGAGTTATTAGGATAATAATAATAGTAATAAGGATAAAAGTAAGAGTTAATATGATGATAAAATAGGAATAAGGACAAAAATAAGAGTTATTACGATAATAATAATAGTTATAAGGATAAAAATAAGAGTTATTGCGATAATAAGAATAGAAACAAGGATAAGAACAAGAGTTATTACGATAATAATAATAGTAATGAGGATAAAATTAAGAGCTATCACATAATAAAAATAGGAATATGGTTGAAAGTAATAGTTATAATGACAATAGTAATAGAAATAAGAATAAAAATAAGAGTTATTACGATAATAATAGTAATAAGGATGAAAATAAGAGTTATAACATAATAAAAATAGGAATAAGGCAGAAAATAATGGTTATAATGATATTAATGATGGTAATAAGGACAAAAATAAGGGTTATTACAATAATAATAATAGTAATAAGGATAAAAATAAGAGTTATTACATAATAAAAATAGGAATAAGGCTGAAAATAATGGTTATAATGATAATAATAATAGAAATAAGGATAAAAATAAGAGTTATTACGATAATAATAATAGTAATAAGGATAAAAATAAGAGTTATTTCGATGATAATAATAGTAATAAGGATAAAAATAAGAGTTATAACATAATAAAAATAGGAATAAGGCAGAAAATAATGCTTATATTGATATTAATGATGGTAATAAGGATAAAAATAAGAGTTATTACGATAATAATAATAGTAATAAGGATAAAAATAAGAGCTATCACATAATAAAAATAGGAATAAGGCTGAACATAATAGTTATAATGATAATAATAATAGAAATAAGGATAAAAATAAGAGTTATTACATAATAAAAATAGAAATATGGCAGAAAATAATAGTTATAATGATAATAAGAATAGAAATAAGGATAAAAATAAGAGTTATTACGATAAGAATAATAGTAATAAGGATACAAATAAGAGTTATTACATAATAAAAATAGGAATATGGTTGAAAGTAATAGTTATAATGACAATAGTAATGGAAATAAGGATAAAAATAAGAGTTATTACGATAATAATAGTAATAAGGATGAAAATAAGAGTTATAACATAATAAAAATAGGAATAAGGCTGAACATAATAGTTATAATGATAATAATAATAGAAATAAGGATAAAAATAAGAGTTATTACATAATAAAAATAGGAATATGGCAGAAAATAATAGTTATAATGATAATAAGAATAGAAATAAGGATAAAAATAAGAGTTATTACGATAATAATAATAGTAGTAAGGATAAAAGTAAGGGTTAATATGATGACAAAATAGGAATAAGGACAAAAATAAGAGTTATTACGATAATAAAAATAGGAATAAGGCAGTAAATAATGGTTATAATGATATTAATGATGGTAATAAGGATAAAAATAAGAGTTATTACGATAATAATAATAGTAATAAGGATAAAAATAAGAGTTATTACATAATAAAAATAGGAATAAGGCTGAAAATAATGGTTATAATGATAATAATAGTAGAAATAAGGATAAAAATAAGAGTTATTACGATAATAACAATAGTAATAAGGATAAAAGTAAGAGTTAATACGATAATAAAAATAGGAATAAGGTTAAAAATAAGAGTTATTACGATAATAATAATAGTAATAAGGATAAAAATAAGAGTTATTACATAATAAAAATAGGAATATGACTGAAAGTAATAGTTATAATGACAATAATAATAGTAATAAGGATAAAAATAAGAGTTATTACGATGATAATAATAGTTATGAGGATAAAAATAAGAGTTATTCCGATAATAAGAATAGAAATAAGGATAAGAACAAGAGTTATCACATAATAAAAATAGGCACATGGCTGAAAGTAATAGTTATAATGATAATAATAATAGAAATAAGGTTAAAAATAAGAGTTATTACAGTAATAATAATAGTAATAAGGATAAAAGTAAGAGTTAATATGATGATAAAATAGGAATAAGGACAAAAATAAGAGTTATTAGGATAATAATAATATTTATAAGGATAAAAATAAGAGTTATAACATAATAAAAATAGGAATAAGGCAGAAAATAATGGTTATATTGATATTAATGATGGTAATAAGGATAAAAATAAGAGTTATTACGATAATAATAATAGTAATAAGGATAAAAATAAGAGCTATCACATAATAAAAATAGGAATAAGGCTGAACATAATAGTTATAATGATAATAATAATAGAAATAAGGATAAAAATAAGAGTTATTACATAATAAAAATAGAAATATGGCAGAAAATAATAGTTATAATGATAATAAGAATAGAAATAAGGATAAAAATAAGAGTTATTACGATAATAATAATAGTAATAAGGATACAAATAAGAGTTATTACATAATAAAAATAGGAATATGGTTGAAAGTAATAGTTATAATGACAATAGTAATAGAAATAAGGATAAAAATAAGAGTTATTACGATAATAATAGTAATAAGGATGAAAATAAGAGTTATAACATAATAAAAATAGGAATAAGGCTGAACATAATAGTTATAATGATAATAATAATAGAAATAAGGATAAAAATAAGAGTTATTACATAATAAAAATAGGAATATGGCAGAAAATAATAGTTATAATCATAATAAGAATAGAAATAAGGATAAAAATAAGAGTTATTACGATAATAATAATAGTAGTAAGGATAAAAGTAAGGGTTAATATGATGACAAAATAGGAATAAGGACAAAAATAAGAGTTATTACGATAATAAAAATAGGAACAAGGCAGTAAATAATGGTTATAATGATATTAATGATGGTAATAAGGATAAAAATAAGAGTTATTACGATAATAATAATAGTAATAAGGATAAAAATAAGAGTTATTACATAATAAAAATAGGAATAAGGCTGAAAATAATGGTTATAATGATAATAATAGTAGAAATAAGGATAAAAGTAAGAGTTAATATGATGATAAAATAGGAATAAGGACAAAAATAAGAGTTATTACGATAATAATAATATTTATAAGGATAAAAATAAGATCTATTACATAATAAAAATAGGAATAAGGCAGAAAATAATGGTTATAATGATATTAATGATGGTAATAAGGACAAAAATAAGAGTTATTACGATAATAATAGTAATAAGGATAAAAATAAGAGCTATAACATAATAAAAATAGGAATAAGGCAGAAAATAATGGTTATAATGATATTAATGATGGTAATAAGGATAAGAATAAGAGTTATTCCGATAATAAGAATAGAAATAAGGATAAGAACAAGAGTTATCACATAATAAAAATAGGCACATGGCTGAAAGTAATAGCTATAATGATAATAATAATAGAAATAAGGTTAAAAATAAGAGTTATTACAGTAATAATAATAGTAATAAGGATAAAAGTAAGAGTTAATATGATGATAAAATAGGAATAAGGACAAAAATAAGAGTTATTACGATAATAATAATAGTAATAAGGATAAAAGTAAGAGTTAATATGATGATAAAATAGGAATAAGGACAAAAATAAGAGTTATTACGATAATAATAATAGTAATAAGGATAAAAATAAGAGCTATCACATAATAAAAATAGGAATAAGGCTGAACATAATAGTTATAATGATAATAATAATAGAAATAAGGATAAAAATAAGAGTTATTACATAATAAAAATAGAAATATGGCAGAAAATAATAGTTATAATGATAATAAGAATAGAAATAAGGATAAAAATAAGAGTTATTACGATAAGAATAATAGTAATAAGGATACAAATAAGAGTTATTACATAATAAAAATAGGAATATGGTTGAAAGTAATAGTTATAATGACAATAGTAATAGAAATAAGGATAAAAATAAGAGTTATTACGATAATAATAGTAATAAGGATGAAAATAAGAGTTATAACATAATAAAAATAGGAATAAGGCTGAACATAATAGTTATAATGATAATAATAATAGAAATAAGGATAAAAATAAGAGTTATTACATAATAAAAATAGGAATATGGCAGAAAATAATAGTTATAATGATAATAAGAATAGAAATAAGGATAAAAATAAGAGTTATTACGATAATAATAATAGTAGTAAGGATAAAAGTAAGGGTTAATATGATGACAAAATAGGAATAAGGACAAAAATAACAGTTATTACGATAATAAAAATAGGAACAAGGCAGTAAATAATGGTTATAATGATATTAATGATGGTAATAAGGATAAAAATAAGAGTTATTACGATAATAATAATAGTAATAAGGATAAAAATAAGAGTTATTACATAATAAAAATAGGAATAAGGCTGAAAATAATGGTTATAATGATAATAATAGTAGAAATAAGGATAAAAGTAAGAGTTAATATGATGATAAAATAGGAATAAGGACAAAAATAAGAGTTATTACGATAATAATAATATTTATAAGGATAAAAATAAGATCTATTACATAATAAAAATAGGAATAAGGCAGAAAATAATGGTTATAATGATATTAATGATGGTAATAAGGACAAAAATAAGAGTTATTACGATAATAATAGTAATAAGGATAAAAATAAGAGCTATAACATAATAAAAATAGGAATAAGGCAGAAAATAATGGTTATAATGATATTAATGATGGTAATAAGGATAAGAATAAGAGTTATTCCGATAATAAGAATAGAAATAAGGATAAGAACAAGAGTTATCACATAATAAAAATAGGCACATGGCTGAAAGTAATAGCTATAATGATAATAATAATAGAAATAAGGTTAAAAATAAGAGTTATTACAGTAATAATAATAGTAATAAGGATAAAAGTAAGAGTTAATATGATGATAAAATAGGAATAAGGACAAAAATAAGAGTTATTACGATAATAATAATAGTAATAAGGATAAAAGTAAGAGTTAATATGATGATAAAATAGGAATAAGGACAAAAATAAGAGTTATTACGATAATAATAATAGTTATAAGGATAAAAATAAGAGTTATTGCGATAATAAGAATAGAAATAAGGATAAGAACAAGAGTTATTACGATAATAATAATAGTAATAAGGATACAAATAAGAGTTATTACATAATAAAAATAGGAATATGGTTGAAAGTAATAGTTATAATGACAATAGTAATAGAAATAAGGATAAAAATAAGAGTTATTACGATAATAACAATAGTAATAAGGATAAAAGTAAGAGTTAATACGATAATAAAAATAGGAATAGGGTTAAAAATAAGAGTTATTACGATAATAATAATAGTAATAAGAATAAAAATAAGAGTTATTTCGATGATAATAATAGTAATAAGGATAAAAATAAGAGTTATAACATAATAAAAATAGGAATAAGGCTGAAAATAATGGTTATAATGATAATAATAATAGAAATAAGGATAAAAATAAGAGTTATTACGATAATAACAATAGTAATAAGGATAAAAGTAAGAGTTAATACGATAATAAAAATAGGAATAAGGTTAAAAATAAGAGTTATTACGATAATAATAATAGTAATAAGGATAAAAATAAGAGTTATTTCGATGATAATAATAGTAATAAGGATAAAAATAAGAGTTATAACATAATGAAAATAGGAATAAGGCAGAAAATAATGGTTATATTGATATTAATGATGGTAATAAGGATAAAAATAAGAGTTATTACGATAATAACAATAGTAATAAGGATAAAAGTAAGAGTTAATACGATAATAAAAATAGGAATAAGGTTAAAAATAAGAGTTATTACGATAATAATAATAGTAATAAGGATAAAAATAAGAGTTATTACATAATAAAAATAGGAATATGACTGAAAGTAATAGTTATAATGACAATAATAATAGTAATAAGGATAAAAATAAGAGTTATTACGATGATAATAATAGTTATGAGGATAAAAATAAGAGTTATTCCGATAATAAGAATAGAAATAAGGATAAGAACAAGAGTTATCACATAATAAAAATAGGCACATGGCTGAAAGTAATAGTTATAATGATAATAATAATAGAAATAAGGATAAAAATAAGAGTTATTACGATAATAATAATAGTAATAAGGATAAAAATAAGAGCTATCACATAATAAAAATAGGAATAAGGCTGAACATAATAGTTATAATGATAATAATAATAGAAATAAGGATAAAAATAAGAGTTATTACATAATAAAAATAGGAATATGGCAGAAAATAATAGTTATAATGATAATAAGAATAGAAATAAGGATAAAAATAAGAGTTATTACGATAATAATAATAGTAATAAGGATACAAATAAGAGTTATTACATAATAAAAATAGGAATATGGTTGAAAGTAATAGTTATAATGACAAAAGTAATAGAAATAAGGATAACAATAAGAGTTATTACGATAATAATAGTAATAAGGATGAAAATAAGAGTTATAACATAATAAAAATAGGAATAAGGCAGAAAATAATGGTTATAATGATATTAATGATGGTAATAAGGACAAAAATAAGAGTTATTACAATAATAATAATAGTAATAAGGATAAAAATAAGAGTTATTACATAATAAAAATAGGAATAAGGCTGAAAATAATGGTTATAATGATAATAATAATAGAAATAAGGATAAAAATAAGAGTTATTACGATAATAACAATAGTAATAAGGATAAAAGTAAGAGTTAATACGATAATAAAAATAGGAATAAGGTTAAAAATAAGAGTTATTACGATAATAATAATAGTAATAAGGATAAAAATAAGAGTTATTTCGATGATAATAATAGTAATAAGGATAAAAATAAGAGTTATAACATAATAAAAATAGGAATAAGGCAGAAAATAATGGTTATATTGATATTAATGATGGTAATAAGGATAAAAATAAGAGTTATTACGATAATAATAATAGTAATAAGGATAAAAATAAGAGCTATCACATAATAAAAATAGGAATAAGGCTGAACATAATAGTTATAATGATAATAATAATAGAAATAAGGATAAAAATAACAGTTATTACATAATAAAAATAGGAATATGGCAGAAAATAATAGTTATAATGATAATAAGAATAGAAATAAGGATAAAAATAAGAGTTATTACATAATAAAAATAGGAATATGGCAGAAAATAATAGTTATAATGATAATAAGAATAGAAATAAGGATAAAAATAAGAGTTATTACGATAATAATAGTAATAAGGATAAAAATAACAGTTATTACATAATAAAAATAGGAATATGGCAGAAAATAATAGTTATAATGATAATAAGAATAGAAATAAGGATAAAAATAAGAGTTATTACAGTAATAATAATAATAATAAGGATAAAAGTAAGAGTTAATATGATGATAAAATAGAAATAAGGACAAAAATAAGAGTTATTACGATAATAATAGTAGTAATAAGGATAAAAGTAAGAGTTAATATGATGATAAAATAGGAATAAGGACAAAAATAAGAGTTATTACGATAATAATAATAGTCATAAGGATAAAAATAAGAGTCATTACGATAATAAGAATAGAAATAAGGATAAGAACAAGAGTTATTACATAATAAAAATAGGAATATGGCTGAAAGTAATAGTTATAATGACAATAATAATAGTAATAAGGAAAAAAATAAGAGTTATTACGATAATAATAATAGGAATAAGGCTGAAAATAATGGTTATAATGATAATAATAATAGAAATAAGGATAAAAATAAGAGTTATTACGATAATAATAATAGTAATAAGGATAAAAATAAGAGCTATTACATAATAAAAATAGGAATAAGGCTGAAAATAACAGTTATAATGATAATAATAATAGAAATAAGGATAAAAATAAGAGTTATTACAATAATAATAATAGTAATAAGGATAAAAGTAAGAGTTAATATGATGACAAAATAGGAATAAGGACAAAAATAAGAGTTATTACGATAATAATAATAGCTATAAGGATAAAAATAAGAGTTATTACGATAATAAAAATAGGAATAAGGCAGAAAATAATGGTTATAATGATATTAATGATGGTAATAAGGATAAAAATAAGATTTATTACATAATAAAAATAGGAATAAGGCAGAAAATAATGGTTATAATGATATTAATGATGGTAATAAGGACAAAAATATGAGTTACTACGATAATAATAATAGTAATAAGGATAAAAATAAGAGTTATTACGATAATAATAATAGTAATAAGGATAAAAATAAGAGTTATTACGATAATAATAGTAATAAGGATAAAAATAAGAGTTATAACATAATAAAAATAGGAATAAGGCAGAAAATAATGGTTATAATGATATTAATGATGGTAATAAGGATAAAAATAAGAGTTATTACGATAATAATAATAGTAATAAGGACAAAAATAAGAGTTATTACAATAATAATAATAGTAATAAGGATAAAAATAAGAGTTATTACATAATAAAAATAGGAATAAGGCTGAAAATAATGGTTATAATGATAATAATAATAGAAATAAGGATAAAAATAAGAGTTATTGCGATAATAAGAATAGAAATAAGGATAAGAACAAGAGTTATTACGATAATAATAATAGTAATAAGGATACAAATAAGAGTTATTACATAATAAAAATAGGAATAAGGCAGAAAATAATGGTTATAATTATATTAATGATGGTAATAAGGACAAAAATAAGAGTTATTACAATAATAATAATAGTAATAAGGATAAAAATAAGAGTTATTACATAATAAAAATAGGAATATGACTGAAAGTAATAGTTATAATGACAATAATAATAGAAATAAGGATAAAAATAAGAGTTACTACGATAATAATAATAGTAATAAGGATAAAAATAAGAGTTATTACGATGATAATAATAGTAATAAGGATAAAAATAAGAGTTATTGCGATAATAATAATAGTAATAAGGATAAAAGTAAGAGTTATAACATAATAAAAATAGGAATATGGCAGAAAATAATGGTTATAATGATATTAATGATGGTAATAAGGATAAAAATAAGAGTTATTACGATAATAATAATAGTAATGAGGATAAAATTAAGAGCTATCACATAATAAAAATAGGAATAGGGCTGAAAATAATAGTTATAATGATAATAGTAATAGAAAGAAGGATAAAAATAAGAGTTATTACGATAATAATAATAGTAATAAGGATAAAAATAAGAGTTATTACGATGATAATAATAGTAATAAGGATAAAAGTAAGATTTAATACGATAATAAAAATAGGAATAAGGTTAAAAATGAGAGTTATTTATATAATCATAACAGTGATAAGGCTGAAAATAATAGTTATTACGATAATAATAATAGTAATAAGGATAAATGTAAGAGTTAATATTATGGTAAAATAGGAATAAGGACAAAAATGAGAGTTATTACGATAATAATAATAGTTATAAGGATAAAAATAAGAGTTATTACGATAATAAGAATAGAAATAAGGATAAGAACAAGAGTTATCACATAATAAAAATAGGCACATGGCTGAAAGTAATAGTTATAATGATAATAATAATAGAAATAAGGATAAAAATAAGAGTTATTACATAATAAAAATAGGAATATGGCTGAAAATAATGGTTATATTGATAATAATAATAGAAATAAGGATAAAGATAAGAGTTATTACGATAATAATAATAGTAATAAGGATAAAAATAAGAGTTATTACATAATAAAAATAGGAATATGGCTGAAAGTAATAGTTATAATGACAATAATAATAGAAATAAGGATAAAAATAAGAGTTATTACGATAATAATAATAGTAATAAGGCTGAAAATAATGGTTATAATGATAATAATAATAGAAATAAGGATAAAAATAAGAGTTATTACGATGATAATAATAGTTATGAGGATAAAAATAAGAGTTATTCCGATAATAAGAATAGAAATAAGGATAAGAACAAGAGTTATCACATAATAAAAATAGGCACATGGCTGAAAGTAATAGTTATAATGATAATAATAATAGAAATAAGGTTAAAAATAAGAGTTATTACAGTAATAATAATAGTAATAAGGATAAAAGTAAGAGTTAATATGATGATAAAATAGGAATAAGGACAAAAATAAGAGTTATTAGGATAATAATAATAGTAATAAGGATAAAAGTAAGAGTTAATATGATGATAAAATAGGAATAAGGACAAAAATAAGAGTTATTACGATAATAATAATATTTATAAGGATAAAAATAAGATCTATTACATAATAAAAATAGGAATAAGGCAGAAAATAATGGTTATAATGATATTAATGATGGTAATAAGGACAAAAATAAGAGTTATTACGATAATAATAGTAATAAGGATAAAAATAAGAGCTATAACATAATAAAAATAGGAATAAGGCAGAAAATAATGGTTATAATGATATTAATGATGGTAATAAGGATAAGAATAAGAGTTATTCCGATAATAAGAATAGAAATAAGGATAAGAACAAGAGTTATCACATAATAAAAATAGGCACATGGCTGAAAGTAATAGCTATAATGATAATAATAATAGAAATAAGGTTAAAAATAAGAGTTATTACAGTAATAATAATAGTAATAAGGATAAAAGTAAGAGTTAATATGATGATAAAATAGGAATAAGGACAAAAATAAGAGTTATTACGATAATAATAATAGTAATAAGGATAAAAGTAAGAGTTAATATGATGATAAAATAGGAATAAGGACAAAAATAAGAGTTATTACGATAATAATAATAGTAATAAGGATAAAAATAAGAGTTATTTCGATGATAATAATAGTAATAAGGATAAAAATAAGAGTTATAACATAATAAAAATAGGAATAAGGCAGAAAATAATGGTTATATTGATATTAATGATGGTAATAAGCATAAAAATAAGAGTTATTACGATAATAATAATAGTAATAAGGATAAAAATAAGAGCTATCACATAATAAAAATAGGAATAAGGCTGAAAATAATGGTTATAATGATAATAATAATAGAAATAAGGATAAAAATAAGAGTTATTACGATAATAACAATAGTAATAAGGATAAAAGTAAGAGTTAATACGATAATAAAAATAGGAATAAGGTTAAAAATAAGAGTTATTACTATAATAATAATAGTAATAAGGATAAAAATAAGAGTTATTTCGATGATAATAATAGTAATAAGGATAAAAATAAGAGTTATAACGTAATAAAAATAGGAATAAGGCAGAAAATAATGGTTATATTGATATTAATGATGGTAATAAGGATAAAAATAAGAGTTATTACGATAATAATAATAGTAATAAGGATAAAAATAAGAGCTATCACATAATAAAAATAGGAATAAGGCTGAACATAATAGTTATAATGATAATAATAATAGAAATAAGGATAAAAATAAGAGTTATTACATAATAAAAATAGGAATATGGCAGAAAATAATAGTTATAATGATAATAAGAATAGAAATAAGGATAAAAATAAGAGTTATTACGATAATAATAATAGTAATAAGGATACAAATAAGAGTTATTACATAATAAAAATAGGAATATGGTTGAAAGTAATAGTTATAATGACAAAAGTAATAGAAATAAGGATAACAATAAGAGTTATTACGATAATAATAGTAATAAGGATGAAAATAAGAGTTATAACATAATAAAAATAGGAATAAGGCAGAAAATAATGGTTATAATGATATTAATGATGGTAATAAGGACAAAAATAAGAGTTATTACAATAATAATAATAGTAATAAGGATAAAAATAAGAGTTATTACATAATAAAAATAGGAATAAGGCTGAAAATAATGGTTATAATGATAATAATAATAGAAATAAGGATAAAAATAAGAGTTATTACGATAATAACAATAGTAATAAGGATAAAAGTAAGAGTTAATACGATAATAAAAATAGGAATAAGGTTAAAAATAAGAGTTATTACGATAATAATAATAGTAATAAGGATAAAAATAAGAGTTATTTCGATGATAATAATAGTAATAAGGATAAAAATAAGAGTTATAACATAATAAAAATAGGAATAAGGCAGAAAATAATGGTTATATTGATATTAATGATGGTAATAAGGATAAAAATAACAGTTATTACGATAATAATAATAGTAATAAGGATAAAAATAAGAGCTATCACATAATAAAAATAGGAATAAGGCTGAACATAATAGTTATAATGATAATAATAATAGAAATAAGGATAAAAATAACAGTTATTACATAATAAAAATAGGAATATGGCAGAAAATAATAGTTATAATGATAATAAGAATAGAAATAAGGATAAAAATAAGAGTTATTACGATAATAATAATAGTAGTAAGGATAAAAGTAAGGGTTAATATGATGACAAAATAGGAATAAGGACAAAAATAAGAGTTATTACGATAATAAAAATAGGAATAAGGCAGTAAATAATGGTTGTAATGATATTAATGATGGTAATAAGGATAAAAATAAGAGTTATTACGATAATAATAATAGTAATAAGGATAAAAATAAGAGTTATTACATAATAAAAATAGGAATAAGGCAGAAAATAATGGTTATAATGATATTAATGATGGTAATAAGGACAAAAATAAGAGTTATTACGATAATAATAGTAATAAGGATAAAAATAACAGTTATTACATAATAAAAATAGGAATATGGCAGAAAATAATAGTTATAATGATAATAAGAATAGAAATAAGGATAAAAATAAGAGTTATTACAGTAATAATAATAATAATAAGGATAAAAGTAAGAGTTAATATGATGATAAAATAGAAATAAGGACAAAAATAAGAGTTATTACGATAATAATAGTAGTAATAAGGATAAAAGTAAGAGTTAATATGATGATAAAATAGGAATAAGGACAAAAATAAGAGTTATTACGATAATAATAATAGTCATAAGGATAAAAATAAGAGTCATTACGATAATAAGAATAGAAATAAGGATAAGAACAAGAGTTATTACATAATAAAAATAGGAATATGGCTGAAAGTAATAGTTATAATGACAATAATAATAGTAATAAGGAAAAAAATAAGAGTTATTACGATAATAATAATAGGAATAAGGCTGAAAATAATGGTTATAATGATAATAATAATAGAAATAAGGATAAAAATAAGAGTTATTACGATAATAATAATAGTAATAAGGATAAAAATAAGAGCTATTACATAATAAAAATAGGAATAAGGCTGAAAATAACAGTTATAATGATAATAATAATAGAAATAAGGATAAAAATAAGAGTTATTACAATAATAATAATAGTAATAAGGATAAAAGTAAGAGTTAATATGATGACAAAATAGGAATAAGGACAAAAATAAGAGTTATTACGATAATAATAATAGTTATAAGGATAAAAATAAGAGTTATTACGATAATAAAAATAGGAATAAGGCAGAAAATAATGGTTATAATGATATTAATGATGGTAATAAGGATAAAAATAAGATTTATTACATAATAAAAATAGGAATAAGGCAGAAAATAATGGTTATAATGATATTAATGATGGTAATAAGGACAAAAATATGAGTTACTACGATAATAATAATAGTAATAAGGATAAAAATAAGAGTTATTACGATAATAATAATAGTAATAAGGATAAAAATAAGAGTTATTACGATAATAATAGTAATAAGGATAAAAATAAGAGTTATAACATAATAAAAATAGGAATAAGGCAGAAAATAATGGTTATAATGATATTAATGATGGTAATAAGGATAAAAATAAGAGTTATTACGATAATAATAATAGTAATAAGGACAAAAATAAGAGTTATTACAGTAATAATAATAGTAATAAGGATAAAGGTAAGAGTTAATATGATGATAAAATAGGAATAAGGACAAAAATAAGAGTTATTCACAGTTCGCTCTGTGCTATTGTCTAGGACAGACGTGTTTATAAACCGCTCTCAGCAAGTTCCGCGAGTAACGATTGTGTGTATGTTAGTGTCAACAAGTGTATGAAAGTGCTATTCGTAACGTTTACGATCGAGATATTTATTCGATCAAACTAAACTGAACATTTTGAAGCATCGCTCCGCTGACTACAGTGGAGCAATGAAAAATCCTGATAACATCATGCAACCAACAACAAACTCTAGCGCTCCAGTGAACCAGCGGATGAATTATGCTCAAGCAACTAAAAATTCAACCTTTCCGAAAAAAGATCAGGCTATCATCCTGGATTCGATTGAAGGATATACTATAAGCGATTATGTCAAAGAAATCTCAAAATTAACAAGCTCTGCCAATATAAGATTTATCTCGAGGATATCCAACAGCAGAATCTGTTTATACCTCTCCAACAAGGAAATAGCCACTGAATTATGCGAAAAATCTATATTCTTAGGAGATACTAGAGTCCAAATCAAGCCATTAATTTCTCGTGCTAAAAGAATTATCCTATCAAATGTATGCCCAGTAATTCCTCATGAAAAAATAGAAAAAATTCTGAAGGATCTTCAAATCAGACTGGAGTCAAATATATCATTTATTAAAGCTGGTATAAATGAACCAGGTTTCTCGCATATCCTTAGTTTCCGTAGACAAGTATATGTTCACCCAGACGATCTCGATAAAATTCCTGAATCGCTACAGATAGAATTTGAGGAGACAAATTATTGGATATTTGCATCGAACGACTCTCCAGCCTGTTTTGTGTGTAAAAAAGAGGGACATTTTGCTAAGCAGTGTCCTCACAGCCAAACCACTGGTCTAGATGGGGGCGCAGCTAATTCTAGTACACCAGAACCATATGCTCACATTGATACTGGCACCACAAAAGCAAATCGGGTCGTTAGTATACCAACAAGCAAAAAAACAATCAACTTATTACCAAGCCTAGTTGATAATAACGTGGAAAACTTTGGAAATGACCCTGCTACCAGTAACAAAAGACCTCGATCAAGCACCTCAGGAACAATCTCTGATATAATAGAAGAAATATCATACGAATCTGACACAAGTGTTGAATCACTACTATCTCCACAAAATAATACACCAAGGAAACAAGATAACCCGAAACAAAAATCAACAAAAAAGCAGAAAACATCAGCTAGGGCGGTAACGAAAGAGAATATTGAAGATTTTCTCGCTCCAGTAAAAACTAAAATGACAGAGCAGCACGACCAGTTCCCTATGACTTATCTCAATTTTCTAAGTTTCATGGATAATGCAATTTCTAACCCTCTAGCTGCTGAAATCGCATCTGAATACATTGACAACACGAATGAGTTATCAAAAATGATGCGGGAAATATACCCGCTCCTTAAGCACCGAAGCATCAAAAATCAATTTTGCAGAATCATCAAAAAGATTGAAAAAAAGAACGAAGAATCTGACATGTACAAAGTAGATGGTAAAGTTAAATTAAACGATATCCTATAAAAGGTGAACGACTATAATATAAGGGAATCTAAGCTATGCCAAAAATAATTCAATGGAATATAAACGGATTCTACCCAAGATATGTCAATATCAAAAGAATTATTGCAGAAAAATCTCCCAAAGTTCTATGCTTACAAGAGACCCATTTCAAAAACGACTCATGTGCGGAATTAAGAGGATACAACCGGGTTTGGAAAAATAGAAAAAATACAGTTCAGGCTAGTGGCGGAGTAGCGATATTTGTTAGTAACTCCATCAATTATAATGAAATCAAGCTAACCACGAATTTAGAAGCAGTCGCTGTAACATGCTACTTGCCGAAAAAAGTAAACATTTGTAATATTTATTTACCCAATAGTTATAAATTTACATTAGAGGAACTAGAAGAATTAATCAAACAAATTCCTAAACCATTTGTAATCGTTGGAGATTTTAATAGCAAGAATATTGTGTGGGGGTGCAGAACAACAGATGCTAGGGGAAAGCTCATCGAAGAACTAATTAATAACCATAATATAGTACTAATAAACAACGAAGGAAGCACGCATTTTAATCAAGCCACTGCTGAAGAAAGTGTTTTAGACTTAGCACTAGCTTCAGCGTCAATAGTCGACAGTTTGGAATGGGAAGTGAGTGATGATCTTTATGATAGCGATCATTTCCCCATTATAATATCTATGCCCGAACAAAACTTTAGCAATAATAATACCAGCCTAACATCATGGAATTTTAAAAAAGCTGACTGGCCGAAATTTCAAGAAGAAATAGATAACAATATTGCAAGCATTGAAGAACCAAGCATAGACAAAAAAGAGCAAATAGATGTCATTCTAAATGACTTCGTTAAGTTAATTCAGCAAAGCGCAGACAACTCTATTCCAAAAATAAAGATTAAAAACAAGAAACAAGTCCCATGGTGGAATTCTGACTGTGAAAATGCACTAAGGGCTAGTAAACATGCACTCAATAGATACAAAAAACATAAAACTCTTGAAAATAAAATTGAGCACAATAAAGCAAAAGCTATATGTAGAAAAATCTTTAAGAGCAATCAAATGAAGACATGGGCCGAATACACATCTCAGCTCAACCAACATACTCCCTTATCAGTGATCTATAATAAAATAAGAAGTATAAATGGGAAAAGAAGTGCAAATTACATCACCTTCTTAATAAACGAAGATGATAACATTATAGAAGATCCGGAGGAAATTGCCTTAGAATTGGCTACAACATTTGCTAACAATTCAAGTGACAGTAACCACGAAGAAAAATTTTTGCAATTTAAAAATAGTGAGAGCCATATTCCGGATTCAATTTGCTACTCAGATGAAATAGAAGATTTGGATGACGAAGGTCTGAACAGCGAAATTACTATCAACGAAATTATGGTAACGCTGAATCAGTGCAAGAACACTAGCCCAGGCCCCGACAGAATACCCAATTTACTTTTAAAAAAATTACCACCTAAAGGTATACAATTTCTGTACAAACTCATAAGTACAATTTGGCAAGGTGGAGTTTTCCCAAATCTATGGAACAAAGCAATGGTCATTCCCATTCCCAAACCTGCTAAGAACAAAAACTATGCTAAGAATTATCGGCCAATAGCATTAACTTGTACGATGTGTAAACTCATGGAGAAGATCATTAACAGAAGGTTGAAAAATTATTTAGAAACTAATCATATTATAAATTCTGAACAGAGCGGATTCAGACAAAACAGATCTACACTAGACCACCTAGTCATGCTGGAATCCAACATATACGATGCATTCAATAAAAATTGCATATTATTCTCATTAGCCTAGATATAGAGAAAGCCTATGAAATGATTTGGAAAGAACGTGTAGTTAAATTACTAATTAGTAACAATATTACCGGCAGGACACTAAAATTCATCTATAACTTCTTAAAACATAGATACATTCAAGTTAAGGCTAATGGCATACTGTCTCCTCCTATACCAATTGAAAATGGCATTCCCCAAGGTTCTGTTTTGAGCGTTACATTGTTCCTTTTAGCAATTAACGATATTGTTAGTAGAATTGACAAACCAGTTAAATATGGGATATTTGCAGATGATATTACTCTTCTCTGTAGTGGTAGAAATCTAAAGGTCACGCGAGAGATATTACAAGCCTGCCTGGACAAATTATATGAATGGTCGATCAAAACTGGGTTCAAATTTTCTAGTAATAAGTCAGAATTTTTAGTATTAAAAAAAAGCAAAGAAACCAATAAGATTAAACTTTATATCAATAATAATAATATTAACGAAGTTAGTGAAATCAAAATATTAGGCCTAACGTTCGATAAAAAAATGTCATGGAAACCGCATATTTTAAGCCTGAAGACTGATTGCATTAAGCGATTAAACCTGCTAAAGATACTGGCCTTTAAAAACTGGGGAGCTGATTGTAAAGTCCTACTAAATACGTATAAATCTATAATACTCCCGAAATTAGACTATGCTTCGATAATATACGGAGCTAGTAATCACGCTAAAATACTTAACACTATTCAAAATTCGAGTCTCCGAATAGCACTAGGTGCCTTTCGCACCAGTCCCATAAACAGCTTACTGGTGGAAGGAAACATTATGCCTTTGAAGTATCGCAGAATGAAACTAGCCGCTAATTATATGTGCAAGTTAGCAGCCAATATGCACAACCCAAGAAGGGATCTCATACCTAACTCCGAACAAATGGAATTATTCAACAATACACGCAAAGACTATTCCCCGATCTTCATCAGATTAAGTAGATGGCTCGATGAACACAGCATAAGAATTCCTCCAATTAGAGAAAAACCCATGCCATTACCCCCACAAATCATAATAAATTTAAACAGAAGTCAGAGTATCGAGGACCGGAACTTGGTATTAATCCACACAGTTACTGATATAACGGAGGACAACTCAATAAACGGTAGTATCATCACCGAAAATGAAAGATTAAAAATTTCCTTTCCAAGCCATTTCTCCAAAAAGTCCTGTAAAGTATACATTATTTTACTTGCTATACAAAAGTTAGTAATTAATTCGGAAAATCTGTTTAAGATAATAACTCACGACATTAACATCCTCACAGAAATCAACAACCCCTACAATTCGGAGTCATTAATCAACGTTTTACAGTACGAACTCTATAAAAACCGCAATGTAATTCTGTGTGAGGAGAATCATGCTTCATCAAATATATTACAGCTAGAACCTAGTAGAGGAATGAATGTTATTGACGAAGATATATTAACTCCAGTAGAGGATGCCCAAAAACATATATTCAAGAAAATTCTAAACATATGGCACCAGGAATGGATATTAACTAATCCAACAAAGCTTCACGAAGTACGAGATGATATATATTCGAACAACCCAGCTTCATCCCTAAAAAGAAGAGAACAAATTATATTAACAAGGCTAAGGATAGGTCACATAAAACTAACCCACCAGCATTTAATATCGAAATCCGACAGACCGCTCTGCGAAAACTGTAATTCAGTACTAACTGTTAAGCATATTTTACTGGAATGCCCAATTAGTGCAAACATTAGAACCAGCGAGGAAGTACCTGCCGATATTAAGAAATGTTTAAATGACAAGAAGCATATAAGGGGAATAGTAACATTACTTACGAAACGAAAAATAATCGATGATATATAAAGCACAGTTAGATTTAGATAACAAATAATTGATATATAGATGTTAACTATGGATACTTATTAACACGTTTTAGTATAAGTCAAATGTAAGAATGAAACTATGTATATAATGTGGTCGCTAATGGCTAAAAAGCTGATGCGACATTAAATAAATAAATTAAAAAAAAAGAGTTATTACGATAATAATAATAGTAATAAGGATAAAAGTAAGAGTTAATATGATGATAAAATAGGAATAAGGACAAAAATAAGAGATATCACGATAATAATAATAGTTATAAGGATAAAAATAAGAGTTATTACGATAATAAGAATAGAAATAAGGATAAGAACAAGAGTTATCACATAATAAAAATAGGCACATGGCTGAAAGTAATAGTTATAATGACAATAATAATAGTAATAAGGATAAAAATAAGAGTTACTACGATAATAATATTAGTAATAAGGATAAAAATAAGAGTTATTACATAATAAAAATAGGAATATGGCTGAAAATAATAGTTATAATGATAATAATAATAGAAATATGGATAAAAATAAGAGTTATTACGATAATAATAATAGTAATAAGGATAAAAATAACAGTTATTACGATGATAATAATAGTAATAAGGATAAAAGTAAGATTTAATACGATAATAAAAATAGGAATAAGGTTAAAAATGCGAGTTATTTATATAATCATAACAGTGATAAGGCTGAAAATAATAGTCATTACAATAATAATAATAGTAATAAGGATAAAAGTAGGAGTTAATATGATGATAAAATAGGAATAAGGACAAAAATAAGAGTTATTACGATAATGATAATAGTTATAAGGATAAAAATAAGAGTTATTACGATAATAAGAATAGAAATAAGGATAAGAACAAGAGTTATTACGATAATAATAATAGTAATAAGGATACAAATAAGAGTTATTACATAATAAAAATAGGAATAAGGCAGAAAATAATGGTTATAATGATATTAATGATGGTAATAAGGATAAAAATAAGAGTTATTACGATAATAATAATAGTAATGAGGATAAAATTAAGAGCTATCACATAATAAAAATAGGAATAGGGCTGAAAATAATAGTTATAATGATAATAATAATAGAAAGAAGGATAAAAATAAGAGTTATTACGATAATAATAATAGTAATAAGGATAAAAATAAGAGTTAATACGATAATAATAATAGTAATAAGGATAAAAGTAAGATTTAATACGATAATAAAAATAGGAATAAGGTTAAAAATGAGAGTTATTTATATAATCATAACAGTGATAAGGCTGAAAATAATAGTTATTACGATAATAATAATAGTAATAAGGATAAAAGTAAGAGTTAATATGATGATAAAATAGGAATAAGGACAAAAATAAGAGTTATTACGATAATAATAATAGTTATAAGGATAAAAAAAAGAGTTATTACGATAATAAGAATAGAAATAAGGATAAGAACAAGAGTAATCACATAATAAAAATAGGCACATGGCTGAAAGTAATAGTTATAATGATAATAATAATAGAAATAAGGTTAAAAATAAGAGTTATTACAGTAATAATAATAGTAATAAGGATAAAAGTAAGAGTTAATATGATGATAAAATAGGAATAAGGACAAAAATAAGAGTTATTAGGATAATAATAATAGTAATAAGGATAAAAGTAAGAGTTAATATGATGATAAAATAGGAATAAGGACAAAAATAAGAGTTATTACGATAATAATAATAGTTATAAGGATAAAAATAAGAGTTATTGCGATAATAAGAATAGAAATAAGGATAAGAACAAGAGTAATCACATAATAAAAATAGGCACATGGCTGAAAGTAATAGTTATAATGATAATAATAATAGAAATAAGGATAAAAGTAAGAGTTATTACATAATAAAAATAGGAATATGGCTGAAAATAATAGTTATAATGACCATAATAATAGAAATAAGGATAAAGATAAGAGTTATTACGATAATAATAATAGTAATAAGGATAAAAATAAGAGTTATTGCGATAATAAGAATAGAAATAAGGATAAGAACAAGAGTTATTACGATAATAATAATAGTAATAAGGATACAAATAAGAGTTATTACATAATAAAAATAGGAATAAGGCAGAAAATAATGGTTACAATGATATTAATGATGGTAATAAGGACAAAAATATGAGTTATTACGATAATAATAATAGTAATAAGGATAAAAATAATGGTTATAATGATAATAATAATAGAAATAAGGATAAAAATAAGAGTTATTACATAATAAAAATAGGAATAAGGCTGAAAATAATGGTTATAATGATAATAATAATAGTAATAAGGATAAAAATAACAGTTATTACATAATAAAAATAGGAATATGGCTGAAAATAATAGTTATAATGATAATAATAATAGAAATAAGGATAAAAATAAGAGTTATTACGATAATAATAATAGTAATAAGGATAAAAATAAGAGTTATTACGATGATAATAATAGTTATGAGGATAAAAATAAGAGTTATTACGATAATAAGAATAGAAATAAGGATATGAACAAGAGTTATCACATAATAAAAATAGGCACATGGCTGAAAGTAATAGTTATAATGATAATAATAATAGAAATAAGGTTAAAAATAAGAGTTATTACAGTAATAATAATAGTAATAAGGATAAAAGTAAGAGTTAATATGATGATAAAATAGGAATAAGGACAAAAATAAGAGTTATTAGGATAATAATAATAGTAATAAGGATAAAAGTAAGAGTTAATATGATGATAAAATAGGAATAAGGACAAAAATAAGAGTTATTACGATAATAATAATATTTATAAGGATAAAAATAAGATCTATTACATAATAAAAATAGGAATAAGGCAGAAAATAATGGTTATAATGATATTAATGATGGTAATAAGGACAAAAATAAGAGTTATTACGATAATAATAGTAATAAGGATAAAAATAAGAGCTATAACATAATAAAAATAGGAATAAGGCAGAAAATAATGGTTATAATGATATTAATGATGGTAATAAGGATAAGAATAAGAGTTATTCCGATAATAAGAATAGAAATAAGGATAAGAACAAGAGTTATCACATAATAAAAATAGGCACATGGCTGAAAGTAATAGCTATAATGATAATAATAATAGAAATAAGGTTAAAAATAAGAGTTATTACAGTAATAATAATAGTAATAAGGATAAAAGTAAGAGTTAATATGATGATAAAATAGGAATAAGGACAAAAATAAGAGTTATTACGATAATAATAATAGTAATAAGGATAAAAGTAAGAGTTAATATGATGATAAAATAGGAATAAGGACAAAAATAAGAGTTATTACGATAATAATAATAGTTATAAGGATAAAAATAAGAGTTATTGCGATAATAAGAATAGAAATAAGGATAAGAACAAGAGTTATTACGATAATAATAATAGTAATAAGGATACAAATAAGAGTTATTACATAATAAAAATAGGAATATGGTTGAAAGTAATAGTTATAATGACAATAGTAATAGAAATAAGGATAAAAATAAGAGTTATTACGATAATAACAATAGTAATAAGGATAAAAGTAAGAGTTAATACGATAATAAAAATAGGAATAAGGTTAAAAATAAGAGTTATTACGATAATAATAATAGTAATAAGGATAAAAATAAGAGTTATTTCGATGATAATAATAGTAATAAGGATAAAAATAAGAGTTATAACATAATAAAAATAGGAATAAGGCTGAAAATAATGGTTATAATGATAATAATAATAGAAATAAGGATAAAAATAAGAGTTATTACGATAATAACAATAGTAATAAGGATAAAAGTAAGAGTTAATACGATAATAAAAATAGGAATAAGGTTAAAAATAAGAGTTATTACGATAATAATAATTGTAATAAGGATAAAAATAAGAGTTATTTCGATGATAATAATAGTAATAAGGATAAAAATAAGAGTTATAACATAATGAAAATAGGAATAAGGCAGAAAATAATGGTTATATTGATATTAATGATGGTAATAAGGATAAAAATAAGAGTTATTACGATAATAATAATAGTAATAAGGATAAAAATAAGAGCTATCACATAATAAAAATAGGAATAAGGCTGAACATAATAGTTATAATGATAATAATAATAGAAATAAGGATAAAAATAAGAGTTATTACAGTAATAATAATAATAATAAGGATAAAAGTAAGAGTTAATATGATGATAAAATAGGAATAAGGACAAAAATAAGAGTTATTACGATAATAATAGTAGTAATAAGGATAAAAGTAAGAGTTAATATGATGATAAAATAGGAATAAGGACAAAAATAAGAGTTATTACGATAATAATAATAGTCATAAGGATAAAAATAAGAGTCATTACGATAATAAGAATAGAAATAAGGATAAGAACAAGAGTTATTACATAATAAAAATAGGAATATGGCTGAAAGTAATAGTTATAATGACAATAATAATAGTAATAAGGAAAAAAATAAGAGTTATTACGATAATAATAATAGTAATAAGGCTGAAAATAATGGTTATAATGATAATAATAATAGAAATAAGGATAAAAATAAGAGTTATTACGATAATAATAATAGTAATAAGGATAAAAATAAGAGCTATTACATATTAAAAATAGGAATAAGGCTGAAAATAACAGTTATAATGATAATAATAATAGAAATAAGGATAAAAATAAGAGTTATTACAATAATAATAATAGTAATAAGGATAAAAGTAAGAGTTAATATGATGACAAAATAGGAATAAGGACAAAAATAAGAGTTATTACGATAATAATAATAGTTATAAGGATAAAAATAAGAGTTATCACATAATAAAAATAGGAATAAGGCTGAACATAATAGTTATAATGATAATAATAATAGAAATAAGGATAAAAATAAGAGTTATTACATAATAAAAATAGGAATATGGCAGAAAATAATAGTTATAATGATAATAAGAATAGAAATAAGGATAAAAATAAGAGTTATTACGATAATAATAATAGTAGTAAGGATAAAAGTAAGGGTTAATATGATGACAAAATAGGAATAAGGACAAAAATAAGAGTTATTACGATAATAAAAATAGGAATAAGGCAGTAAATAATGGTTATAATGATATTAATGATGGTAATAAGGATAAAAATAAGAGTTATTACGATAATAATAATAGTAATAAGGATAAAAATAAGAGTTATTACATAATAAAAATAGGAATAAGGCTGAAAATAATGGTTATAATGATAATAATAGTAGAAATAAGGATAAAAATAAGAGTAATTACGATAATAACAATAGTAATAAGGATAAAAGTAAGAGTTAATACGATAATAAAAATAGGAATAAGGTTAAAAATAAGAGTTATTACGATAATAATAATAGTAATAAGGATAAAAATAAGAGTTATTACATAATAAAAATAGGAATATGACTGAAAGTAATAGTTATAATGACAATAATAATAGTAATAAGGATAAAAATAAGAGTTATTACGATGATAATAATAGTTATGAGGATAAAAATAAGAGTTATTCCGATAATAAGAATAGAAATAAGGATAAGAACAAGAGTTATCACATAATAAAAATAGGCACATGGCTGAAAGTAATAGTTATAATGATAATAATAATAGAAATAAGGTTAAAAATAAGAGTTATTACAGTAATAATAATAGTAATAAGGATAAAAGTAAGAGTTAATATGATGATAAAATAGGAATAAGGACAAAAATAAGAGTTATCAGGATAATAATAATAGTAATAAGGATAAAAGTAAGAGTTAATATGATGATAAAATAGGAATAAGGACAAAAATAAGAGTTATTACGATAATAATAATATTTATAAGGATAAAAATAAGATCTATTACATAATAAAAATAGGAATAAGGCAGAAAATAATGGTTATAATGATATTAATGATGGTAATAAGGACAAAAATAAGAGTTATTACGATAATAATAGTAATAAGGATAAAAATAAGAGCTATAACATAATAAAAATAGGAATAAGGCAGAAAATAATGGTTATAATGATATTAATGATGGTAATAAGGATAAGAATAAGAGTTATTCCGATAATAAGAATAGAAATAAGGATAAGAACAAGAGTTATCACATAATAAAAATAGGCACATGGCTGAAAGTAATAGCTATAATGATAATAATAATAGAAATAAGGTTAAAAATAAGAGTTATTACAGTAATAATAATAGTAATAAGGATAAAAGTAAGAGTTAATATGATGATAAAATAGGAATAAGGACAAAAATAAGAGTTATTACGATAATAATAATAGTAATAAGGATAAAAGTAAGAGTTAATATGATGATAAAATAGGAATAAGGACAAAAATAAGAGTTATTACGATAATAATAATAGTTATAAGGATAAAAATAAGAGTTATTGCGATAATAAGAATAGAAATAAGGATAAGAACAAGAGTTATTACGATAATAATAATAGTAATAAGGATACAAATAAGAGTTATTACATAATAAAAATAGGAATATGGTTGAAAGTAATAGTTATAATGACAATAGTAATAGAAATAAGGATAAAAATAAGAGTTATTACGATAATAACAATAGTAATAAGGATAAAAGTAAGAGTTAATACGATAATAAAAATAGGAATAAGGTTAAAAATAAGAGTTATTACGATAATAATAATAGTAATAAGGATAAAAATAAGAGTTATTTCGATGATAATAATAGTAATAAGGATAAAAATAAGAGTTATAACATAATAAAAATAGGAATAAGGCAGAAAATAATGGTTATATTGATATTAATGATGGTAATAAGCATAAAAATAAGAGTTATTACGATAATAATAATAGTAATAAGGATAAAAATAAGAGCTATCACATAATAAAAATAGGAATAAGGCTGAACATAATAGTTATAATGATAATAATAATAGAAATAAGGATAAAAATAAGAGTTATTACATAATAAAAATAGGAATATGGCAGAAAATAATAGTTATAATGATAATAAGAATAGAAATAAGGATAAAAATAAGAGTTATTACGATAATAATAATAGTAATAAGGATACAAATAAGAGTTATTACATAATAAAAATAGGAATATGGTTGAAAGTAATAGTTATAATGACAATAGTAATAGAAATAAGGATAAAAATAAGAGTTATTACGATAATAATAGTAATAAGGATGAAAATAAGAGTTATAACATAATAAGAATAGGAATAAGGCAGAAAATAATGGTTATAATGATATTAATGATGGTAATAAGGACAAAAATAAGAGTTATTACAATAATAATAATAGTAATAAGGATAAAAATAAGAGTTATTACATAATAAAAATAGGAATAAGGCTGAAAATAATGGTTATAATGATAATAATAATAGAAATAAGGATAAAAATAAGAGTTATTACGATAATAACAATAGTAATAAGGATAAAAGTAAGAGTTAATACGATAATAAAAATAGGAATAAGGTTAAAAATAAGAGTTATTACTATAATAATAATAGTAATAAGGATAAAAATAAGAGTTATTTCGATGATAATAATAGTAATAAGGATAAAAATAAGAGTTATAACGTAATAAAAATAGGAATAAGGCAGAAAATAATGGTTATATTGATATTAATGATGGTAATAAGGATAAAAATAAGAGTTATTACGATAATAATAATAGTAATAAGGATAAAAATAAGAGCTATCACATAATAAAAATAGGAATAAGGCTGAACATAATAGTTATAATGATAATAATAATAGAAATAAGGATAAAAATAAGAGTTATTACATAATAAAAATAGGAATATGGCAGAAAATAATAGTTATAATGATAATAAGAATAGAAATAAGGATAAAAATAAGAGTTATTACGATAATAATAATAGTAATAAGGATACAAATAAGAGTTATTACATAATAAAAATAGGAATATGGTTGAAAGTAATAGTTATAATGACAAAAGTAATAGAAATAAGGATAAAAATAAGAGTTATTACGATAATAATAGTAATAAGGATGAAAATAAGAGTTATAACATAATAAAAATAGGAATAAGGCAGAAAATAATGGTTATAATGATATTAATGATGGTAATAAGGACAAAAATAAGAGTTATTACAATAATAATAATAGTAATAAGGATAAAAATAAGAGTTATTACATAATAAAAATAGGAATAAGGCTGAAAATAATGGTTATAATGATAATAATAATAGAAATAAGGATAAAAATAAGAGTTATTACGATAATAACAATAGTAATAAGGATAAAAGTAAGAGTTAATACGATAATAAAAATAGGAATAAGGTTAAAAATAAGAGTTATTACGATAATAATAATAGTAATAAGGATAAAAATAAGAGTTATTTCGATGATAATAATAGTAATAAGGATAAAAATAAGAGTTATAACATAATAAAAATAGGAATAAGGCAGAAAATAATGGTTATATTGATATTAATGATGGTAATAAGGATAAAAATAAGAGTTATTACGATAATAATAATAGTAATAAGGATAAAAATAAGAGCTATCACATAATAAAAATAGGAATAAGACTGAACATAATAGTTATAATGATAATAATAATAGAAATAAGGATAAAAATAAGAGTTATTACATAATAAAAATAGGAATATGGCAGAAAATAATAGTTATAATGATAATAAGAATAGAAATAAGGATAAAAATAAGAGTTATTACGATAATAATAATAGTAGTAAGGATAAAAGTAAGGGTTAATATGATGACAAAATAGGAATAAGGACAAAAATAAGAGTTATTACGATAATAAAAATAGGAATAAGGCAGTAAATAATGGTTATAATGATATTAATGATGGTAATAAGGATAAAAATAAGAGTTATTACGATAATAATAATAGTAATAAGGATAAAAATAAGAGTTATTACATAATAAAAATAGGAATAAGGCAGAAAATAATGGTTATAATGATATTAATGATGGTAATAAGGACAAAAATAAGAGTTATTACGATAATAATAGTAATAAGGATAAAAATAAGAGCTATAACATAATAAAAATAGGAATAAGGCAGAAAATAATGGTTATAATGATATTAATGATGGTAATAAGGATAAGAATAAGAGTTATTCCGATAATAATAATAGTAATAAGGATAAAAATAAGAGTTATTGCATAATAAAAATAGGAATATGGCTGAAAGTAATAGTTATAATGATAATAATAATAGAAATAAGGATAAAAATAAGAGTTATTACAGTAATAATAATAATAATAAGGATAAAAGTAAGAGTTAATATGATGATAAAATAGGAATAAGGACAAAAATAAGAGTTATTACGATAATAATAGTAGTAATAAGGATAAAAGTAAGAGTTAATATGATGATAAAATAGGAATAAGGACAAAAATAAGAGTTATTACGATAATAATAATAGTCATAAGGATAAAAATAAGAGTCATTACGATAATAAGAATAGAAATAAGGATAAGAACAAGAGTTATTACATAATAAAAATAGGAATATGGCTGAAAGTAATAGTTATAATGACAATAATAATAGTAATAAGGAAAAAAATAAGAGTTATTACGATAATAATAATAGTAATAAGGCTGAAAATAATGGTTATAATGATAATAATAATAGAAATAAGGATAAAAATAAGAGTTATTACGATAATAATAATAGTAATAAGGATAAAAATAAGAGCTATTACATAATAAAAATAGGAATAAGGCTGAAAATAACAGTTATAATGATAATAATAATAGAAATAAGGATAAAAATAAGAGTTATTACAATAATAATAATAGTAATAAGGATAAAAGTAAGAGTTAATATGATGACAAAATAGGAATAAGGACAAAAATAAGAGTTATTACGATAATAATAATAGTTATAAGGATAAAAATAAGAGTTATTACGATAATAAAAATAGGAATAAGGCAGAAAATAATGGTTATAATGATAATAATAATAGAAATAAGGATAAAAATAAGAGTTATTACGATAATAACAATAGTAATAAGGATAAAAGTACGAGTTAATATGATGATAAAATAGGAATAAGGGCAAAAATAAGAGTTATTACGATAATAATAATAGTTATAAGGATAAAAATAAGAGTTATTGCGATAATAAGAATAGAAATAAGGATAAGAACAAGAGTTATTACGATAATAATAATAGTAATAAGGATACAAATAAGAGTTATTACATAATAAAAATAGGAATATGGTTGAAAGTAATAGTTATAATGACAATAGTAATAGAAATAAGGATAAAAATAAGAGTTATTACGATAATAATAGTAATAAGGATGAAAATAAGAGTTATAACATAATAAAAATAGGAATAAGGCAGAAAATAATGGTTATAATTATATTAATGATGGTAATAAGGACAAAAATAAGAGTTATTACAATAATAATAATAGTAATAAGGATAAAAATAAGAGTTATTACATAATAAAAATAGGAATAAGGCTGAAAATAATGGTTATAATGATAATAATAATAGAAATAAGGATAAAAATAAGAGTTATTACGATAATAATAATAGTAATAAGGATAAAAATAAGAGTTATTACATAATAAAAATAGGAATATGACTGAAAGTAATAGTTATAATGACAATAATAATAGAAATAAGGATAAAAATAAGAGTTACTACGATAATAATAATAGTAATAAGGATAAAAATAAGAGTTATTACGATGATAATAATAGTAATAAGGATAAAAATAAGAGTTATTGCGATAATAATAATAGTAATAAGGATAAAAGTAAGAGTTATAACATAATAAAAATAGGAATATGGCAGAAAATAATGGTTATAATGATATTAATGATGGTAATAAGGATAAAAATAAGAGTTATTACGATAATAATAATAGTAATGAGGATAAAATTAAGAGCTATCACATAATAAAAATAGGAATAGGGCTGAAAATAATAGTTATAATGATAATAATAATAGAAAGAAGGATAAAAATAAGAGTTATTACGATAATAATAATAGTAATAAGGATAAAAATAAGAGTTATTACGATGATAATAATAGTAATAAGAATAAAAGTAAGATTTAATACGATAATAAAAATAGGAATAAGGTTAAAAATGAGAGTTATTTATATAATCATAACAGTGATAAGGCTGAAAATAATAGTTATTACGATAATAATAATAGTAATAAGGATAAATGTAAGAGTTAATATTATGGTAAAATAGGAATAAGGACAAAAATGAGAGTTATTACGATAATAATAATAGTTATAAGGATAAAAATAAGAGTTATTACGATAATAAGAATAGAAATAAGGATAAGAACAAGAGTTATCACATAATAAAAATAGGCACATGGCTGAAAGTAATAGTTATAATGATAATAATAATAGAAATAAGGATAAAAATAAGAGTTATTACATAATAAAAATAGGAATATGGCTGAAAATAATAGTTATAATGATAATAATAATAGAAATAAGGATAAAAATAAGAGTTATTACGATAATAATAATAGTAATAAGGCTGAAAATAATGGTTATAATGATAATAATAATAGAAATAAGGATAAAAATAAGAGTTATTACGATAATAATAATAGTAATAAGGATAAAAATAAGAGTTATTACGATAATAATAATAGTAATAAGGATAAAAATAAGAGCTATTACATAATAAAAATAGGAATAAGGCTGAAAATAACAGTTATAATGATAATAATAATAGAAATAAGGATAAAAATGTCAGGAGCGAGAATAAAACACACACGGTTTATACTGAAAGCGAAGAATAAAATGTATTTGATATAAAATATAATATAATTTGACGCGCACACGAGGCTGTATTACAAACGACAAAGGACTAACGACTAATTTTCGCAGCACGGTTGTCGCCGCTGCGACAATACGCAAAAACCAAAAATAATAAACAGAGTAACCCAGAGAGGGCAGCAAAATGTCGAGTCGATCTACATCGATCTATTCTATCAAAAAATAAGAGTTATTACAATAATAATAATAGTAATAAGGATAAAAGTAAGAGTTAATATGATGACAAAATAGGAATAAGGACAAAAATAAGAGTTATTACGATAATAATAATAGTAATAAGGATAAAAATAAGAGTTATTACGATAATAATAATAGTAATAAGGATAAAAATAAGAGCTATTACATAATAAAAATAGGAATAAGGCTGAAAATAACAGTTATAATGATAATAATAATAGAAATAAGGATAAAAATAAGAGTTATTACAATAATAATAATAGTAATAAGGATAAAAGTAAGAGTTAATATGATGACAAAATAGGAATAAGGACAAAAATAAGAGTTATTACGATAATAATAATAGTAATAAGGATAAAAATAAGAGTTATTACGATGATAATAATAGTTATAAGGATAAAAATAAGAGTTATTACGATAATAAGAATAAAAATAAGCATAAGAACAAGAGTTATCACATAATAAATATAGGCACATGGCTGAAAGTAATAGATATAATGATAATAATAATAGAAATAAGGATAAAAATAAGAGTTATTACAGTAATAATAATAGTAATAAGGATAAAGGTAAGAGTTAATATGATGATAAAATAGGAATAAGGACAAAAATAAGAGTTATTCACAGTTCGCTCTGTGCTATTGTCTAGGACAGACGTGTTTATAAACCGCTCTCAGCAAGTTCCGCGAGTAACGATTGTGTGTATGTTAGTGTCAACAAGTGTATGAAAGTGCTATTCGTAACGTTTACGATCGAGATATTTATTCGATCAAACTAAACTGAACATTTTGAAGCATCGCTCCGCTGACTACAGTGGAGCAATGAAAAATCCTGATAACATCATGCAACCAACAACAAACTCTAGCGCTCCAGTGAACCAGCGGATGAATTATGCTCAAGCAACTAAAAATTCAACCTTTCCGAAAAAAGATCAGGCTATCATCCTGGATTCGATTGAAGGATATACTATAAGCGATTATGTCATAGAAATCTCAAAATTAACAAGCTCTGCCAATATAAGATTTATCTCGAGGATATCCAACAGCAGAATCTGTTTATACCTCTCCAACAAGGAAATAGCCACTGAATTATGCGAAAAATCTATATTCTTAGGAGATACTAGAGTCCAAATCAAGCCATTAATTTCTCGTGCTAAAAGAATTATCCTATCAAATGTATGCCCAGTAATTCCTCATGAAAAAATAGAAAAAATTCTGAAGGATCTTCAAATCAGACTGGAGTCAAATATATCATTTATTAAAGCTGGTATAAATGAACCAGGTTTCTCGCATATCCTTAGTTTCCGTAGACAAGTATATGTTCACCCAGACGATCTCGATAAAATTCCTGAATCGCTACAGATAGAATTTGAGGAGACAAATTATTGGATATTTGCATCGAACGACTCTCCAGCCTGTTTTGTGTGTAAAAAAGAGGGACATTTTGCTAAGCAGTGTCCTCACAGCCAAACCACTGGTCTAGATGGGGGCGCAGCTAATTCTAGTACACCAGAACCATATGCTCACATTGATACTGGCACCACAAAAGCAAATCGGGTCGTTAGTATACCAACAAGCAAAAAAACAATCAACTTATTACCAAGCCTAGTTGATAATAACGTGGAAAACTTTGGAAATGACCCTGCTACCAGTAACAAAAGACCTCGATCAAGCACCTCAGGAACAATCTCTGATATAATAGAAGAAATATCATACGAATCTGACACAAGTGTTGAATCACTACTATCTCCACAAAATAATACACCAAGGAAACAAGATAACCCGAAACAAAAATCAACAAAAAAGCAGAAAACATCAGCTAGGGCGGTAACGAAAGAGAATATTGAAGATTTTCTCGCTCCAGTAAAAACTAAAATGACAGAGCAGCACGACCAGTTCCCTATGACTTATCTCAATTTTCTAAGTTTCATGGATAATGCAATTTCTAACCCTCTAGCTGCTGAAATCGCATCTGAATACATTGACAACACGAATGAGTTATCAAAAATGATGCGGGAAATATACCCGCTCCTTAAGCACCGAAGCATCAAAAATCAATTTTGCAGAATCATCAAAAAGATTGAAAAAAAGAACGAAGAATCTGACATGTACAAAGTAGATGGTAAAGTTAAATTAAACGATATCCTATAAAAGGTGAACGACTATAATATAAGGGAATCTAAGCTATACCAAAAATAATTCAATGGAATATAAACGGATTCTACCCAAGATATGTCAATATCAAAAGAATTATTGCAGAAAAATCTCCCAAAGTTCTATGCTTACAAGAGACCCATTTCAAAAACGACTCATGTGCGGAATTAAGAGGATACAACCGGGTTTGGAAAAATAGAAAAAATACAGTTCAGGCTAGTGGCGGAGTAGCGATATTTGTTAGTAACTCCATCAATTATAATGAAATCAAGCTAACCACGAATTTAGAAGCAGTCGCTGTAACATGCTACTTGCCGAAAAAAGTAAACATTTGTAATATTTATTTACCCAATAGTTATAAATTTACATTAGAGGAACTAGAAGAATTAATCAAACAAATTCCTAAACCATTTGTAATCGTTGGAGATTTTAATAGCAAGAATATTGTGTGGGGGTGCAGAACAACAGATGCTAGGGGAAAGCTCATCGAAGAACTAATTAATAACCATAATATAGTACTAATAAACAACGAAGGAAGCACGCATTTTAATCAAGCCACTGCTGAAGAAAGTGTTTTAGACTTAGCACTAGCTTCAGCGTCAATAGTCGACAGTTTGGAATGGGAAGTGAGTGATGATCTTTATGATAGCGATCATTTCCCCATTATAATATCTATGCCCGAACAAAACTTTAGCAATAATAATACCAGCCTAACATCATGGAATTTTAAAAAAGCTGACTGGCCGAAATTTCAAGAAGAAATAGATAACAATATTGCAAGCATTGAAGAACCAAGCATAGACAAAAAAGAGCAAATAGATGTCATTCTAAATGACTTCGTTAAGTTAATTCAGCAAAGCGCAGACAACTCTATTCCAAAAATAAAGATTAAAAACAAGAAACAAGTCCCATGGTGGAATTCTGACTGTGAAAATGCACTAAGGGCTAGTAAACATGCACTCAATAGATACAAAAAACATAAAACTCTTGAAAATAAAATTGAGCACAATAAAGCAAAAGCTATATGTAGAAAAATCTTTAAGAGCAATCAAATGAAGACATGGGCCGAATACACATCTCAGCTCAACCAACATACTCCCTTATCAGTGATCTATAATAAAATAAGAAGTATAAATGGGAAAAGAAGTGCAAATTACATCACCTTCTTAATAAACAAAGATGATAACATTATAGAAGATCCGGAGGAAATTGCCTTAGAATTGGCTACAACATTTGCTAACAATTCAAGTGACAGTAACCACGAAGAAAAATTTTTGCAATTTAAAAATAGTGAGAGCCATATTCCGGATTCAATTTGCTACTCAGATGAAATAGAAGATTTGGATGACGAAGGTCTGAACAGCGAAATTACTATCAACGAAATTATGGTAACGCTGAATCAGTGCAAGAACACTAGCCCAGGCCCCGACAGAATACCCAATTTACTTTTAAAAAAATTACCACCTAAAGGTATACAATTTCTGTACAAACTCATAAGTACAATTTGGCAAGGTGGAGTTTTCCCAAATCTATGGAACAAAGCAATGGTCATTCCCATTCCCAAACCTGCTAAGAACAAAAACTATGCTAAGAATTATCGGCCAATAGCATTAACTTGTACGATGTGTAAACTCATGGAGAAGATCATTAACAGAAGGTTGAAAAATTATTTAGAAACTAATCATATTATAAATTCTGAACAGAGCGGATTCAGACAAAACAGATCTACACTAGACCACCTAGTCATGCTGGAATCCAACATATACGATGCATTCAATAAAAATTGTCATATTATTCTCATTAGCCTAGATATAGAGAAAGCCTATGAAATGATTTGGAAAGAACGTGTAGTTAAATTACTAATTAGTAACAATATTACCGGCAGGACACTAAAATTCATCTATAACTTCTTAAAACATAGATACATTCAAGTTAAGGCTAATGGCATACTGTCTCCTCCTATACCAATTGAAAATGGCATTCCCCAAGGTTCTGTTTTGAGCGTTACATTGTTCCTTTTAGCAATTAACGATATTGTTAGTAGAATTGACAAACCAGTTAAATATGGGATATTTGCAGATGATATTACTCTTCTCTGTAGTGGTAGAAATCTAAAGGTCACGCGAGAGATATTACAAGCCTGCCTGGACAAATTATATGAATGGTCGATCAAAACTGGGTTCAAATTTTCTAGTAATAAGTCAGAATTTTTAGTATTAAAAAAAAGCAAAGAAACCAATAAGATTAAACTTTATATCAATAATAATAATATTAACGAAGTTAGTGAAATCAAAATATTAGGCCTAACGTTCGATAAAAAAATGTCATGGAAACCGCATATTTTAAGCCTGAAGACTGATTGCATTAAGCGATTAAACCTGCTAAAGATACTGGCCTTTAAAAACTGGGGAGCTGATTGTAAAGTCCTACTAAATACGTATAAATCTATAATACTCCCGAAATTAGACTATGCTTCGATAATATACGGAGCTAGTAATCACGCTAAAATACTTAACACTATTCAAAATTCGAGTCTCCGAATAGCACTAGGTGCCTTTCGCACCAGTCCCATAAACAGCTTACTGGTGGAAGGAAACATTATGCCTTTGAAGTATCGCAGAATGAAACTAGCCGCTAATTATATGTGCAAGTTAGCAGCCAATATGCACAACCCAAGAAGGGATCTCATACCTAACTCCGAACAAATGGAATTATTCAACAATACACGCAAAGACTATTCCCCGATCTTCATCAGATTAAGTAGATGGCTCGATGAACACAGCATAAGAATTCCTCCAATTAGAGAAAAACCCATGCCATTACCCCCACAAATCATAATAAATTTAAACAGAAGTCAGAGTATCGAGGACCGGAACTTGGTATTAATCCACACAGTTACTGATATAACGGAGGACAACTCAATAAACGGTAGTATCATCACCGAAAATGAAAGATTAAAAATTTCCTTTCCAAGCCATTTCTCCAAAAAGTCCTGTAAAGTATACATTATTTTACCTGCTATACAAAAGTTAGTAATTAATTCGGAAAATCTGTTTAAGATAATAACTCACGACATTAACATCCTCACAGAAATCAACAACCCCTACAATTCGGAGTCATTAATCAACGTTTTACAGTACGAACTCTATAAAAACCGCAATGTAATTCTGTGTGAGGAGAATCATGCTTCATCAAATATATTACAGCTAGAACCTAGTAGAGGAATGAATGTTATTGACGAAGATATATTAACTCCAGTAGAGGATGCCCAAAAACATATATTCAAGAAAATTCTAAACATATGGCACCAGGAATGGATATTAACTAATCCAACAAAGCTTCACGAAGTACGAGATGATATATATTCGAACAACCCAGCTTCATCCCTAAAAAGAAGAGAACAAATTATATTAACAAGGCTAAGGATAGGTCACATAAAACTAACCCACCAGCATTTAATATCGAAATCCGACAGACCGCTCTGCGAAAACTGTAATTCAGTACTAACTGTTAAGCATATTTTACTGGAATGCCCAATTAGTGCAAACATTAGAACCAGCGAGGAAGTACCTGCCGATATTAAGAAATGTTTAAATGACAAGAAGCATATAAGGGGAATAGTAACATTACTTACGAAACGAAAAATAATCGATGATATATAAAGCACAGTTAGATTTAGATAACAAATAATTGATATATAGATGTTAACTATGGATACTTATTAACACGTTTTAGTATAAGTCAAATGTAAGAATGAAACTATGTATATAATGTGGTCGCTAATGGCTAAAAAGCTGATGCGACATTAAATAAATAAATTAAAAAAAAAGAGTTATTACGATAATAATAATAGTAATAAGGATAAAAGTAAGAGTTAATATGATGATAAAATAGGAATAAGGACAAAAATAAGAGATATCACGATAATAATAATAGTTATAAGGATAAAAATAAGAGTTATTACGATAATAAGAATAGAAATAAGGATAAGAACAAGAGTTATCACATAATAAAAATAGGCACATGGCTGAAAGTAATAGTTATAATGACAATAATAATAGTAATAAGGATAAAAATAAGAGTTATTACATAATAAAAATAGGAATATGGCTGAAAATAATAGTTATAATGATAATAATAATAGAAATATGGATAAAAATAAGAGTTATTACGATAATAATAATAGTAATAAGGATAAAAATAACAGTTATTACGATGATAATAATAGTAATAAGGATAAAAGTAAGATTTAATACGATAATAAAAATAGGAATAAGGTTAAAAATGCGAGTTATTTATATAATCATAACAGTGATAAGGCTGAAAATAATAGTCATTACAATAATAATAATAGTAATAAGGATAAAAGTAGGAGTTAATATGATGATAAAATAGGAATAAGGACAAAAATAAGAGTTATTACGATAATGATAATAGTTATAAGGATAAAAATAAGAGTTATTACGATAATAAGAATAGAAATAAGGATAAGAACAAGAGTTATTACGATAATAATAATAGTAATAAGGATACAAATAAGAGTTATTACATAATAAAAATAGGAATGTGGTTGAAAGTAATAGTTATAATGACAATAGTAATAGAAATAAGGATAAAAATAAGAGTTATTACGATAATAATAGTAATAAGGATGAAAATAAGAGTTATAACATAATAAAAATAGGAATAAGGCAGAAAATAATGGTTATAATGATATTAATGATGGTAATAAGGATAAAAATAAGAGTTATTACGATAATAATAATAGTAATGAGGATAAAATTAAGAGCTATCACATAATAAAAATAGGAATAGGGCTGAAAATAATAGTTATAATGATAATAATAATAGAAATAAGGATAAAAATAAGAGTTATTACATAATAAAAATAGGAATATGGCTGAAAATAATAGTTATAATGATAATAATAATAGAAATAAGGATAAAGATAAGAGTTATTACGATAATAATAATAGTAATAAGGATAAAAATAAGAGTTATTACATAATAAAAATAGGAATATGGCTGAAAGTAATAGTTATAATGACAATAATAATAGAAATAAGGATAAAAATAAGAGTTATTACGATAATAATAATAGTAATAAGGCTGAAAATAATGGTTATAATGATAATAATAATAGAAATAAGGATAAAAATAAGAGTTATTACGATAATAATAATAGTAATAAGGATAAAAATAAGAGTTATTACGATAATAATAATAGTAATAAGGATAAAAATAAGAGCTATTACATAATAAAAATAGGAATAAGGCTGAAAATAACAGTTATAATGATAATAATAATAGAAATAAGGATAAAAATGTCAGGAGCGAGAATAAAACACACACGGTTTATACTGAAAGCGAAGAATAAAATGTATTTGATATAAAATATAATATAATTTGACGCGCACACGAGGCTGTATTACAAACGACAAAGGACTAACGACTAATTTTCGCAGCACGGTTGTCGCCGCTGCGACAATACGCAAAAACCAAAAATAATAAACAGAGTAACCCAGAGAGGGCAGCAAAATGTCGAGTCGATCTACATCGATCTATTCTATCAAAAAATAAGAGTTATTACAATAATAATAATAGTAATAAGGATAAAAGTAAGAGTTAATATGATGACAAAATAGGAATAAGGACAAAAATAAGAGTTATTACGATAATAATAATAGTAATAAGGATAAAAATAAGAGTTATTACGATAATAATAATAGTAATAAGGATAAAAATAAGAGCTATTACATAATAAAAATAGGAATAAGGCTGAAAATAACAGTTATAATGATAATAATAATAGAAATAAGGATAAAAATAAGAGTTATTACAATAATAATAATAGTAATAAGGATAAAAGTAAGAGTTAATATGATGACAAAATAGGAATAAGGACAAAAATAAGAGTTATTACGATAATAATAATAGTAATAAGGATAAAAATAAGAGTTATTACGATGATAATAATAGTTATAAGGATAAAAATAAGAGTTATTACGATAATAAGAATAAAAATAAGCATAAGAACAAGAGTTATCACATAATAAATATAGGCACATGGCTGAAAGTAATAGATATAATGATAATAATAATAGAAATAAGGATAAAAATAAGAGTTATTACAGTAATAATAATAGTAATAAGGATAAAGGTAAGAGTTAATATGATGATAAAATAGGAATAAGGACAAAAATAAGAGTTATTCACAGTTCGCTCTGTGCTATTGTCTAGGACAGACGTGTTTATAAACCGCTCTCAGCAAGTTCCGCGAGTAACGATTGTGTGTATGTTAGTGTCAACAAGTGTATGAAAGTGCTATTCGTAACGTTTACGATCGAGATATTTATTCGATCAAACTAAACTGAACATTTTGAAGCATCGCTCCGCTGACTACAGTGGAGCAATGAAAAATCCTGATAACATCATGCAACCAACAACAAACTCTAGCGCTCCAGTGAACCAGCGGATGAATTATGCTCAAGCAACTAAAAATTCAACCTTTCCGAAAAAAGATCAGGCTATCATCCTGGATTCGATTGAAGGATATACTATAAGCGATTATGTCATAGAAATCTCAAAATTAACAAGCTCTGCCAATATAAGATTTATCTCGAGGATATCCAACAGCAGAATCTGTTTATACCTCTCCAACAAGGAAATAGCCACTGAATTATGCGAAAAATCTATATTCTTAGGAGATACTAGAGTCCAAATCAAGCCATTAATTTCTCGTGCTAAAAGAATTATCCTATCAAATGTATGCCCAGTAATTCCTCATGAAAAAATAGAAAAAATTCTGAAGGATCTTCAAATCAGACTGGAGTCAAATATATCATTTATTAAAGCTGGTATAAATGAACCAGGTTTCTCGCATATCCTTAGTTTCCGTAGACAAGTATATGTTCACCCAGACGATCTCGATAAAATTCCTGAATCGCTACAGATAGAATTTGAGGAGACAAATTATTGGATATTTGCATCGAACGACTCTCCAGCCTGTTTTGTGTGTAAAAAAGAGGGACATTTTGCTAAGCAGTGTCCTCACAGCCAAACCACTGGTCTAGATGGGGGCGCAGCTAATTCTAGTACACCAGAACCATATGCTCACATTGATACTGGCACCACAAAAGCAAATCGGGTCGTTAGTATACCAACAAGCAAAAAAACAATCAACTTATTACCAAGCCTAGTTGATAATAACGTGGAAAACTTTGGAAATGACCCTGCTACCAGTAACAAAAGACCTCGATCAAGCACCTCAGGAACAATCTCTGATATAATAGAAGAAATATCATACGAATCTGACACAAGTGTTGAATCACTACTATCTCCACAAAATAATACACCAAGGAAACAAGATAACCCGAAACAAAAATCAACAAAAAAGCAGAAAACATCAGCTAGGGCGGTAACGAAAGAGAATATTGAAGATTTTCTCGCTCCAGTAAAAACTAAAATGACAGAGCAGCACGACCAGTTCCCTATGACTTATCTCAATTTTCTAAGTTTCATGGATAATGCAATTTCTAACCCTCTAGCTGCTGAAATCGCATCTGAATACATTGACAACACGAATGAGTTATCAAAAATGATGCGGGAAATATACCCGCTCCTTAAGCACCGAAGCATCAAAAATCAATTTTGCAGAATCATCAAAAAGATTGAAAAAAAGAACGAAGAATCTGACATGTACAAAGTAGATGGTAAAGTTAAATTAAACGATATCCTATAAAAGGTGAACGACTATAATATAAGGGAATCTAAGCTATACCAAAAATAATTCAATGGAATATAAACGGATTCTACCCAAGATATGTCAATATCAAAAGAATTATTGCAGAAAAATCTCCCAAAGTTCTATGCTTACAAGAGACCCATTTCAAAAACGACTCATGTGCGGAATTAAGAGGATACAACCGGGTTTGGAAAAATAGAAAAAATACAGTTCAGGCTAGTGGCGGAGTAGCGATATTTGTTAGTAACTCCATCAATTATAATGAAATCAAGCTAACCACGAATTTAGAAGCAGTCGCTGTAACATGCTACTTGCCGAAAAAAGTAAACATTTGTAATATTTATTTACCCAATAGTTATAAATTTACATTAGAGGAACTAGAAGAATTAATCAAACAAATTCCTAAACCATTTGTAATCGTTGGAGATTTTAATAGCAAGAATATTGTGTGGGGGTGCAGAACAACAGATGCTAGGGGAAAGCTCATCGAAGAACTAATTAATAACCATAATATAGTACTAATAAACAACGAAGGAAGCACGCATTTTAATCAAGCCACTGCTGAAGAAAGTGTTTTAGACTTAGCACTAGCTTCAGCGTCAATAGTCGACAGTTTGGAATGGGAAGTGAGTGATGATCTTTATGATAGCGATCATTTCCCCATTATAATATCTATGCCCGAACAAAACTTTAGCAATAATAATACCAGCCTAACATCATGGAATTTTAAAAAAGCTGACTGGCCGAAATTTCAAGAAGAAATAGATAACAATATTGCAAGCATTGAAGAACCAAGCATAGACAAAAAAGAGCAAATAGATGTCATTCTAAATGACTTCGTTAAGTTAATTCAGCAAAGCGCAGACAACTCTATTCCAAAAATAAAGATTAAAAACAAGAAACAAGTCCCATGGTGGAATTCTGACTGTGAAAATGCACTAAGGGCTAGTAAACATGCACTCAATAGATACAAAAAACATAAAACTCTTGAAAATAAAATTGAGCACAATAAAGCAAAAGCTATATGTAGAAAAATCTTTAAGAGCAATCAAATGAAGACATGGGCCGAATACACATCTCAGCTCAACCAACATACTCCCTTATCAGTGATCTATAATAAAATAAGAAGTATAAATGGGAAAAGAAGTGCAAATTACATCACCTTCTTAATAAACAAAGATGATAACATTATAGAAGATCCGGAGGAAATTGCCTTAGAATTGGCTACAACATTTGCTAACAATTCAAGTGACAGTAACCACGAAGAAAAATTTTTGCAATTTAAAAATAGTGAGAGCCATATTCCGGATTCAATTTGCTACTCAGATGAAATAGAAGATTTGGATGACGAAGGTCTGAACAGCGAAATTACTATCAACGAAATTATGGTAACGCTGAATCAGTGCAAGAACACTAGCCCAGGCCCCGACAGAATACCCAATTTACTTTTAAAAAAATTACCACCTAAAGGTATACAATTTCTGTACAAACTCATAAGTACAATTTGGCAAGGTGGAGTTTTCCCAAATCTATGGAACAAAGCAATGGTCATTCCCATTCCCAAACCTGCTAAGAACAAAAACTATGCTAAGAATTATCGGCCAATAGCATTAACTTGTACGATGTGTAAACTCATGGAGAAGATCATTAACAGAAGGTTGAAAAATTATTTAGAAACTAATCATATTATAAATTCTGAACAGAGCGGATTCAGACAAAACAGATCTACACTAGACCACCTAGTCATGCTGGAATCCAACATATACGATGCATTCAATAAAAATTGTCATATTATTCTCATTAGCCTAGATATAGAGAAAGCCTATGAAATGATTTGGAAAGAACGTGTAGTTAAATTACTAATTAGTAACAATATTACCGGCAGGACACTAAAATTCATCTATAACTTCTTAAAACATAGATACATTCAAGTTAAGGCTAATGGCATACTGTCTCCTCCTATACCAATTGAAAATGGCATTCCCCAAGGTTCTGTTTTGAGCGTTACATTGTTCCTTTTAGCAATTAACGATATTGTTAGTAGAATTGACAAACCAGTTAAATATGGGATATTTGCAGATGATATTACTCTTCTCTGTAGTGGTAGAAATCTAAAGGTCACGCGAGAGATATTACAAGCCTGCCTGGACAAATTATATGAATGGTCGATCAAAACTGGGTTCAAATTTTCTAGTAATAAGTCAGAATTTTTAGTATTAAAAAAAAGCAAAGAAACCAATAAGATTAAACTTTATATCAATAATAATAATATTAACGAAGTTAGTGAAATCAAAATATTAGGCCTAACGTTCGATAAAAAAATGTCATGGAAACCGCATATTTTAAGCCTGAAGACTGATTGCATTAAGCGATTAAACCTGCTAAAGATACTGGCCTTTAAAAACTGGGGAGCTGATTGTAAAGTCCTACTAAATACGTATAAATCTATAATACTCCCGAAATTAGACTATGCTTCGATAATATACGGAGCTAGTAATCACGCTAAAATACTTAACACTATTCAAAATTCGAGTCTCCGAATAGCACTAGGTGCCTTTCGCACCAGTCCCATAAACAGCTTACTGGTGGAAGGAAACATTATGCCTTTGAAGTATCGCAGAATGAAACTAGCCGCTAATTATATGTGCAAGTTAGCAGCCAATATGCACAACCCAAGAAGGGATCTCATACCTAACTCCGAACAAATGGAATTATTCAACAATACACGCAAAGACTATTCCCCGATCTTCATCAGATTAAGTAGATGGCTCGATGAACACAGCATAAGAATTCCTCCAATTAGAGAAAAACCCATGCCATTACCCCCACAAATCATAATAAATTTAAACAGAAGTCAGAGTATCGAGGACCGGAACTTGGTATTAATCCACACAGTTACTGATATAACGGAGGACAACTCAATAAACGGTAGTATCATCACCGAAAATGAAAGATTAAAAATTTCCTTTCCAAGCCATTTCTCCAAAAAGTCCTGTAAAGTATACATTATTTTACCTGCTATACAAAAGTTAGTAATTAATTCGGAAAATCTGTTTAAGATAATAACTCACGACATTAACATCCTCACAGAAATCAACAACCCCTACAATTCGGAGTCATTAATCAACGTTTTACAGTACGAACTCTATAAAAACCGCAATGTAATTCTGTGTGAGGAGAATCATGCTTCATCAAATATATTACAGCTAGAACCTAGTAGAGGAATGAATGTTATTGACGAAGATATATTAACTCCAGTAGAGGATGCCCAAAAACATATATTCAAGAAAATTCTAAACATATGGCACCAGGAATGGATATTAACTAATCCAACAAAGCTTCACGAAGTACGAGATGATATATATTCGAACAACCCAGCTTCATCCCTAAAAAGAAGAGAACAAATTATATTAACAAGGCTAAGGATAGGTCACATAAAACTAACCCACCAGCATTTAATATCGAAATCCGACAGACCGCTCTGCGAAAACTGTAATTCAGTACTAACTGTTAAGCATATTTTACTGGAATGCCCAATTAGTGCAAACATTAGAACCAGCGAGGAAGTACCTGCCGATATTAAGAAATGTTTAAATGACAAGAAGCATATAAGGGGAATAGTAACATTACTTACGAAACGAAAAATAATCGATGATATATAAAGCACAGTTAGATTTAGATAACAAATAATTGATATATAGATGTTAACTATGGATACTTATTAACACGTTTTAGTATAAGTCAAATGTAAGAATGAAACTATGTATATAATGTGGTCGCTAATGGCTAAAAAGCTGATGCGACATTAAATAAATAAATTAAAAAAAAAGAGTTATTACGATAATAATAATAGTAATAAGGATAAAAGTAAGAGTTAATATGATGATAAAATAGGAATAAGGACAAAAATAAGAGATATCACGATAATAATAATAGTTATAAGGATAAAAATAAGAGTTATTACGATAATAAGAATAGAAATAAGGATAAGAACAAGAGTTATCACATAATAAAAATAGGCACATGGCTGAAAGTAATAGTTATAATGACAATAATAATAGTAATAAGGATAAAAATAAGAGTTATTACATAATAAAAATAGGAATATGGCTGAAAATAATAGTTATAATGATAATAATAATAGAAATATGGATAAAAATAAGAGTTATTACGATAATAATAATAGTAATAAGGATAAAAATAACAGTTATTACGATGATAATAATAGTAATAAGGATAAAAGTAAGATTTAATACGATAATAAAAATAGGAATAAGGTTAAAAATGCGAGTTATTTATATAATCATAACAGTGATAAGGCTGAAAATAATAGTCATTACAATAATAATAATAGTAATAAGGATAAAAGTAGGAGTTAATATGATGATAAAATAGGAATAAGGACAAAAATAAGAGTTATTACGATAATGATAATAGTTATAAGGATAAAAATAAGAGTTATTACGATAATAAGAATAGAAATAAGGATAAGAACAAGAGTTATTACGATAATAATAATAGTAATAAGGATACAAATAAGAGTTATTACATAATAAAAATAGGAATGTGGTTGAAAGTAATAGTTATAATGACAATAGTAATAGAAATAAGGATAAAAATAAGAGTTATTACGATAATAATAGTAATAAGGATGAAAATAAGAGTTATAACATAATAAAAATAGGAATAAGGCAGAAAATAATGGTTATAATGATATTAATGATGGTAATAAGGATAAAAATAAGAGTTATTACGATAATAATAATAGTAATGAGGATAAAATTAAGAGCTATCACATAATAAAAATAGGAATAGGGCTGAAAATAATAGTTATAATGATAATAATAATAGAAAGAAGGATAAAAATAAGAGTTATTACGATAATAATAATAGTAATAAGGATAAAAATAAGAGTTAATACGATAATAATAATAGTAATAAGGATAAAAGTAAGATTTAATACGATAATAAAAATAGGAATAAGGTTAAAAATGAGAGTTATTTATATAATCATAACAGTGATAAGGCTGAAAATAATAGTTATTACGATAATAATAATAGTAATAAGGATAAAAGTAAGAGTTAATATGATGATAAAATAGGAATAAGGACAAAAATAAGAGTTATTACGATAATAATAATAGTTATAAGGATAAAAAAAAGAGTTATTACGATAATAAGAATAGAAATAAGGATAAGAACAAGAGTAATCACATAATAAAAATAGGCACATGGCTGAAAGTAATAGTTATAATGATAATAATAATAGGAATAAGGATAAAAATAAGAGTTATTACATAATAAAAATAGGAATATGGCTGAAAATAATAGATATAATGACAATAATAATAGAAATAAGGATAAAGATAAGAGTTATTACGATAATAATAATAGTAATAAGGATAAAAATAAGAGTTATTACATAATAAAAATAGGAATATGGCTGAAAATAATAGTTCTAATGATAATAATAATAGAAATAAGGATAAAAATAAGAGTTATTACGATAATAATAATAGTAATAAGGATAAAAATAAGAGTTATTACGATGATAATAATAGTTATGAGGATAAAAATAAGAGTTATTACGATAATAAGAATAGAAATAAGGATAAGAACAAGAGTTATCACATAATAAAAATAGGCACATGGCTGAAAGTAATAGTTATAATGATAATAATAATAGAAATAAGGTTAAAAATAAGAGTTATTACAGTAATAATAATAGTAATAAGGATAAAAGTAAGAGTTAATATGATGATAAAATAGGAATAAGGACAAAAATAAGAGTTATTAGGATAATAATAATAGTAATAAGGATAAAAGTAAGAGTTAATATGATGATAAAATAGGAATAAGGACAAAAATAAGAGTTATTACGATAATAATAATAGTTATAAGGATAAAAATAAGAGTTATTGCGATAATAAGAATAGAAATAAGGATAAGAACAAGAGTTATTACGATAATAATAATAGTAATGAGGATAAAATTAAGAGCTATCACATAATAAAAATAGGAATAGGGCTGAAAATAATAGTTATAATGAGAATAATAATAGAAAGAAGGATAAAAATAAGAGTTATTACGATAATGATAATAGTAATAAGGATAAAAATAAGAGTTATTACGATGATAATAATAGTAATAAGGATAAAAGTAAGATTTAATACGATAATAAAAATAGGAATAAGGTTAAAAATGAGAGTTATTTATATAATCATAACAGTGATAAGGCTGAAAATAATAGTTATTACGATAATAATAATAGTAATAAGGATAAAAGTAAGAGTTAATATGATGATAAAATAGGAATAAGGACAAAAATAAGAGTTATTACGAGAATAATAATAGTTATAAGGATAAAAAAAAGAGTTATTACGATAATAAGAATAGAAATAAGGATAAGAACAAGAGTAATCACATAATAAAAATAGGCACATGGCTGAAAGTAATAGTTATAATGATAATAATAATAGAAATAAGGATAAAAGTAAGAGTTATTACATAATAAAAATAGGAATATGGCTGAAAATAATAGTTATAATGACAATAATAATAGAAATAAGGATAAAAATAAGAGTTATTACGATAATAATAATAGTAGTAAGGATAAAAGTAAGGGTTAATATGATGACAAAATAGGAATAAGGACAAAAATAAGAGTTATTACGATAATAAAAATAGGAATAAGGCAGTAAATAATGGTTATAATGATATTAATGATGGTAATAAGGATAAAAATAAGAGTTATTACGATAATAATAATAGTAATAAGGATAAAAATAAGAGTTATTACATAATAAAAATAGGAATAAGGCTGAAAATAATGGTTATAATGATAATAATAGTAGAAATAAGGATAAAAATAAGAGTTATTACGATAATAACAATAGTAATAAGGATAAAAGTAAGAGTTAATACGATAATAAAAATAGGAATAAGGTTAAAAAAAAGAGTTATTACGATAATAATAATAGTAATAAGGATAAAAATAAGAGTTATTACATAATAAAAATAGGAATATGACTGAAAGTAATAGTTATAATGACAATAATAATAGTAATAAGGATAAAAATAAGAGTTATTACGATGATAATAATAGTTATGAGGATAAAAATAAGAGTTATTCCGATAATAAGAATAGAAATAAGGATAAGAACAAGAGTTATCACATAATAAAAATAGGCACATGGCTGAAAGTAATAGTTATAATGATAATAATAATAGAAATAAGGTTAAAAATAAGAGTTATTACAGTAATAATAATAGTAATAAGGATAAAAGTAAGAGTTAATATGATGATAAAATAGGAATAAGGACAAAAATAAGAGTTATTAGGATAATAATAATAGTAATAAGGATAAAAGTAAGAGTTAATATGATGATAAAATAGGAATAAGGACAAAAATAAGAGTTATTACGATAATAATAATATTTATAAGGATAAAAATAAGATCTATTACATAATAAAAATAGGAATAAGGCAGAAAATAATGGTTATAATGATATTAATGATGGTAATAAGGACAAAAATAAGAGTTATTACGATAATAATAGTAATAAGGATAAAAATAAGAGCTATAACATAATAAAAATAGGAATAAGGCAGAAAATAATGGTTATAATGATATTAATGATGGTAATAAGGATAAGAATAAGAGTTATTCCGATAATAAGAATAGAAATAAGGATAAGAACAAGAGTTATCACATAATAAAAATAGGCACATGGCTGAAAGTAATAGCTATAATGATAATAATAATAGAAATAAGGTTAAAAATAAGAGTTATTACAGTAATAATAATAGTAATAAGGATAAAAGTAAGAGTTAATATGATGATAAAATAGGAATAAGGACAAAAATAAGAGTTATTACGATAATAATAATAGTAATAAGGATAAAAGTAAGAGTTAATATGATGATAAAATAGGAATAAGGACAAAAATAAGAGTTATTACGATAATGATAATAGTTATAAGGATAAAAATAAGAGTTATTGCGATAATAAGAATAGAAATAAGGATAAGAACAAGAGTTATTACGATAATAATAATAGTAATAAGGATACAAATAAGAGTTATTACATAATAAAAATAGGAATATGGTTGAAAGTAATAGTTATAATGACAATAGTAATAGAAATAAGGATAAAAATAAGAGTTATTACGATAATAACAATAGTAATAAGGATAAAAGTAAGAGTTAATACGATAATAAAAATAGGAATAAGGTTAAAAATAAGAGTTATTACGATAATAATAATAGTAATAAGGATAAAAATAAGAGTTATTTCGATGATAATAATAGTAATAAGGATAAAAATAAGAGTTATAACATAATAAAAATAGGAATAAGGCTGAAAATAATGGTTATAATGATAATAATAATAGAAATAAGGATAAAAATAAGAGTTATTAGGATAATAACAATAGTAATAAGGATAAAAGTAAGAGTTAATACAATACTAAAAATAGGAATAAGGTTAAAAATAAGAGTTATTACGATAATAATAATAGTAATAAGGATAAAAATAAGAGTTATTTCGATGATAATAATAGTAATAAGGATAAAAATAAGAGTTATAACATAATGAAAATAGGAATAAGGCAGAAAATAATGGTTATATTGATATTAATGATGGTAATAAGGATAAAAATAAGAGTTATTACGATAATAATAATAGTAATAAGGATAAAAATAAGAGCTATCACATAATAAAAATAGGAATAAGGCTGAACATAATAGTTATAATGATAATAATAATAGAAATAAGGATAAAAATAAGAGTTATTACAGTAATAATAATAATAATAAGGATAAAAGTAAGAGTTAATATGATGATAAAATAGGAATAAGGACAAAAATAAGAGTTATTACGATAATAATAGTAGTAATAAGGATAAAAGTAAGAGTTAATATGATGATAAAATAGGAATAAGGACAAAAATAAGAGTTATTACGATAATAATAATAGTCATAAGGATAAAAATAGGAGTCATTACGATAATAAGAATAGAAATAAGGATAAGAACAAGAGTTATTACATAATAAAAATAGGAATATGGCTGAAAGTAATAGTTATAATGACAATAATAATAGTAATAAGGAAAAAAATAAGAGTTATTACGATAATAATAATAGTAATAAGGCTGAAAATAATGGTTATAATGATAATAATAATAGAAATAAGGATAAAAATAAGAGTTATTACGATAATAATAATAGTAATAAGGATAAAAATAAGAGCTATTACATATTAAAAATAGGAATAAGGCTGAAAATAACAGTTATAATGATAATAATAATAGAAATAAGGATAAAAATAAGAGTTATTACAATAATAATAATAGTAATAAGGATAAAAGTAAGAGTTAATATGATGACAAAATAGGAATAAGGACAAAAATAAGAGTTATTACGATAATAATAATAGTTATAAGGATAAAAATAAGAGTTATCACATAATAAAAATAGGAATAAGGCTGAACATAATGGTTATAATGATAATAATAGTAGAAATAAGGATAAAAATAAGAGTAATTACGATAATAACAATAGTAATAAGGATAAAAGTAAGAGTTAATACGATAATAAAAATAGGAATAAGGTTAAAAATAAGAGTTATTGCGATAATAAGAATAGAAATAAGGATAAGAACAAGAGTTATTACGATAATAATAATAGTAATAAGGATACAAATAAGAGTTATTACATAATAAAAATAGGAATATGGTTGAAAGTAATAGTTATAATGACAATAGTAATAGAAATAAGGATAAAAATAAGAGTTATTACGATAATAACAATAGTAATAAGGATAAAAGTAAGAGTTAATACGATAATAAAAATAGGAATAAGGTTAAAAATAAGAGTTATTACGATAATAATAATAGTAATAAGGATAAAAATAAGAGTTATTTCGATGATAATAATAGTAATAAGGATAAAAATAAGAGTTATAACATAATAAAAATAGGAATAAGGCAGAAAATAATGGTTATATTGATATTAATGATGGTAATAAGCATAAAAATAAGAGTTATTACGATAATAATAATAGTAATAAGGATAAAAATAAGAGCTATCACATAATAAAAATAGGAATAAGGCTGAACATAATAGTTATAATGATAATAATAATAGAAATAAGGATAAAAATAAGAGTTATTACATAATAAAAATAGGAATATGGCAGAAAATAATAGTTATAATGATAATAAGAATAGAAATAAGGATAAAAATAAGAGTTATTACGATAATAATAATAGTAATAAGGATACAAATAAGAGTTATTACATAATAAAAATAGGAATATGGTTGAAAGTAATGGTTATAATGACAATAGTAATAGAAATAAGGATAAAAATAAGAGTTATTACGATAATAATAGTAATAAGGATGAAAATAAGAGTTATAACATAATAAGAATAGGAATAAGGCAGAAAATAATGGTTATAATGATATTAATGATGGTAATAAGGACAAAAATAAGAGTTATTACAATAATAATAATAGTAATAAGGATAAAAATAAGAGTTATTACATAATAAAAATAGGAATAAGGCTGAAAATAATGGTTATAATGATAATAATAATAGAAATAAGGATAAAAATAAGAGTTATTACGATAATAACAATAGTAATAAGGATAAAAGTAAGAGTTAATACGATAATAAAAATAGGAATAAGGTTAAAAATAAGAGTTATTACTATAATAATAATAGTAATAAGGATAAAAATAAGAGTTATTTCGATGATAATAATAGTAATAAGGATAAAAATAAGAGTTATAACGTAATAAAAATAGGAATAAGGCAGAAAATAATGGTTATATTGATATTAATGATGGTAATAAGGATAAAAATAAGAGTTATTACGATAATAATAATAGTAATAAGGATAAAAATAAGAGCTATCACATAATAAAAATAGGAATAAGGCTGAACATAATAGTTATAATGATAATAATAATAGAATTAAGGATAAAAATAAGAGTTATTACATAATAAAAATAGGAATATGGCAGAAAATAATAGTTATAATGATAATAAGAATAGAAATAAGGATAAAAATAAGAGTTATTACGATAATAATAATAGTAATAAGGATACAAATAGGAGTTATTACATAATAAAAATAGGAATATGGTTGAAAGTAATAGTTATAATGACAAAAGTAATAGAAATAAGGATAAAAATAAGAGTTATTACGATAATAATAGTAATAAGGATGAAAATAAGAGTTATAACATAATAAAAATAGGAATAAGGCAGAAAATAATGGTTATAATGATATTAATGATGGTAATAAGGACAAAAATAAGAGTTATTACAATAATAATAATAGTAATAAGGATAAAAATAAGAGTTATTACATAATAAAAATAGGAATAAGGCTGAAAATAATGGTTATAATGATAATAATAATAGAAATAAGGATAAAAATAAGAGTTATTACGATAATAACAATAGTAATAAGGATAAAAGTAAGAGTTAATACGATAATAAAAATAGGAATAAGGTTAAAAATAAGAGTTATTACGATAATAATAATAGTAATAAGGATAAAAATAAGAGTTATTTCGATGATAATAATAGTAATAAGGATAAAAATAAGAGTTATAACATAATAAAAATAGGAATAAGGCAGAAAATAATGGTTATATTGATATTAATGATGGTAATAAGGATAAAAATAAGAGTTATTACGATAATAATAATAGTAATAAGGATAAAAATAAGAGCTATCACATAATAAAAATAGGAATAAGGCTGAACATAATAGTTATAATGATAATAATAATAGAAATAAGGATAAAAATAAGAGTTATTACATAATAAAAATAGGAATATGGCAGAAAATAATAGTTATAATGATAATAAGAATAGAAATAAGGATAAAAATAAGAGTTATTACGATAATAATAATAGTAGTAAGGATAAAAGTAAGGGTTAATATGATGACAAAATAGGAATAAGGACAAAAATAAGAGTTATTACGATAATAAAAATAGGAATAAGGCAGTAAATAATGGTTATAATGATATTAATGATGGTAATAAGGATAAAAATAAGAGTTATTACGATAATAATAATAGTAATAAGGATAAAAATAAGAGTTATTACATAATAAAAATAGGAATAAGGCAGAAAGTAATGGTTATAATGATATTAATGATGGTAATAAGGACAAAAATAAGAGTTATTACGATAATAATAGTAATAAGGATAAAAATAAGAGCTATAACATAATAAAAATAGGAATAAGGCAGAAAATAATGGTTATAATGATATTAATGATGGTAATAAGGATAAGAATAAGAGTTATTCCGATAATAATAATAGTAATAAGGATAAAAATAAGAGTTATTGCATAATAAAAATAGGAATATGGCTGAAAGTAATAGTTATAATGATAATAATAATAGAAATAAGGATAAAAATAAGAGTTATTACAGTAATAATAATAATAATAAGGATAAAAGTAAGAGTTAATATGATGATAAAATAGGAATAAGGACAAAAATAAGAGTTATTACGATAATAATAGTAGTAATAAGGATAAAAGTAAGAGTTAATATGATGATAAAATAGGAATAAGGACAAAAATAAGAGTTATTACGATAATAATAATAGTCATAAGGATAAAAATAAGAGTCATTACGATAATAAGAATAGAAATAAGGATAAGAACAAGAGTTATTACATAATAAAAATAGGAATATGGCTGAAAGTAATAGTTATAATGACAATAATAATAGTAATAAGGAAAAAAATAAGAGTTATTACGATAATAATAATAGTAATAAGGCTGCAAATAATGGTTATAATGATAATAATAATAGAAATAAGGATAAAAATAAGAGTTATTACGATAATAATAATAGTAATAAGGATAAAAATAAGAGCTATTACATAATAAAAATAGGAATAAGGCTGAAAATAACAGTTATAATGATAATAATAATAGAAATAAGGATAAAAATAAGAGTTATTACAATAATAATAATAGTAATAAGGATAAAAGTAAGAGTTAATATGATGACAAAATAGGAATAAGGACAAAAATAAGAGTTATTACGATAATAATAATAGTAATAAGGACAAAAATAAGAGTTATTACAATAATAATAATAGTAATAAGGATAAAAATAAGAGTTATTACATAATAAAAATAGGAATAAGGCTGAAAATAATGGTTATAATGATAATAATAATAGAAATAAGGATAAAAATAAGAGTTATTACGATAATAACAATAGTAATAAGGATAAAAGTAAGAGTTAATATGATGATAAAATAGGAATAAGGGCAAAAATAAGAGTTATTACGATAATAATAATAGTTATAAGGATAAAAATAAGAGTTATTGCGATAATAAGAATAGAAATAAGGATAAGAACAAGAGTTATTACGATAATAATAATAGTAATAAGGATACAAATAAGAGTTATTACATAATAAAAATAGGAATATGGTTGAAAGTAATAGTTATAATGACAATAGTAATAGAAATAAGGATAAAAATAAGAGTTATTACGATAATAATAGTAATAAGGATGAAAATAAGAGTTATAACATAATAAAAATAGGAATAAGGCAGAAAATAATGGTTATAATTATATTAATGATGGTAATAAGGACAAAAATAAGAGTTATTACAATAATAATAATAGTAATAAGGATAAAAATAAGAGTTATTACATAATAAAAATAGGAATAAGGCTGAAAATAATGGTTATAATGATAATAATAATAGAAATAAGGATAAAAATAAGAGTTATTACGATAATAATAATAGTAATAAGGATAAAAATAAGAGATATTACATAATAAAAATAGGAATATGACTGAAAGTAATAGTTATAATGACAATAATAATAGTAATAAGGATAAAAATAAGAGTTATTACGATGATAATAATAGTTATGAGGATAAAAATAAGAGTTATTCCGATAATAAGAATAGAAATAAGGATAAGAACAAGAGTTATCACATAATAAAAATAGGCACATGGCTGAAAGTAATAGTTATAATGATAATAATAATAGAAATAAGGTTAAAAATAAGAGTTATTACAGTAATAATAATAGTAATAAGGATAAAAGTAAGAGTTAATATGATGATAAAATAGGAATAAGGACAAAAATAAGAGTTATTAGGATAATAATAATAGTAATAAGGATAAAAGTAAGAGTTAATATGATGATAAAATAGGAATAAGGACAAAAATAAGAGTTATTACGATAATAATAATATTTATAAGGATAAAAATAAGATCTATTACATAATAAAAATAGGAATAAGGCAGAAAATAATGGTTATAATGATATTAATGATGGTAATAAGGACAAAAATAAGAGTTATTACGATAATAATAGTAATAAGGATAAAAATAAGAGCTATAACATAATAAAAATAGGAATAAGGCAGAAAATAATGGTTATAATGATATTAATGATGGTAATAAGGATAAGAATAAGAGTTATTCCGATAATAAGAATAGAAATAAGGATAAGAACAAGAGTTATCACATAATAAAAATAGGCACATGGCTGAAAGTAATAGCTATAATGATAATAATAATAGAAATAAGGTTAAAAATAAGAGTTATTACAGTAATAATAATAGTAATAAGGATAAAAGTAAGAGTTAATATGATGATAAAATAGGAATAAGGACAAAAATAAGAGTTATTACGATAATAATAATAGTAATAAGGATAAAAGTAAGAGTTAATATGATGATAAAATAGGAATAAGGACAAAAATAAGAGTTATTACGATAATGATAATAGTTATAAGGATAAAAATAAGAGTTATTGCGATAATAAGAATAGAAATAAGGATAAGAACAAGAGTTATTACGATAATAATAATAGTAATAAGGATACAAATAAGAGTTATTACATAATAAAAATAGGAATATGGTTGAAAGTAATAGTTATAATGACAATAGTAATAGAAATAAGGATAAAAATAAGAGTTATTACGATAATAACAATAGTAATAAGGATAAAAGTAAGAGTTAATACGATAATAAAAATAGGAATAAGGTTAAAAATAAGAGTTATTACGATAATAATAATAGTAATAAGGATAAAAAGAAGAGTTATTTCGATGATAATAATAGTAATAAGGATAAAAATAAGAGTTATAACATAATAAAAATAGGAATAAGGCTGAAAATAATGGTTATAATGATAATAATAATAGAAATAAGGATAAAAATAAGAGTTATTAGGATAATAACAATAGTAATAAGGATAAAAGTAAGAGTTAATACGATACTAAAAATAGGAATAAGGTTAAAAATAAGAGTTATTACGATAATAATAATAGTAATAAGGATAAAAATAAGAGTTATTTCGATGATAATAATAGTAATAAGGATAAAAATAAGAGTTATAACATAATGAAAATAGGAATAAGGCAGAAAATAATGGTTATATTGATATTAATGATGGTAATAAGGATAAAAATAAGAGTTATTACGATAATAATAATAGTAATAAGGATAAAAATAAGAGCTATCACATAATAAAAATAGGAATAAGGCTGAACATAATAGTTATAATGATAATAATAATAGAAATAAGGATAAAAATAAGAGTTATTACAGTAATAATAATAATAATAAGGATAAAAGTAAGAGTTAATATGATGATAAAATAGGAATAAGGACAAAAATAAGAGTTATTACGATAATAATAGTAGTAATAAGGATAAAAGTAAGAGTTAATATGATGATAAAATAGGAATAAGGACAAAAATAAGAGTTATTACGATAATAATAATAGTCATAAGGATAAAAATAGGAGTCATTACGATAATAAGAATAGAAATAAGGATAAGAACAAGAGTTATTACATAATAAAAATAGGAATATGGCTGAAAGTAATAGTTATAATGACAATAATAATAGTAATAAGGAAAAAAATAAGAGTTATTACGATAATAATAATAGTAATAAGGCTGAAAATAATGGTTATAATGATAATAATAATAGAAATAAGGATAAAAATAAGAGTTATTACGATAATAATAATAGTAATAAGGATAAAAATAAGAGCTATTACATATTAAAAATAGGAATAAGGCTGAAAATAACAGTTATAATGATAATAATAATAGAAATAAGGATAAAAATAAGAGTTATTACAATCATAATAATAGTAATAAGGATAAAAGTAAGAGTTAATATGATGACAAAATAGGAATAAGGACAAAAATAAGAGTTATTACGATAATAATAATAGTTATAAGGATAAAAATAAGAGTTATCACATAATAAAAATAGGAATAAGGCTGAACATAATAGTTATAATGATAATAATAATAGAAATAAGGATAAAAATAAGAGTTATTACATAATAAAAATAGGAATAAGGTTAAAAATAAGAGTTATTGCGATAATAAGAATAGAAATAAGGATAAGAACAAGAGTTATTACGATAATAATAATAGTAATAAGGATACAAATAAGAGTTATTACATAATAAAAATAGGAATATGGTTGAAAGTAATAGTTATAATGACAATAGTAATAGAAATAAGGATAAAAATAAGAGTTATTACGATAATAACAATAGTAATAAGGATAAAAGTAAGAGTTAATACGATAATAAAAATAGGAATAAGGTTAAAAATAAGAGTTATTACGATAATAATAATAGTAATAAGGATAAAAATAAGAGTTATTTCGATGATAATAATAGTAATAAGGATAAAAATAAGAGTTATAACATAATAAAAATAGGAATAAGGCAGAAAATAATGGTTATATTGATATTAATGATGGTAATAAGCATAAAAATAAGAGTTATTACGATAATAATAATAGTAATAAGGATAAAAATAAGAGCTATCACATAATAAAAATAGGAATAAGGCTGAACATAATAGTTATAATGATAATAATAATAGAAATAAGGATAAAAATAAGAGTTATTACATAATAAAAATAGGAATATGGCAGAAAATAATAGTTATAATGATAATAAGAATAGAAATAAGGATAAAAATAAGAGTTATTACGATAATAATAATAGTAATAAGGATACAAATAAGAGTTATTACATAATAAAAATAGGAATATGGTTGAAAGTAATGGTTATAATGACAATAGTAATAGAAATAAGGATAAAAATAAGAGTTATTACGATAATAATAGTAATAAGGATGAAAATAAGAGTTATAACATAATAAGAATAGGAATAAGGCAGAAAATAATGGTTATAATGATATTAATGATGGTAATAAGGACAAAAATAAGAGTTATTACAATAATAATAATAGTAATAAGGATAAAAATAAGAGTTATTACATAATAAAAATAGGAATAAGGCTGAAAATAATGGTTATAATGATAATAATAATAGAAATAAGGATAAAAATAAGAGTTATAACGTAATAAAAATAGGAATAAGGCAGAAAATAATGGTTATATTGATATTAATGATGGTAATAAGGATAAAAATAAGAGTTATTACGATAATAATAATAGTAATAAGGATAAAAATAAGAGCTATCACATAATAAAAATAGGAATAAGGCTGAACATAATAGTTATAATGATAATAATAATAGAATTAAGGATAAAAATAAGAGTTATTACATAATAAAAATAGGAATATGGCAGAAAATAATAGTTATAATGATAATAAGAATAGAAATAAGGATAAAAATAAGAGTTATTACGATAATAATAATAGTAATAAGGATACAAATAGGAGTTATTACATAATAAAAATAGGAATATGGTTGAAAGTAATAGTTATAATGACAAAAGTAATAGAAATAAGGATAAAAATAAGAGTTATTACGATAATAATAGTAATAAGGATGAAAATAAGAGTTATAACATAATAAAAATAGGAATAAGGCAGAAAATAATGGTTATAATGATATTAATGATGGTAATAAGGACAAAAATAAGAGTTATTACAATAATAATAATAGTAATAAGGATAAAAATAAGAGTTATTACATAATAAAAATAGGAATAAGGCTGAAAATAATGGTTATAATGATAATAATAATAGAAATAAGGATAAAAATAAGAGTTATTACGATAATAACAATAGTAATAAGGATAAAAGTAAGAGTTAATACGATAATAAAAATAGGAATAAGGTTAAAAATAAGAGTTATTACGATAATAATAATAGTAATAAGGATAAAAATAAGAGTTATTTCGATGATAATAATAGTAATAAGGATAAAAATAAGAGTTATAACATAATAAAAATAGGAATAAGGCAGAAAATAATGGTTATATTGATATTAATGATGGTAATAAGGATAAAAATAAGAGTTATTACGATAATAATAATAGTAATAAGGATAAAAATAAGAGCTATCACATAATAAAAATAGGAATAAGGCTGAACATAATAGTTATAATGATAATAATAATAGAAATAAGGATAAAAATAAGAGTTATTACATAATAAAAATAGGAATATGGCAGAAAATAATAGTTATAATGATAATAAGAATAGAAATAAGGATAAAAATAAGAGTTATTACGATAATAATAATAGTAGTAAGGATAAAAGTAAGGGTTAATATGATGACAAAATAGGAATAAGGACAAAAATAAGAGTTATTACGATAATAAAAATAGGAATAAGGCAGTAAATAATGGTTATAATGATATTAATGATGGTAATAAGGATAAAAATAAGAGTTATTACGATAATAATAATAGTAATAAGGATAAAAATAAGAGTTATTACATAATAAAAATAGGAATAAGGCAGAAAGTAATGGTTATAATGATATTAATGATGGTAATAAGGACAAAAATAAGAGTTATTACGATAATAATAGTAATAAGGATAAAAATAAGAGCTATAACATAATAAAAATAGGAATAAGGCAGAAAATAATGGTTATAATGATATTAATGATGGTAATAAGGATAAGAATAAGAGTTATTCCGATAATAATAATAGTAATAAGGATAAAAATAAGAGTTATTGCATAATAAAAATAGGAATATGGCTGAAAGTAATAGTTATAATGATAATAATAATAGAAATAAGGATAAAAATAAGAGTTATTACAGTAATAATAATAATAATAAGGATAAAAGTAAGAGTTAATATGATGATAACATAGGAATAAGGACAAAAATAAGAGTTATTACGATAATAATAGTAGTAATAAGGATAAAAGTAAGAGTTAATATGATGATAAAATAGGAATAAGGACAAAAATAAGAGTTATTACGATAATAATAATAGTCATAAGGATAAAAATAAGAGTCATTACGATAATAAGAATAGAAATAAGGATAAGAACAAGAGTTATTACATAATAAAAATAGGAATATGGCTGAAAGTAATAGTTATAATGACAATAATAATAGTAATAAGGAAAAAAATAAGAGTTATTACGATAATAATAATAGTAATAAGGCTGCAAATAATGGTTATAATGATAATAATAATAGAAATAAGGATAAAAATAAGAGTTATTACGATAATAATAATAGTAATAAGGATAAAAATAAGAGCTATTACATAATAAAAATAGGAATAAGGCTGAAAATAACAGTTATAATGATAATAATAATAGAAATAAGGATAAAAATAAGAGTTATTACAATAATAATAATAGTAATAAGGATAAAAGTAAGAGTTAATATGATGACAAAATAGGAATAAGGACAAAAATAAGAGTTATTACGATAATAATAATAGTAATAAGGACAAAAATAAGAGTTATTACAATAATAATAATAGTAATAAGGATAAAAATAAGAGTTATTACATAATAAAAATAGGAATAAGGCTGAAAATAATGGTTATAATGATAATAATAATAGAAATAAGGATAAAAATAAGAGTTATTACGATAATAACAATAGTAATAAGGATAAAAGTAAGAGTTAATATGATGATAAAATAGGAATAAGGGCAAAAATAAGAGTTATTACGATAATAATAATAGTTATAAGGATAAAAATAAGAGTTATTGCGATAATAAGAATAGAAATAAGGATAAGAACAAGAGTTATTACGATAATAATAATAGTAATAAGGATACAAATAAGAGTTATTACATAATAAAAATAGGAATATGGTTGAAAGTAATAGTTATAATGACAATAGTAATAGAAATAAGGATAAAAATAAGAGTTATTACGATAATAATAGTAATAAGGATGAAAATAAGAGTTATAACATAATAAAAATAGGAATAAGGCAGAAAATAATGGTTATAATTATATTAATGATGGTAATAAGGACAAAAATAAGAGTTATTACAATAATAATAATAGTAATAAGGATAAAAATAAGAGTTATTACATAATAAAAATAGGAATAAGGCTGAAAATAATGGTTATAATGATAATAATAATAGAAATAAGGATAAAAATAAGAGTTATTACGATAATAATAATAGTAATAAGGATAAAAATAAGAGATATTACATAATAAAAATAGGAATATGACTGAAAGTAATAGTTATAATGACAATAATAATAGAAATAAGGATAAAAATAAGAGTTACTACGATAATAATAATAGTAATAAGGATAAAAATAAGAGTTATTACGATGATAATAATAGTAATAAGGATAAAAATAAGAGTTATTGCGATAATAATAATAGTAATAAGGATAAAAGTAAGAGTTATAACATAATAAAAATAGGAATATGGCAGAAAATAATGGTTATAATGATATTAATGATGGTAATAAGGATAAAAATAAGAGTTATTACGATAATAATAATAGTAATGAGGATAAAATTAAGAGCTATCACATAATAAAAATAGGAATAGGGCTGAAAATAATAGTTATAATGATAATAATAATAGAAAGAAGGATAAAAATAAGAGTTATTACGATAATAATAATAGTAATAAGGATAAAAATAAGAGTTATTACGATGATAATAATAGTAATAAGGATAAAAGTAAGATTTAATACGATAATAAAAATAGGAATAAGGTTAAAAATGAGAGTTATTTATATAATCATAACAGTGATAAGGCTGAAAATAATAGTTATTACGATAATAATAATAGTAATAAGGATAAATGTAAGAGTTAATATTATGGTAAAATAGGAATAAGGACAAAAATGAGAGTTATTACGATAATAATAATAGTTATAAGGATAAAAATAAGAGTTATTACGATAATAAGAATAGAAATAAGGATAAGAACAAGAGTTATCACATAATAAAAATAGGCACATGGCTGAAAGTAATAGTTATAATGATAATAATAATAGAAATAAGGATAAAAATAAGAGTTATTACATAATAAAAATAGGAATATGGCTGAAAATAATAGTTATAATGATAATAATAATAGAAATAAGGATAAAGATAAGAGTTATTACGATAATAATAATAGTAATAAGGATAAAAATAAGAGTTATTACATAATAAAAATAGGAATATGGCTGAAAGTAATAGTTATAATGACAATAATAATAGAAATAAGGATAAAAATAAGAGTTATTACGATAATAATAATAGTAATAAGGCTGAAAATAATGGTTATAATGATAATAATAATAGAAATAAGGATAAAAATAAGAGTTATTACGATAATAATAATAGTAATAAGGATAAAAATAAGAGTTATTACGATAATAATAATAGTAATAAGGATAAAAATAAGAGCTATTACATAATAAAAATAGGAATAAGGCTGAAAATAACAGTTATAATGATAATAATAATAGAAATAAGGATAAAAATGTCAGGAGCGAGAATAAAACACACACGGTTTATACTGAAAGCGAAGAATAAAATGTATTTGATATAAAATATAATATAATTTGACGCGCACACGAGGCTGTATTACAAACGACAAAGGACTAACGACTAATTTTCGCAGCACGGTTGTCGCCGCTGCGACAATACGCAAAAACCAAAAATAATAAACAGAGTAACCCAGAGAGGGCAGCAAAATGTCGAGTCGATCTACATCGATCTATTCTATCAAAAAATAAGAGTTATTACAATAATAATAATAGTAATAAGGATAAAAGTAAGAGTTAATATGATGACAAAATAGGAATAAGGACAAAAATAAGAGTTATTAGGATAATAATAATAGTAATAAGGATAAAAATAAGAGTTATTACGATAATAATAATAGTAATAAGGATAAAAATAAGAGCTATTACATAATAAAAATAGGAATAAGGCTGAAAATAACAGTTATAATGATAATAATAATAGAAATAAGGATAAAAATAAGAGTTATTACAATAATAATAATAGTAATAAGGATAAAAGTAAGAGTTAATATGATGACAAAATAGGAATAAGGACAAAAATAAGAGTTATTACGATAATAATAATAGTAATAAGGATAAAAATAAGAGTTATTACGATGATAATAATAGTTATAAGGATAAAAATAAGAGTTATTACGATAATAAGAATAAAAATAAGCATAAGAACAAGAGTTATCACATAATAAATATAGGCACATGGCTGAAAGTAATAGATATAATGATAATAATAATAGAAATAAGGATAAAAATAAGAGTTATTACAGTAATAATAATAGTAATAAGGATAAAGGTAAGAGTTAATATGATGATAAAATAGGAATAAGGACAAAAATAAGAGTTATTCACAGTTCGCTCTGTGCTATTGTCTAGGACAGACGTGTTTATAAACCGCTCTCAGCAAGTTCCGCGAGTAACGATTGTGTGTATGTTAGTGTCAACAAGTGTATGAAAGTGCTATTCGTAACGTTTACGATCGAGATATTTATTCGATCAAACTAAACTGAACATTTTGAAGCATCGCTCCGCTGACTACAGTGGAGCAATGAAAAATCCTGATAACATCATGCAACCAACAACAAACTCTAGCGCTCCAGTGAACCAGCGGATGAATTATGCTCAAGCAACTAAAAATTCAACCTTTCCGAAAAAAGATCAGGCTATCATCCTGGATTCGATTGAAGGATATACTATAAGCGATTATGTCAAAGAAATCTCAAAATTAACAAGCTCTGCCAATATAAGATTTATCTCGAGGATATCCAACAGCAGAATCTGTTTATACCTCTCCAACAAGGAAATAGCCACTGAATTATGCGAAAAATCTATATTCTTAGGAGATACTAGAGTCCAAATCAAGCCATTAATTTCTCGTGCTAAAAGAATTATCCTATCAAATGTATGCCCAGTAATTCCTCATGAAAAAATAGAAAAAATTCTGAAGGATCTTCAAATCAGACGGGAGTCAAATATATCATTTATTAAAGCTGGTATAAATGAACCAGGTTTCTCGCATATCCTTAGTTTCCGTAGACAAGTATATGTTCACCCAGACGATCTCGATAAAATTCCTGAATCGCTACAGATAGAATTTGAGGAGACAAATTATTGGATATTTGCATCGAACGACTCTCCAGCCTGTTTTGTGTGTAAAAAAGAGGGACATTTTGCTAAGCAGTGTCCTCACAGCCAAACCACTGGTCTAGATGGGGGCGCAGCTAATTCTAGTACACCAGAACCATATGCTCACATTGATACTGGCACCACAAAAGCAAATCGGGTCGTTAGTATACCAACAAGCAAAAAAACAATCAACTTATTACCAAGCCTAGTTGATAATAACGTGGAAAACTTTGGAAATGACCCTGCTACCAGTAACAAAAGACCTCGATCAAGCACCTCAGGAACAATCTCTGATATAATAGAAGAAATATCATACGAATCTGACACAAGTGTTGAATCACTACTATCTCCACAAAATAATACACCAAGGAAACAAGATAACCCGAAACAAAAATCAACAAAAAAGCAGAAAACATCAGCTAGGGCGGTAACGAAAGAGAATATTGAAGATTTTCTCGCTCCAGTAAAAACTAAAATGACAGAGCAGCACGACCAGTTCCCTATGACTTATCTCAATTTTCTAAGTTTCATGGATAATGCAATTTCTAACCCTCTAGCTGCTGAAATCGCATCTGAATACATTGACAACACGAATGAGTTATCAAAAATGATGCGGGAAATATACCCGCTCCTTAAGCACCGAAGCATCAAAAATCAATTTTGCAGAATCATCAAAAAGATTGAAAAAAAGAACGAAGAATCTGACATGTACAAAGTAGATGGTAAAGTTAAATTAAACGATATCCTATAAAAGGTGAACGACTATAATATAAGGGAATCTAAGCTATGCCAAAAATAATTCAATGGAATATAAACGGATTCTACCCAAGATATGTCAATATCAAAAGAATTATTGCAGAAAAATCTCCCAAAGTTCTATGCTTACAAGAGACCCATTTCAAAAACGACTCATGTGCGGAATTAAGAGGATACAACCGGGTTTGGAAAAATAGAAAAAATACAGTTCAGGCTAGTGGCGGAGTAGCGATATTTGTTAGTAACTCCATCAATTATAATGAAATCAAGCTAACCACGAATTTAGAAGCAGTCGCTGTAACATGCTACTTGCCGAAAAAAGTAAACATTTGTAATATTTATTTACCCAATAGTTATAAATTTACATTAGAGGAACTAGAAGAATTAATCAAACAAATTCCTAAACCATTTGTAATCGTTGGAGATTTTAATAGCAAGAATATTGTGTGGGGGTGCAGAACAACAGATGCTAGGGGAAAGCTCATCGAAGAACTAATTAATAACCATAATATAGTACTAATAAACAACGAAGGAAGCACGCATTTTAATCAAGCCACTGCTGAAGAAAGTGTTTTAGACTTAGCACTAGCTTCAGCGTCAATAGTCGACAGTTTGGAATGGGAAGTGAGTGATGATCTTTATGATAGCGATCATTTCCCCATTATAATATCTATGCCCGAACAAAACTTTAGCAATAATAATACCAGCCTAACATCATGGAATTTTAAAAAAGCTGACTGGCCGAAATTTCAAGAAGAAATAGATAACAATATTGCAAGCATTGAAGAACCAAGCATAGACAAAAAAGAGCAAATAGATGTCATTCTAAATGACTTCGTTAAGTTAATTCAGCAAAGCGCAGACAACTCTATTCCAAAAATAAAGATTAAAAACAAGAAACAAGTCCCATGGTGGAATTCTGACTGTGAAAATGCACTAAGGGCTAGTAAACATGCACTCAATAGATACAAAAAACATAAAACTCTTGAAAATAAAATTGAGCACAATAAAGCAAAAGCTATATGTAGAAAAATCTTTAAGAGCAATCAAATGAAGACATGGGCCGAATACACATCTCAGCTCAACCAACATACTCCCTTATCAGTGATCTATAATAAAATAAGAAGTATAAATGGGAAAAGAAGTGCAAATTACATCACCTTCTTAATAAACAAAGATGATAACATTATAGAAGATCCGGAGGAAATTGCCTTAGAATTGGCTACAACATTTGCTAACAATTCAAGTGACAGTAACCACGAAGAAAAATTTTTGCAATTTAAAAATAGTGAGAGCCATATTCCGGATTCAATTTGCTACTCAGATGAAATAGAAGATTTGGATGACGAAGGTCTGAACAGCGAAATTACTATCAACGAAATTATGGTAACGCTGAATCAGTGCAAGAACACTAGCCCAGGCCCCGACAGAATACCCAATTTACTTTTAAAAAAATTACCACCTAAAGGTATACAATTTCTGTACAAACTCATAAGTACAATTTGGCAAGGTGGAGTTTTCCCAAATCTATGGAACAAAGCAATGGTCATTCCCATTCCCAAACCTGCTAAGAACAAAAACTATGCTAAGAATTATCGGCCAATAGCATTAACTTGTACGATGTGTAAACTCATGGAGAAGATCATTAACAGAAGGTTGAAAAATTATTTAGAAACTAATCATATTATAAATTCTGAACAGAGCGGATTCAGACAAAACAGATCTACACTAGACCACCTAGTCATGCTGGAATCCAACATATACGATGCATTCAATAAAAATTGTCATATTATTCTCATTAGCCTAGATATAGAGAAAGCCTATGAAATGATTTGGAAAGAACGTGTAGTTAAATTACTAATTAGTAACAATATTACCGGCAGGACACTAAAATTCATCTATAACTTCTTAAAACATAGATACATTCAAGTTAAGGCTAATGGCATACTGTCTCCTCCTATACCAATTGAAAATGGCATTCCCCAAGGTTCTGTTTTGAGCGTTACATTGTTCCTTTTAGCAATTAACGATATTGTTAGTAGAATTGACAAACCAGTTAAATATGGGATATTTGCAGATGATATTACTCTTCTCTGTAGTGGTAGAAATCTAAAGGTCACGCGAGAGATATTACAAGCCTGCCTGGACAAATTATATGAATGGTCGATCAAAACTGGGTTCAAATTTTCTAGTAATAAGTCAGAATTTTTAGTATTAAAAAAAAGCAAAGAAACCAATAAGATTAAACTTTATATCAATAATAATAATATTAACGAAGTTAGTGAAATCAAAATATTAGGCCTAACGTTCGATAAAAAAATGTCATGGAAACCGCATATTTTAAGCCTGAAGACTGATTGCATTAAGCGATTAAACCTGCTAAAGATACTGGCCTTTAAAAACTGGGGAGCTGATTGTAAAGTCCTACTAAATACGTATAAATCTATAATACTCCCGAAATTAGACTATGCTTCGATAATATACGGAGCTAGTAATCACGCTAAAATACTTAACACTATTCAAAATTCGAGTCTCCGAATAGCACTAGGTGCCTTTCGCACCAGTCCCATAAACAGCTTACTGGTGGAAGGAAACATTATGCCTTTGAAGTATCGCAGAATGAAACTAGCCGCTAATTATATGTGCAAGTTAGCAGCCAATATGCACAACCCAAGAAGGGATCTCATACCTAACTCCGAACAAATGGAATTATTCAACAATACACGCAAAGACTATTCCCCGATCTTCATCAGATTAAGTAGATGGCTCGATGAACACAGCATAAGAATTCCTCCAATTAGAGAAAAACCCATGCCATTACCCCCACAAATCATAATAAATTTAAACAGAAGTCAGAGTATCGAGGACCGGAACTTGGTATTAATCCACACAGTTACTGATATAACGGAGGACAACTCAATAAACGGTAGTATCATCACCGAAAATGAAAGATTAAAAATTTCCTTTCCAAGCCATTTCTCCAAAAAGTCCTGTAAAGTATACATTATTTTACTTGCTATACAAAAGTTAGTAATTAATTCGGAAAATCTGTTTAAGATAATAACTCACGACATTAACATCCTCACAGAAATCAACAACCCCTACAATTCGGAGTCATTAATCAACGTTTTACAGTACGAACTCTATAAAAACCGCAATGTAATTCTGTGTGAGGAGAATCATGCTTCATCAAATATATTACAGCTAGAACCTAGTAGAGGAATGAATGTTATTGACGAAGATATATTAACTCCAGTAGAGGATGCCCAAAAACATATATTCAAGAAAATTCTAAACATATGGCACCAGGAATGGATATTAACTAATCCAACAAAGCTTCACGAAGTACGAGATGATATATATTCGAACAACCCAGCTTCATCCCTAAAAAGAAGAGAACAAATTATATTAACAAGGCTAAGGATAGGTCACATAAAACTAACCCACCAGCATTTAATATCGAAATCCGACAGACCGCTCTGCGAAAACTGTAATTCAGTACTAACTGTTAAGCATATTTTACTGGAATGCCCAATTAGTGCAAACATTAGAACCAGCGAGGAAGTACCTGCCGATATTAAGAAATGTTTAAATGACAAGAAGCATATAAGGGGAATAGTAACATTACTTACGAAACGAAAAATAATCGATGATATATAAAGCACAGTTAGATTTAGATAACAAATAATTGATATATAGATGTTAACTATGGATACTTATTAACACGTTTTAGTATAAGTCAAATGTAAGAATGAAACTATGTATATAATGTGGTCGCTAATGGCTAAAAAGCTGATGCGACATTAAATAAATAAATTAAAAAAAAAGAGTTATTACGATAATAATAATAGTAATAAGGATAAAAGTAAGAGTTAATATGATGATAAAATAGGAATAAGGACAAAAATAAGAGATATCACGATAATAATAATAGTTATAAGGATAAAAATAAGAGTTATTACGATAATAAGAATAGAAATAAGGATAAGAACAAGAGTTATCACATAATAAAAATAGGCACATGGCTGAAAGTAATAGTTATAATGACAATAATAATAGTAATAAGGATAAAAATAAGAGTTACTACGATAATAATATTAGTAATAAGGATAAAAATAAGAGTTATTACATAATAAAAATAGGAATATGGCTGAAAATAATAGTTATAATGATAATAATAATAGAAATATGGATAAAAATAAGAGTTATTACGATAATAATAATAGTAATAAGGATAAAAATAAGAGTTATTACGATGATAAAAATAGTAATAAGGATAAAAGTAAGATTTAATACGATAATACAAATAGGAATAAGGTTAAAAATGAGAGTTATTTATATAATCATAACAGTGATAAGGCTGAAAATAATAGTTATTACAATAATAATAATAGTAATAAGGATAATAGTAAGAGTTAATATGATGATAAAATAGGAATAAGGACAAAAATAAGAGTTATTACGATAATAATAATAGTTATAAGGATAAAAATAAGAGTTATTGCGATAATAAGAATAGTAATAAGGATAAAAGTAAGATTTAATACGATAATACAAATAGGAATAAGGTTAAAAATGAGAGTTATTTATATAATCATAACAGTGATAAGGCTGAAAATAATAGTTATTAAAATAATAATAATAGTAATAAGGATAACAGTAAGAGTTAATATGATGATAAAATAGGAATAAGGACAAAAATAAGAGTTATTACGATAATAAGAATAGAAATAAGGATAAGAACAAGAGTTATCACATAATAAAAATAGGCACATGGCTGAAAGTAATAGTTATAATGATAATAATAATAGAAATAAGGATAACAGTAAGAGTTAATATGATGATAAAATAGGAATAAGGACAAAAATAAGAGTTATTACGATAATAATAATAGTAATAAGGATAAAAGTAAGAGTTAATATGATGATAAAATAGGAATAAGGACAAAAATAAGAGTTACTACGATAATAATAATAGTAATAAGGATAAAAATAAGAGTTATTACGATAATAATAATAGTAATAAGGATAAAAATAAGAGTTATTACGATAATAAAAATAGTAATAAGGATAAAAATAAGAGTAATTGCGATGATAATAATAGTAATAAGGATAAAAGTGAGATTTAATACGATAATACAAATAGGAATAAGGTTAAAAATAAGAGTTATTTATATAATCATAACAGTGATAAGGCTGAAAATAATAGTTATTACAATAATAATAATAGTAATAAGGATAACAGTAAGAGTTAATATGATGATAAAATAGGAATAAGGACAAAAATAAGAGTTATTACGATAATAATAATAGTTATAAAGATAAAAATAAGAGTTATTGCGATAATAAGAATAGAAATAAGGATAAGAACAAGAGTTATCACATAATAAAAATAGGAATAAGGCAGAAAATAATGGTTATAATGATATTAATGATGGTAATAAGGACAAAAATAACAGTTATTACGATAATAAGAATAGAAATAAGGATAAGAACAAGAGTTATCACATAATAAAAATAGGCACATGGCTGAAAGTAATAGTTATAATGATAATAATAATAGAAATAAGGATAAAAATAAGAGTTATTACAGTAATAATAATAGTAATAAGGATAAAAGTAAGAGTTAATATGATGATAAAACAGGAATAAGGACAAAAATAAGAGTTATTACGATAATAATAATAGTAATAAGGATAAAAGTAAGAGTTAATATGATGATAAAATAGGAATAAGGACAAAAATAAGAGTTATTACGATAATAATAATAGTAATAAGGATAAAAGTAAGAGTTAATATGATGATAAAATAGGAATAAGGACAAAAATAAGAGTTACTACGATAATAATAATAGTAATAAGGATAAAAATAAGAGTTATTACGATAATAATAATAGTAATAAGGATAAAAATAAGAGTTATTACGATAATAAAAATAGTAATAAGGATAAAAATAAGAGTTATTACGATAATAATAATAGTTATAAGGATAAAAATAAGAGTTATTACGATAATAAGAATAGAAATAAGGATAAGAACAAGAGTTATCACATAATAAAAATATGCACATGGCTGAAAGTAATAGTTATAATGACAATAATAATAGTAATAAGGATAAAAATAAGAGTTATAACATAATAAAAATAGGAATAAGGCACAAAATAATGGTTATAATGATATTAATGATGGTAATAAGGATAAGAATAAGAGTTATTACGATAATAATAATAGTAATAAGGATAAAAATAAGAGCTATCACATAATAAAAATAGGAATAAGGCTGAAAATAATAGTTATAATGATAATAGTAATAGAAATAAGGATAAAAATAAGAGTTATTACGATAATAATAATAGCAATAAGGATAAAAATAAGAGTTATTACGATGATAATAATAGTTATAAGGATAAAAATAAGAGTTATTACGATAATAATAATAGTTATAAGGATAAAAATAAGAGTCATTACGATAATAAGAATAGAAATAAGGATAAGAACAAGAGTTATCACATAATAAAAATAGGAATACGGCAGAAAATAATGGTTATAATGATATTAATGATGGTAATAAGGACAAAAATAAGAGTTATTCCGATAATAAGAATAGAAATAAGGATAAGAACAAGAGTTATCACATAATAAAAATAGGCACATGGCTGAAAGTAATAGTTATAATGACAATAATAATAGTAATAAGGATAAAAATAAGAGTTATAACATAATAAAAATAGGAATAAGGCAGAAAATAATGGTTATAATGATATTAATGATGGTAATAAGGATAAAAATAAGAGTTATTACGATAATAATAATAGTAATAAGGATAAAAATAAGAGCTATCACATAATAAAAATAGGAATAAGGCTGAAAATAATAGTTATAATGATAATAGTAATAGAAATAAGGATAAAAATAAGAGTTATTACGATAATAATAATAGTAATAAGGATAAAAATAAGAGTTATTACGATGATAATAATAGTTATAAGGATAAAAATAAGAGTTATTACGATAATAAGAATAGAAATAAGGATAAGAACAAGAGTTATCACATAATAAAAATAGGCACATGTCTGAAAGTAATAGTTATAATGATAATAATAATAGAAATAAGGATAAAAATAATAGTTATTACATAATAAAAATAGGAATATGGTTGAAAGTAATAGTTATAATGACAATAGTAATAGAAATAAGGATAAAAATAAGAGTTACTACGATAATAATAATAGTAATAAGGATAAAAATAAGAGTTATTACGATAATAATAATAGTAATAAGGATAAAAATAAGATTTATTACATAATAAAAATAGGAATAAGGCAGAAAATAATGGTTATAATGATATTAATGATGGTAATAAGGACAAAAATATGAGTTATTACGATAATAATAATAGTAATAAGGATAAAAATAAGAGTTATTACGATAATAATAGTAATAAGGATAAAAATAAGAGTTATAACATAATAAAAATAGGAATATGGCTGAAAATAATAGTTATAATGATAATAATAATAGAAATATGGATAAAAATAAGAGTTACTACGATAATAATAATAGTAATAAGGATAAAAATAAGAGTTATTACGATAATAATAATAGTAATAAGGATAAAAATAAGAGTTATTACGATAATAATAATAGTAATAAGGATAAAAGTAAGATTTAATGCGATAATACAAATAGGAATAAGGTTAAAAATGAGAGTTATTTATATAATCATAACAGTGATAAGGCTGAAAATAATAGTTATTACAATAATAATAATAGTAATAAGGATAACAGTAAGAGTTAATATGATGATAAAATAGGAATAAGGACAAAAATAAGAGTTATTACGATAATAATAATAGTTATAAGGATAAAAATAAGAGTTATTGCGATAATAAGAATAGTAATAAGGATAAAAGTAAGATTTAATACGATAATACAAATAGGAATAAGGTTAAAAATGAGAGTTATTTATATAATCATAACAGTGATAAGGCTGAAAATAATAGTTATTACAATAATAATAATAGTAATAAGGATAACAGTAAGAGTTAATATGATGATAAAATAGGAATAAGGACAAAAATAAGAGTTATTACGATAATAAGAATAGAAATAAGGATAAGGACAAGAGTTATCACATAATAAAAATAGGCACATGGCTGAAAGTAATAGTTATAATGATAATAATAATAGAAATAAGGATAACAGTAAGAGTTAATATGATGATAAAATAGGAATAAGGACAAAAATAAGAGTTATTACGATAATAATAATAGTAATAAGGATAAAAGTAAGAGTTAATGTGATGATAAAATAGGAATAAGGACAAAAATAAGAGTTACTACGATAATAATAATAGTAATAAGGATAAAAATAAGAGTTATTACGATAATAATAATAGTAATAAGGATAAAAATAAGAGTTATTACGATAATAAAAATAGTAATAAGGATAAAAATAAGAGTTATTGCGATGATAATAATAGTAATAAGGATAAAAGTAAGATTTAATACGATAATACAAATAGGAATAAGGTTAAAAATAAGAGTTATTTATATAATCATAACAGTGATAAGGCTGAAAATAATAGTTATTACAATAATAATAATAGTAATAAGGATAACAGTAAGAGTTAATATGATGATAAAATAGGAATAAGGACAAAAATAAGAGTTATTACGATAATAATAATAGTTATAAGGATAAAAATAAGAGTTATTGCGATAATAAGAATAGAAATAAGGATAAGAACAAGAGTTATCACATAATAAAAATAGGAATAAGGCAGAAAATAATGGTTATAATGATATTAATGATGGTAGTAAGGACAAAAATAAGAGTTATTACGATAATAAGAATAGAAATAAGGATAAGAACAAGAGTTATCACATAATAAAAATAGGCACATGGCTGAAAGTAATAGTTATAATGATAATAATAATAGAAATAAGGATAAAAATAAGAGTTATTACAGTAATAATAATAGTAATAAGGATAAAAGTAAGAGTTAATATGATGATAAAACAGGAATAAGGACAAAAATAAGAGTTATTACGATAATAATAATAGTAATAAGGATAAAAGTAAGAGTTAATATGATGATAAAATAGGAATAAGGACAAAAATAAGAGTTATTACGATAATAATAATAGTAATAAGGATAAAAGTAAGAGTTAATATGATGATAAAATAGGAATAAGGACAAAAATAAGAGTTACTACGATAATAATAATAGTAATAAGGATAAAAATAAGAGTTATTACGATAATAATAATAGTAATAAGGATAAAAATAAGAGTTATTACGATAATAAAAATAGTAATAAGGATAAAAATAAGAGTTATTACGATAATAATAATAGTTATAAGGATAAAAATAAGAGTTATTACGATAATAAGAATAGAAATAAGGATAAGAACAAGAGTTATCACATAATAAAAATATGCACATGGCTGAAAGTAATAGTTATAATGACAATAATAATAGTAATAAGGATAAAAATAAGAGTTATAACATAATAAAAATAGGAATAAGGCACAAAATAATGGTTATAATGATATTAATGATGGTAATAAGGATAAAAATAAGAGTTATTACGATAATGATAATAGTTATAAGGATAAAAAAAAGAGCTATCACATAATAAAAATAGGAATAAGGCTGAAAATAATAGTTATAATGATAATAGTAATAGAAATAAGGATAAAAATAAGAGTTATTACGATAATAATAATAGTAATAAGGATAAAAATAAGAGTTATTACGATGATAATAATAGTTATAAGGATAAAAATAAGAGTTATTACGATAATAATAATAGTTATAAGGATAAAAATAAGAGTCATTACGATAATAAGAATAGAAATAAGGATAAGAACAAGAGTTATCACATAATAAAAATAGGAATAAGGCAGAAAATAATGGTTATAATGATATTAATGATGGTAATAAGGACAAAAATAAGAGTTATTCCGATAATAAGAATAGAAATAAGGATAAGAACAAGAGTTATCACATAATAAAAATAGGCACATGGCTGAAAGTAATAGTTATAATGATAATAATAATAGAAATAAGGATAAAAATAAGAGTTATTACAGTAATAATAATAGTAATAAGGATAAAAGTAAGATTCAATACGGTAATAAAAATAGGAATAAGGTTAAAAATGAGAGTTATTTATATAATCATAACAGTGATAAGGCTGAAAATAATAGTTACTACGATATTAATAATAGTAATAAGGATAAAAGTAAGAGTCAATATGATGATAAAATAGGAATAAGGACAAAAATAAGAGTTATTATGATAATAATAATAGTTATAAGGATAAAAATAAGAGTTATTACGATAATAAGAATAGGAATAAGGCAGAAAATAATGGTTATAATGATATTAATGATGGTAATAAGGATAAAAATAAGAGTTATTACGATAATAATAATAGTAATAAGGATAAAAATAAGATTTATTACATAATAAAAATAGGAATAAGGCAGAAAATAATGGTTATAATGATATTAATGATGGTAATAAGGACAAAAATATGAGTTATTACGATAATAATAATAGAAATAAGGATAAAAATAAGAGTTATTACGATAATAATAGTAATAAGGATAAAAATAAGAGTTATAACATAATAAAAATAGGAATATGGCTGAAAATAATAGTTATAATGATAATAATAATGGAAATATGGATAAAAATAAGAGTTACTACGATAATAATAATAGTAATAAGGATAAAAATAAGAGTTATTACGATAATAATAATAGTAATAAGGATAAAAATAAGAGTTATTAAAATAATAATAATAGTAATAAGGATAAAAATAAGAGTTATTACGATGATAATAATAGTAATAAGGATAAAAGTAAGATTTAATACGATAATACAAATAGGAATAAGGTTAAAAATGAGAGTTATTTATATAATCATAACAGTGATAAGGCTGAAAATAATAGTTATTACTATAATAATAATAGTAATAAGGATAACAGTAAGAGTTAATATGATGATAAAATAGGAATAAGGACAAAAATAAGAGTTATTACGATAATAATAATAGTTATAAGGATAAAAATAATAGTTATTACGATAATAAGAATAGAAATAAGGATAAGAACAAGAGTTATCACATAATAAAAATAAGCACATGGCTGAAAGTAATAGTTATAATGACAATAATAATAGTAATAAGGATAAAAATAAGAGTTATAACATAATAAAAATAGGAATAAGGCAGAAAATAATGGTTATAATGATATTAATGATGGTAATAAGGCTGAAAACAATAGTTATTACAATAATAATAATAGTAATAAGGATAACAGTAAGAGTTAATATGATGATAAAATAGGAATAAGGACAAAAATAAGAGTTATTACGATAATAATAATAGTTATAAGGATAAAAATAAGAGTTATTACGATAATAAGAATAGAAATAAGGATAAGAACAAGAGTTATCACATAATAAAAATAAGCACATGGCTGACAGTAATAGTTATAATGACAATAATAGTAGTAATAAGGATAAAAGTAAGATTTAATACGATAATACAAATAGGAATAAGGTTAAAAATGAGAGTTATTTATATAATCATAACAGTGATAAGGCTGAAAATAATAGTTATTACAATAATAATAATAGTAATAAGGATAACAGTAAGAGTTAATATGATGATAAAATAGGAATAAGGACAAAAATAAGAGTTATTACGATAATAATAATAGTTATAAGGATAAAAATAAGAGTTATTGCGATAATAAGAATAGAAATAAGGATAAGAACAAGAGTTATCACATAATAAAAATAGGAATAAGGCAGAAAATAATGGTTATAATGATAATAATAATAGAAATAAGGATAAAAATAAGAGTTATTACAGTAATAATAATAGTAATAAGGATAAAAGTAAGAGTTAATATGATGATAAAACAGGAATAAGGACAAAAATAAGAGTTATTACGATAATAATAATAGTAATAAGGATAAAAGTAAGAGTTAATATGATGATAAAATAGGAATAAGGACAAAAATAAGAGTTATTACGATAATAATAATAGTAATGAGGATAAAATTAAGAGCTATCACATAATAAAAATAGGAATAAGGCTGAAAATAATAGTTATAATGATAATAATAATAGAAATAAGGATAAAAATAAGAGTTATTACATAATAAAAATAGGAATATGGCTGAAAATAATAGTTATAATGATAATAATAATAGAAATAAGGATAAAAATAAGAGTTATTACGATAATAATAATAGTAATAAGGATAAAAATAAGAGTTATTGCGATGATAATAATAGTAATAAGGATAAAAGTAAGATTTAATACGATAATACAAATAGGAATAAGGTTAAAAATGAGAGTTATTTATATAATCATAACAGTGATAAGGCTGAAAATAATAGTTATTACAATAATAATAATAGTAATAAGGATAACAGTAAGAGTTAATATGATGATAAAATAGGAATAAGGACAAAAATAAGAGTTATTACGATAATAATAATAGTTATAAGGATAAAAATAAGAGTTATTGCGATAATAAGAATAGTAATAAGGATAAAAGTAAGATTTAATACGATAATACAAATAGGAATAAGGTTAAAAATGAGAGTTATTTATATAATCATAACAGTAATAAGGCTGAAAATGATAGTTATTACAATAATGATAATAGTAATAAGGATAACAGTAAGAGTTAATATGATGATAAAATAGGAATAAGGACAAAAATAAGAGTTATTACGATAATAATAATAGTTATAAGGATAAAAATAAGAGTTATTACGATAATAAGAATAGAAATAAGGATAAGAACAAGAGTTATCACATAATAAAAATAAGCACATGGCTGACAGTAATAGTTATAATGACAATAATAATAGTAATAAGGATAAAAATAAGAGTTATTACATAATAAAAATAGGAATAAGGCAGAAAATAATGGTTATAATGATATTAATGATGGTAATAAGGACAAAAATATGAGTTATTACGATAATAATAATAGTAATAAGGATAAAAATAAGAGTTATTACGATAATAATAGTAATAAGGATAAAAATAAGCGTTATAACATAATAAAAATAGGAATATGGCTGAAAATAATAGTTATAATGATAATAATAATAGAAATATGGATAAAAATAAGAGTTACTACGATAATAATAATAGTAATAAGGATAAAAATAAGAGTTATTACGATAATAATAATAGTAATAAGGATAAAAATAAGAGTTATTACGATAATAATCATAGTAATAAGGATAAAAATAAGAGTTATTACGATGATAATAATAGTAATAAGGATAAAAATAAGAGTTATTACGATAATAAGAATAGAAATAAGGATAAGAACAAGAGTTATCACATAATAAAAATAAGCACATGGCTGAAAGTAATAGTTATAATGACAATAATAATAGAAATAAGGATAAAAATAAGAGTTATAACATAATAAAAATAGGAATAAGGCAGAAAATAATGGTTATAATGATATTAATGATGGTAATAAGGATAAAAATAAGAGTTATTACGATAATAATAATAGTAATAAGGATAAAAATAAGAGCTATCACATAATAAAAATAGGAATAAGGCTGAAAATAATAGTTATAATGATAATAGTAATAGAAATAAGGATAAAAATAAGAGTTATAACATAATAAAAATAGGAATAAGGCAGAAAATAATGGTTATAATGATATTAATGATGGTAATAAGGATAAAAATAAGAGTTATTACGATAATAATAATAGTAATAAGGATAAAAATAAGAGCTATCACATAATAAAAATAGGAATAAGGCTGAAAATAATAGTTATAATGATAATAGTAATAGAAATAAGGATAAAAATAAGAGTTATTACGATAATAATAATAGTAATAAGGATAAAAAAAAGAGTTATAACATAATAAAAATAGGAATATGGCAGAAAATAATGGTTATAATGATATTAATGATGGTAATAAGGATAAAAATAAGAGTTATTACGATAATAATAATAGTAATAAGGATAAAAATAAGAGCTATCACATAATAAAAATAGGAATAAGGCTGAAAATAAGAGTTATAATGATAATAGTAATAGAAATAAGGATAAAAATAAGAGTTATTACGATAATAATAATAGTAATAAGGATAAAAATAAGAGTTATTACGATGATAATAATAGTTATAAGGATAAAAATAAGAGTTATTACGATAATAAGAATAGGAATAAGGCAGAAATAATGGTTATAATGATATTAATGATGGTAATAAGGATAAAAATAAGAGTTATTACGATAATAATAATAGTAATAAGGATAAAAATAAGATTTATTACATAATAAAAATAGGAATAAGGCAGAAAATAATGGTTATAATGATATTAATGATGGTAATAAGGACAAAAATATGAGTTATTACGATAATAATAATAGTAATAAGGATAAAAATAAGAGTTATTACGATAATAATAGTAATAAGGATAAAAATAAGAGTTATAACATAATAAAAATAGGAATATGGCTGAAAATAATAGTTATAATGATAATAATAATAGAAATATGGATAAAAATAAGAGTTACTACGATAATAATAATAGTAATAAGGATAAAAATAAGAGTTATTACGATAATAATAATAGTAATAAGGATAAAAATAAGAGTTATTACGATAATAATAATAGTAATAAGGATAAAAATAAGAGTTATTACGATGATAATAATAGTAATAAGGATAAAAGTAAGATTTAATACGATAATACAAATAGGAATAAGGACAAAAATAAGAGTTATTACGATAATAATAATAGTAATGAGGATAAAATTAAGAGCTATCACATAATAAAAATAGGAATAAGGCTGAGAATAATAGTTATAATGATAATAATAATAGAAATAAGGATAAAAATAAGAGTTATTACATAATAAAAATAGGAATATGGCTGAAAATAATAGTTATAATGATAATAATAATAGAAATAAGGATAAAAATAAGAGTTATTACGATAATAATAATAGTAATAAGGATAAAAATAAGAGTTATTGCGATGATAATAATAGTAATAAGGATAAAAGTAAGATTTAATACGATAATACAAATAGGAATAAGGTTAAAAATGAGAGTTATTTATATAATCATAACAGTGATAAGGCTGAAAATAATAGTTATTACAATAATAATAATAGTAATAAGGATAACAGTAGAGTTAATATGATGATAAAATAGGAATAAGGACAAAAATAAGAGTTATTACGATAATAATAATAGTTATACAGGATAAAAATAAGAGTTATTGCGATAATAAGAATAGTAATAAGGATAAAAATAAGAGTTATTACGATAATAAGAATAGAAATAAGGATAAGAACAAGAGTTATCACATAATAAAAATAAGCACATGGCTGACAGTAAATAGTTATAATGACAATAATATAGTAATAAGGATAAAAATAAGAGTTATAACATAATAAAAATAGGAATAAGGCAGAAAATAATGGTTATAATGATATTAATGATGGTAATAAGGATAAAAATAAGAGTTATTACGATAATAATAATAGTAATAAGGATAAAAAGAAGGAGCTATCACATAATAAAAATAGGAATAAGGCTGAAAATAATAGTTATAATGATAATAGTAATAGAAATAAGGATAAAAATAAGAGTTATTACGATAATAATATAGTAATAAGGATAAAAATAACAGTTATTACGATGATAATAATAGTTATAAGGATAAAAATAAGAGTTATTACGATAATAAGAATAGGAATAAGGCAGAAATAATGGTTATAATGATATTAATGATGGTAATAAGGATAAAAATAAGAGTTATTACGATAATAATAATAGTAATAAGGATAAAAATAAGATTTATTACATAATAAAAATAGGAATAAGGAGAAAATAATGGTTATAATGATATTAATGATGGTAATAAGGACAAAAATATGAGTTATTACGATAATAATAATAGTTAATAAGGATAAAAATAAGAGGTTATTACGATAATAATAGTAATAAGGATAAAAATAAGTGTTATAACATAATAAAAATAGGAATATGGCTGAAAATAATAGTTATAATGATAATAGTAATAGAAATAAGGATAAAAATAAGAGTTATTACGATAATAATAATAGTAATAAGGATAAAAAAAAGAGTTATAACATAATAAAAATAGGAATAAGGCAGAAAATAATGGTTATAATGATATTAATGATGGTAATAAGGATTAAAATAAGAGTTATTACGATAATAATAATAGTAATAAGGATAAGAATAAGAGCTATCGCATAATAAAATAGGAATAAGGCTGAAAATAATAGTTATAATGATAATAGTAATAGAAATAAGGATAAAAATAAGAGTTATTACGAAATAATAATAGTAATAAGGATAAAAATAAGAGTTATTACGATAATAATAATAGTTATAAGGATAAAAATAAGAGTCATTACGATAATAAGAATAGAAATAAGGATAAGAACAAGAGTTATCACATAATAAAAATAGGAATAAGGCAGAAAATAATGGTTATAATGATATTAATGATGGTAATAAGGACAAAAAATAAGAGTTATTACGATAATAAGAATAGAAATAAGGATAAGAACAAGAGTTATCACATAATAAAAATAGGCACATGGCTGAAAGTAATAGTTATAATGATAATAATAATAGAAATAAGGATAAAAATAAGAGTTATTACAGTAATAATAATAGTAATAAGGATAAAAGTAAGAGTTAATATGATGATAAAATAGGAATAAGGACAAAAATAAGAGTTATTACGATAATAATAATAGTAATAGGATAAAAAGTAGGAGTTAATATGATGATAAAATAGGAATAAGGACAAAAATAAGAGTTATTACGATAATAATAATAGTTATAAGGATAAAAATAAGAGTTATTACGATAAATAATAATAGTTATAAGGATAAAAATAAGAGTCATTACGATAATAAGAATAGAATAAGGATAAGAACAAGAGTTATCACATAATAAAAATAGGAATAAGGCAGAAAATAATGGTTTATAATGATATTAATGATGGTAATAAGGACAAAAATAAGAGTTATTACGATAATAAGAATAGAAATAAGGATAAGAACAAGAGTTATCACATAATAAAAATAGGCACATGGCTGAAAGTAATAGTTATAATGATAATAATAATAGAAATAAGGATAAAAATAAGAGTTATTACAGTAATAATAATAGTAATAAGGATAAAAGTAAGAGTTAATATGATGATAAAACAGGAATAAGGACACAAAATAAGAGTTATTACGATAATAATAATAGTAATAAGGATAAAAGTAGAGTTAATATGATGATAAAATAGGAATAAGGACAAAAATAAGAGTTATTACGATAATAATAATAGTAATAAGGATAAAAATAAGAGTTATTACGATGATAATAATAGTTCTAAGGATAAAAATAAGAGAGTTATTACGATAATAAGAATAGGAATAAGGCAGAAATAATGGTTATAATGATATTAATGATGGTATTAAGGATAAAAATAGAGTTATTACGATAATAATAATAGTAATAAGGATAAAAATAAGATTTATTACATAATAAAAATAGGAATAAGCAGAAAATAATGGTTATAATGATATAATGATGGTAATATGGACAAAAATATGAGTTATTACGATAATAATAATAGTAATAAGGATAAAAATAAGAGTTATTACGATAATAATAGTAATAAGGATAAAAATAAGAGTTATAACATAATAAAAATAGGAATATGGCTGAAAATAATAGTTATAATGATAATAATAATAGAAATATGGATAAAAAATAAGAGTTACTACGATAATAATAATAGTAATAAAGGATAAAAATAAGAGTTATTACGATAATAATAATAGTAATAAGATAAAAATAAGAGTTATTTACGATAATAATAATAGTAATAAGGATAAAAATAAGAGTTATTACGATGATAATAATAGTAATAAGGATAAAAGTAAGATTTAATACGATAATACAAATAGGAATAAGGTTAAAAATGAGAGTTATTTATATAATCATACAGTGATAAGGCCTGAAAATAATAGTTATTACAATAATAATAATAGTAATAAGGATAACAGTAAGAGTTAATATGATGATAAAATAGGAATAAGGACAAAAATAAGAGTTATTACGATAATAATAATAGTTATAAGGATAAAAATAAGAGTTATTACGATAATAAGAATAGAAATAAGGATAAGAACAAGAGTTATCACATAATAAAAATAAGCACATGGCTGAAAGTAATAGTTATAATGACCAATAATAATAGAAATAAGGATAAAAATAAGAGTTATAACATAATAAAAATAGGAATAAGGCAGAAAATAATGGTTATAATGATATTAATGATGGTAATAAGGACAAAAATAAGAGTTATTACGATAATAATAATAGTAATAAGGATAAAAATAAGAGTTATTACGATAATAATAGTAATAAGGATAAAAATAAGCGTTATAACATAATAAAAATAGGAATAAGGCTGAAAATAATAGTTATAATGATAATAGTAATAGAAATAAGGATAAAAATAAGAGTTATTACGATAATAATAATAGTAATAAGGATAAAAAAAAGAGTTATAACATAATAAAAATAGGAATATGGCAGAAAATAATGGTTATAATGATATTAATGATGGTAATAAGGATAAAAATAAGAGTTATTACGATAATAATAATAGTAATAAGGATAAAAATAAGAGCTATCACATAATAAAAATAGGAATAAGGCTGAAAATAAGAGTTACTACGATAATAATAATAGTAATAAGGATAAAAATAAGAGTTATTACGATAATAATAATAGTAATAAGGATAAAAATAAGAGTTATTACGATAATAATAATAGTAATAAGGATAAAAATAAGAGTTATTACGATAATAATAATAGTTATAAGGATAAAAATAAGAGTTATTACGATAATAATAATAGTAATAAGGATAAAAATAAGAGTTATTGCGATGATAATAATAGTTATAAGGATAAAAATAAGATTTATTACATAATAAAAATAGGAATAAGGCAGAAAATCAATGGTTATAATGATATTAATGATGGTAATAAGGACAAAAATATGAGTTATTACGATAATAATAATAGTAATAAGGATAAAAATAAGAGTTATTACGATAATAATAGTAATAAGGATAAAAATAAGAGTTATAACATAATAAAAATAGGAATATGGCTGAAAATAATAGTTATAATGATAATAATAATAGAAATATGGATAAAAATAAGAGTTACTACGATAATAATAATAGTAATAAGGATAAAAATAAGAGTTATTACGATAATAATAATAGTAATAAGGATAAAAATAAGAGTTATTACGATAATAATAATAGTAATAAGGATAAAAATAAGAGTTATTACGATGATAATAATAGTAATAAGGATAAAAGTAAGATTTAATACGATAATACAAATAGGAATAAGGTTAAAAATGAGAGTTATTTATATAATCATAACAGTGATAAGGCTGAAAATAATAGTTATTACAATAATAATAATAGTAATAAGGATAACAGTAAGAGTTAATATGATGATAAAATAGGAATAAGGACAAAAATAAGGGTTATTACGATAATAATAATAGTTATAAGGATAAAAATAAGAGTTATTACGATAATAAGAATAGAAATAAGGATAAGAACAAGAGTTATCACATAATAAAAATAAGCACATGGCTGAAAGTAATATTTATAATGACAATAATAATAGTAATAAGGATAAAAATAAGAGTTATAACATAATAAAAATAGGAATAAGGCAGAAAATAATGGTTATAATGATATTAATGATGGTAATAAGGATAAAAATAAGAGTTATTACGATAATAATAATAGTAATAAGGATAAAAATAAGAGTTATTACGATGATAATAATAGTTATAAGGATAAAAAATAAGAGTTATTACGATAATAATAATAGTTATAAGGATAAAAATAAGAGTCATTACGATAATAAGAATAGAAATAAGGATAAGAACAAGAGTTATCACATAATAAAAATAGGAATAAGGCAGAAAATAATGGTTATAATGATAATAATAATAGAAATAAGGATAAAAATAAGAGTTATTACAGTAATAATAATAGTAATAAGGATAAAAGTAAGAGTTAATATGATGATAAAACAGGAATAAGGACAAAAATAAGAGTTATTACGATAATAATAATAGTAATAAGGATAAAAGTAAGAGTTAATATGATGATAAAATAGGAATAAGGACAAAAATAAGAGTTATTACGATAATAATAATAGTAATGAGGATAAAATTAAGAGCTATCACATAATAAAAAATAAGAATAAGGCTGAAAATAATAGTTATAATGATAATAATAATAGAAATAAGGATAAAAATAAGAGTTATTACATAATAAAAATAGGAATATGGCTGAAAATAATAGTTATAATGATAATAATAATAGAAATAAGGATAAAAATAAGAGTTATTACGATAATAATAATAGTAATAAGGATAAAAATAAGAGTTATTGCGATGATAATAATAGTAATAAGGATAAAAGTAAGATTTAATACGATAATACAAATAGGAATAAGGTTAAAAATGAGAGTTATTTATATAATCATAACAGTGATAAGGCTGAAAATAATAGTTATTACAATAATAATAATAGTAATAGGGATAACAGTAAGAGTTAATATGATGATAAAATAGGAATAAGGACAAAAATAAGAGTTATTACGATAATAATAATAGTTATAAGGATAAAAATAAGAGTTATTGCGATAATAAGAATAGTAATAAGGATAAAAATAAGAGTTATTACGATAATAAGAATAGAAATAAGGATAAGAACAAGAGTTATCACATAATAAAAATAAGCACATGGCTGACAGTAATAGTTATAATGACAATAATAATAGTAATAAGGATAAAAATAAGAGTTATAACATAATAAAAATAGGAATAAGGCAGAAAATAATGGTTATAATGATATTAATGATGGTAATAAGGATAAAAATAAGAGTTATTACGATAATAATAATAGTAATAAGGATAAAAAGAAGAGCTATCACATAATAAAAATAGGAATAAGGCTGAAAATAATAGTTATAATGATAATAGTAATAGAAATAAGGATAAAAATAAGAGTTATTACGATAATAATAATAGTAATAAGGATAAAAATAACAGTTATTACGATGATAATAATAGTTATAAGGATAAAAATAAGAGTTATTACGATAATAAGAATAGGAATAAGGCAGAAATAATGGTTATAATGATATTAATGATGGTAATAAGGATAAAAATAAGAGTTATTACGATAATAATAATAGTAATAAGGATAAAAATAAGATTTATTACATAATAAAAATAGGAATAAGGCAGAAAATAATGGTTATAATGATATTAATGATGGTAATAAGGACAAAAATATGAGTTATTACGATAATAATAATAGTAATAAGGATAAAAATAAGAGTTATTACGATAATAATAGTAATAAGGATAAAAATAAGTGTTATAACATAATAAAAATAGGAATATGGCTGAAAATAATAGTTATAATGATAATAGTAATAGAAATAAGGATAAAAATAAGAGTTATTACGATAATAATAATAGTAATAAGGATAAAAAAAAGAGTTATAACATAATAAAAATAGGAATAAGGCAGAAAATAATGGTTATAATGATATTAATGATGGTAATAAGGATTAAAATAAGAGTTATTACGATAATAATAATAGTAATAAGGATAAGAATAAGAGCTATCGCATAATAAAAATAGGAATAAGGCTGAAAATAATAGTTATAATGATAATAGTAATAGAAATAAGGATAAAAATAAGAGTTATTACGAAAATAATAATAGTAATAAGGATAAAAATAAGAGTTATTACGATAATAATAATAGTTATAAGGATAAAAATAAGAGTCATTACGATAATAAGAATAGAAATAAGGATAAGAACAAGAGTTATCACATAATAAAAATAGGAATAAGGCAGAAAATAATGGTTATAATGATATTAATGATGGTAATAAGGACAAAAATAAGAGTTATTACGATAATAAGAATAGAAATAAGGATAAGAACAAGAGTAATCACATAATAAAAATAGGCACATGGCTGAAAGTAATAGTTATAATGATAATAATAATAGAAATAAGGATAAAAATAAGAGTTATTACAGTAATAATAATAGTAATAAGGATAAAAGTAAGAGTTAATATGATGATAAAATAGGAATAAGGACAAAAATAAGAGTTATTACGATAATAATAATAGTAATAAGGATAAAAGTAGGAGTTAATATGATGATAAAATAGGAATAAGGACAAAAATAAGAGTTATTACGATAATAATAATAGTTATAAGGATAAAAATAAGAGTTATTACGATAATAATAATAGTTATAAGGATAAAAATAAGAGTCATTACGATAATAAGAATAGAAATAAGGATAAGAACAAGAGTTATCACATAATAAAAATAGGAATAAGGCAGAAAATAATGGTTATAATGATATTAATGATGGTAATAAGGACAAAAATAAGAGTTATTACGATAATAAGAATAGAAATAAGGATAAGAACAAGAGTTATCACATAATAAAAATAGGCACATGGCTGAAAGTAATAGTTATAATGATAATAATAATAGAAATAAGGATAAAAATAAGAGTTATTACAGTAATAATAATAGTAATAAGGATAAAAGTAAGAGTTAATATGATGATAAAACAGGAATAAGGACAAAAATAAGAGTTATTACGATAATAATAATAGTAATAAGGATAAAAGTAAGAGTTAATATGATGATAAAATAGGAATAAGGACAAAAATAAGAGTTATTACGATAATAATAATAGTTATAAGGATAAAAATAAGAGTTATTACGATAATAAGAATAGAAATAAGAATAAGAACAAGAGTTATCAGATAATAAAAATAGGAATAAGGCAGAAAATAATGGTTATAATGATATTAATGATGGTAATAAGGACAAAAATAAGAGTTATTACGATAATAATAATAGTAATAAGGATAAAAGTAGGAGTTAATATGATGATAAAATAGGAATAAGGACAAAAATAAGAGTTATTACGATAATAATAATAGTTATAAGGATAAAAATAAGAGTTATTACGATAATAATAATAGTTATAAGGATAAAAATAAGAGTCATTACGATAATAAGAATAGAAATAAGGATAAGAACAAGAGTTATCACATAATAAAAATAGGAATAAGGCAGAAAATAATGGTTATAATGATATTAATGATGGTAATAAGGACAAAAATAAGAGTTATTACGATAATAAGAATAGAAATAAGGATAAGAACAAGAGTTATCACATAATAAAAATAGGCACATGGCTGAAAGTAATAGTTATAATGATAATAATAATAGAAATAAGGATAAAAATAAGAGTTATTACAGTAATAATAATAGTAATAAGGATAAAAGTAAGAGTTAATATGATGATAAAACAGGAATAAGGACAAAAATAAGAGTTATTACGATAATAATAATAGTAATAAGGATAAAAGTAAGAGTTAATATGATGATAAAATAGGAATAAGGACAAAAATAAGAGTTATTACGATAATAATAATAGTTATAAGGATAAAAATAAGAGTTATTACGATAATAAGAATAGAAATAAGAATAAGAACAAGAGTTATCAGATAATAAAAATAGGAATAAGGCAGAAAATAATGGTTATAATGATATTAATGATGGTAATAAGGACAAAAATAAGAGTTATTACGATAATAATAATAGTAATAAGGATAAAAGTAAGAGTTAATATGATGATAAAATAGGAATAAGGACAAAAATAAGAGTTATTACGATAATAATAATAGTAATGAGGATAAAATTAAGAGCTATCACATAATAAAAATAGGATTAAGGCTGAAAATAATAGTTATAATGATAATAATAATAGAAATAAGGATAAAAATAAGAGTTATTACATAATAAAAATAGGAATATGGCTGAAAATAATAGTTATAATGATAATAATAATAGTAATAAGGATAAAAATAAGATTTATTACATAATAAAAATAGGAATAAGGCAGAAAATAATGGTTATAATGATATTAATGATGGTAATAAGGACAAAAATATGAGTTATTACGATAATAATAATAGTAATAAGGATAAAAATAAGAGTTATTACGATAATAATAGTAATAAGGATAACAATAAGAGTTATAACATAATAAAAATAGGAATATGGCTGAAAATAATAGTTATAATGATAATAATAATAGAAATATGGATAAAAATAAGAGTTATTACGATAATAATAATAGTAATAGGGATAAAAATAAGAGTTATTGCGATGATAATAGTAGTAATAAGGATAAAAGTAAGATTTAATACGACAATACAAATAGGAATAAGGTTAAAAATGAGAGTTATTTATATAATCATAACAGTGATAAGGCTGAAAATAATAGTTATTACAATAATAATAATAGTAATAAGGATAACAGTAAGAGTTAATATGATGATAAAATGGGAATAAGGACAAAAATAAGAGTTATTACGATAATAATAATAGTTATAAGGATAAAAATAAGAGTTATTGCGATAATAAGAATAGTAATAAGGATAAAAGTAATATTTAATACGATAATACAAATTGGAATAAGGTTAAAAATGAGAGTTATTTATATAATCATAACAGTAATAAGGCTGAAAATAATAGTTATTACAATAATGATAATAGTAATAAGGATAACAGTAAGAGTTAATATGATGATAAAATAGGAATAAGGACAAAAATAAAGGTTATTACGATAATAATAATAGTTATAAGGATAAAAATAAGAGTTATTACGATAATAAGAATAGAAATAAGGATAAAAATAAGAGTTATTACGATAATAATAATAGTAATAAGGATAAAAATAAGAGTTATTACGATGATAATAATAGTTATAAGGATAAAAATAAGAGTTATTACGATAATAATAATAGTTATAAGGATAAAAATAAGAGTCATTACGATAATAAGAATAGAAATAAGGATAAGAACAAGAGTTATCACATAATAAAAATAGGAATAAGGCAGAAAATAATGGTTATAATGATAATAATAATAGAAATAAGGATAAAAATAAGAGTTATTACAGTAATAATAATAGTAATAAGGATAAAAGTAAGAGTTAATATGATGATAAAACAGGAATAAGGACAAAAATAAGAGTTATTACGATAATAATAATAGTAATAAGGATAAAAGTAAGAGTTAATATGATGATAAAATAGGAATAAGGACAAAAATAAGAGTTATTACGATAATAATAATAGTAATGAGGATAAAATTAAGAGCTATCACATAATAAAAATAAGAATAAGGCTGAAAATAATAGTTATAATGATAATAATAATAGAAATAAGGATAAAAATAAGAGTTATTACATAATAAAAATAGGAATATGGCTGAAAATAATAGTTATAATGATAATAATAATAGAAATAAGGATAAAAATAAGAGTTATTACGATAATAATAATAGTAATAAGGATAAAAATAAGAGTTATTGCGATGATAATAATAGTAATAAGGATAAAAGTAAGATTTAATACGATAATACAAATAGGAATAAGGTTAAAAATGAGAGTTATTTATATAATCATAACAGTGATAAGGCTGAAAATAATAGTTATTACAATAATAATAATAGTAATGGGGATAACAGTAAGAGTTAATATGATGATAAAATAGGAATAAGGACAAAAATAAGAGTTATTACGATAATAATAATAGTTATAAGGATAAAAATAAGAGTTATTGCGATAATAAGAATAGTAATAAGGATAAAAATAAGAGTTATTACGATAATAAGAATAGAAATAAGGTTAAGAACAAGAGTTATCACATAATAAAAATAAGCACATGGCTGACAGTAATAGTTATAATGACAATAATAATAGTAATAAGGATAAAAATAAGAGTTATAACATAATAAAAATAGGAATAAGGCAGAAAATAATGGTTATAATGATATTAATGATGGTAATAAGGATAAAAATAAGAGTTATTACGATAATAATAATAGTAATAAGGATAAAAAGAAGAGCTATCACATAATAAAAATAGGAATAAGGCTGAAAATAATAGTTATAATGATAATAGTAATAGAAATAAGGATAAAAATAAGAGTTATTACGATAATAATAATAGTAATAAGGATAAAAATAACAGTTATTACGATGATAATAATAGTTATAAGGATAAAAATAAGAGTTATTACGATAATAAGAATAGGAATAAGGCAGAAATAATGGTTATAATGATATTAATGACGGTAATAAGGATAAAAATAAGAGTTATTACGATAATAATAATAGTAATAAGGATAAAAATAAGAGCTATCACATAATAAAAATAGGAATAAGGCTGAAAATAATAGTTATAATGATAATAGTAATAGAAATAAGGATAAAAATAAGAGTTATTACGATAATAATAATAGTAATAAGGATAAAAAAAAGAGTTATAACATAATAAAAATAGGAATAAGGCAGAAGATAATGGTTATAATGATATTAATGATGGTAATAAGGATAAAAATAAGAGTTATTACGATAATAATAATAGTAATAAGGATAAAAATAAGAGCTATCACATAATAAAAATAGGAATAAGGCTGAAAGTAATAGTTATAATGATAATAGTAATAGAAATAAGGATAAAAATAAGAGTTATTACGATAATAATAATAGTAATAAGGATAAAAATAAGAGTTATTACGATGATAATAATAGTTATAAGGATAAAAATAAGAGTTATTACGATAATAATAATAGTTATAAGGATAAAAATAAGAGTCATTACGATAATAAGAATAGAAATAAGGATAAGAACAAGAGTTATCAGATAATAAAAATAGGAATAAGGCAGAAAATAATGGTTATAATGATATTAATGATGGTAATAAGGACAAAAATAAGAGTTATTACGATAATAATAATAGTAATAAGGATAAAAGTAAGAGTTAATATGATGATAAAATAGGAATAAGGACAAAAATAAGAGTTATTACGATAATAATAATAGTAATGAGGATAAAATTAAGAGCTATCACATAATAAAAATAGGATTAAGGCTGAAAATAATAGTTATAATGATAATAATAATAGAAATAAGGATAAAAATAAGAGTTATTACATAATAAAAATAGGAATATGGCTGAAAACAATAGTTATAATGATAATAATAATAGAAATAAGGATAAAAATAAGAGTTATTACGATAATAATAATAGTAATAAGGATAAAAATAAGAGTTATTACGATGATAATAATAGTAATAAGGATAAAAGTAAGATTTAATACGGTAATAAAAATAGGAATAAGGTTAAAAATGAGAGTTATTTATATAATCATAACAGTGATAAGGCTGAAAATAATAGTTAGTACGATATTAATAATAGTAATAAGGATAAAAGTAAGAGTCAATATGATGATAAAATAGGAATAAGGACAAAAATAAGAGTTATTATGATAATAATAATAGTTATAAGGATAAAAATAAGAGTTATTACGATAATAAGAATAGGAATAAGGCAGAAAATAATGGTTATAATGATATTAATGATGGTAGTAAGGATGAAAATAAGAGTTATTACGATAATAATAATAGTAATAAGGATAAAAATAAGATTTATTACATAATAAAAATAGGAATAAGGCAGAAAATAATGGTTATAATGATATTAATGATGGTAATAAGGACAAAAATATGAGTTATTACGATAATAATAATAGTAATAAGGATAAAAATAAGAGTTATTACGATAATAATAATAGTAATAAGGATAAAAATAAGATTTATTACATAATAAAAATAGGAATAAGGCAGAAAATAATGGTTATAATGATATGAATGATGGTAATAAGGACAAAAATATGAGTTATTACGATAATAATAATAGTAATAAGGATAAAAATAAGAGTTATTACGATAATAATAGTAATAAGGATAAAAATAAGAGTTATAACATAATAAAAATAGGAATATGGCTGAAAATAATAGTTATAATGATAATAATAATAGAAATATGGATAAAACTAAGAGTTACTACGATAATAATAATAGTAATAAGGATAAAAATAAGAGTTATTACGATAATAAGAATAGAAATAAGGATAAGAACAAGAGTTATCACATAATAAAAATAAGCACATGGCTGAAAGTAACAGTTATAATGACAATAATAATAGTAATAAGGATAAAAATAAGAGTTATAACATAATAAAAATAGGAATAAGGCAGAAAATAATGGTTATAATGATATTAATGACGGTAATAAGGATAAAAATAAGAGTTATTACGATAATAATAATAGTAATAAGGATAAAAATAAGAGCTATCACATAATAAAAATAGGAATATGGCTGAAAACAATAGTTATAATGATAATAATAATAGAAATAAGGACAAAAATAAGAGTTATTACGATAATAATAATAGTAATAAGGATAAAAGTAAGAGTTAATATGATGATAAAATAGGAATAAGGACAAAAATAAGAGTTATTACGATAATAATAATAGTAATGAGGATAAAATTAAGAGCTATCACATAATAAAAATAGGATTAAGGCTGAAAATAATAGTTATAATGATAATAATAATAGAAATAAGGATAAAAATAAGAGTTATTACATAATAAAAATAGGAATATGGCTGAAAACAATAGTTATAATGATAATAATAATAGAAATAAGGATAAAAATAAGAGTTATTACGATAATAATAATAGTAATAAGGATAAAAATAAGAGTTATTACGATGATAATAATAGTAATAAGGATAAAAGTAAGATTTAATACGGTAATAAAAATAGGAATAAGGTTAAAAATGAGAGTTATTTATATAATCATAACAGTAATAAGGCTGAAAATAATAGTTATTACAATAATGATAATAGTAATAAGGATAACAGTAAGAGTTAATATGATGATAAAATAGGAATAAGGACAAAAATAAGAGTTATTACGATAATAATAATAGTTATAAGGATAAAAATAAGAGTTATTACGATAATAAGAATAGAAATAAGGATAAAAATAAGAGTTATTACGATAATAATAATAGTAATAAGGATAAAAATAAGAGTTATTACGATGATAATAATAGTTATAAGGATAAAAATAAGAGTTATTACGATAATAAGAATAGGAATAAGGCAGAAAATAATGGTTATAATGATACTAATGATGGTAATAAGGATAAGAATAAGAGTTATTACGATAATAATAATAGTAATAAGGATAAAAATAAGATTTATTACATAATAAAAATAGGAATAAGGCAGAAAATAATGGTTATAATGATATTAATGATGGTAATAAGGACAAAAATATGAGTTATTACGATAATAATAATAGTAATAAGGATAAAAATAAGAGTTATTACGATAATAATAGTAATAAGGATAAAAATAAGAGTTATAACATAATAAAAATAGGAATATGGCTGAAAATAATAGTTATAATGATAATAATAATAGAAATATGGATAAAAATAAGAGTTACTACGATAATAATAATAGTAATAAGAATAAAAATAAGAGTTATTACGATAATAATAATAGTAATAAGGATAAAAATAAGAGTTATTACGATAATAATAATAGTAATAAGGATAAAAATAAGAGTTATTACGATGATAATAATAGTAATAAGAATAAAAGTAAGATTTAATACGATAATACAAATAGGAATAAGGTTAAAAATGAGAGTTATTTATATAATCATATAAGTGATAAGGCTGAAAATAATAGTTATTACAATAATAATAATAGTAATAAGGATAAAAATAAGAGTTATAACATAATAAAAATAGGAATATGGCTGAAAATAATAGTTATAATGATAATAATAATAGAAATATGGATAAAAATAAGAGTTATTACGATAATAATAATAGTAATAAGGATAAAAATAAGAGTTATTGCGATGATAATAGTAGTAATAAGGATAAAAGTAAGATTTAATACGATAATACAAATAGGAATAAGGTTAAAAATGAGAGTTATTTATATAATCATAACAGTGATAAGGCTGAAAATAATAGTTATTACAATAATAATAATAGTAATAAGGATAACAGTAAGAGTTAATATGATGATAAAATAGGAATAAGGACAAAAATAAGAGTTATTACGATAATAATAATAGTTATAAGGATAAAAATAAGAGTTATTGCGATAATAAGAATAGTAATAAGGATAAGAGTAAGATTTAATACGATAATACAAATAGGAATAAGGTTAAAAATGAGAGTTATTTATATAATCATAACAGTAATAAGGCTGAAAATAATAGTTATTACAATAATGATAATAGTAATAAGGATAACAGTAAGAGTTAATATGATGATAAAATAGGAATAAGGACAAAAATAAGAGTTATTACGATAATAATAATAGTTATAAGGATAAAAATAAGAGTTATTACGATAATAAGAATAGAAATAAGGATAAAAATAAGAGTTATTACGATAATAATAATAGTAATAAGGATAAAAATAAGAGTTATTACGATGATAATAATAGTTATAAGGATAAAAATAAGAGTTATTACGATAATAAGAATAGTAATAAGGATAAAAATAAGAGTTATTACGATAATAATAGTAATAAGGATAAAAATAAGAGTTATAACATAATAAAAATAGGAATATGGCTGAAAATAATAGTTATAATGATAATAATAATAGAAATATGGATAAAAATAAGAGTTACTACGATAATAATAATAGTAATAAGGATAAAAATAAGAGTTATTACGATAATAATAATAGTAATAAGGATAAAAATAAGAGTTATTACGATAATAATAATAGTAATAAGGATAAAAGTAAGAGTTATTACGATGATAATAATAGTAATAAGGATAAAAGTAAGATTTAATACGATAATACAAATAGGAATAAGGTTAAAAATGAGAGTTATTTATATAATCATATAAGTGATAAGGCTGAAAATAATAGTTATAATGATAATAGTAATAGAAATAAGGATAAAAATAAGAGTTATTACGATAATAATAATAGTAATAAGGATAAAAAAAAGAGTTATAACATAATAAAAATAGGAATAAGGCAGAAAATAATGGTTATAATGATATTAACGATGGTAATAAGGATAAAAATAAGAGTTATTACGATAATAATAATAGTAATAAGGATAAAAATAAGAGTTATTACATAATAAAAATAGGAATATGGTTGAAAGTAATAGTTATAATGACAATAATAATAGAAATAAGGATAAAAATAAGAGTTACTACGATAATAATAATAGTAATGCGGATAAAATTAAGAGCTATCACATAATAAAAATAGGATTAAGGCTGAAAATAATAGTTATAATGATAATAATAATAGAAATAAGGATAAAAATAAGAGTTATTACATAATAAAAATAGGAATATGGCTGAAAACAATAGTTATAATGATAATAATAATAGAAATAAGGATAAAAATAAGAGTTATTACGATAATAATAATAGTAATAAGGATAAAAATAAGAGTTATTACGATGATAATAATAGTAATAAGGATAAAAGTAAGATTTAATACGGTAATAAAAATAGGAATAAGGTTAAAAATGAGAGTTATTTATATAATCATAACAGTGATAAGGCTGAAAATAATAGTACGATATTAATAATAGTAATAAGGATAAAAGTAAGAGTCAATATGATGATAAAATAGGAATAAGGGCAAAAATAAGAGTTATTATGATAATAATAATAGTTATAAGGATAAAAATAAGAGTTATTACGATAATAAGAATAGGAATAAGGCAGAAAATAATGGTTATAATGATATTAATGATGGTAATAAGGATAAAAATAAGAGTTATTACGATAATAATAATAGTAATAAGGATAAAAATAAGATTTATTACATAATAAAAATAGGAATAAGGCAGAAAATAATGGTTATAATGATATTAATGATGGTAATAAGGACAAAAATATGAGTTATTACGATAATAATAATAGTAATAAGGATAAAAATAAGAGTTATTACGATAATAATAGTAATAAGGATAAAAATAAGAGTTATAACATAATAAAAATAGGAATATGGCTGAAAATAATAGTTATAATGATAATAATAATAGAAATATGGATAAAAATAAGAGTTATTACGATAATAATAATAGTAATAAGGATAAAAATAAGAGTTATTGCGATGATAATAGTAGTAATAAGGATAAAAGTAAGATTTAATACGATAATACAAATAGGAATAAGGTTAAAAATGAGAGTTATTTATATAATCATAACAGTGATAAGGCTGAAAATAATAGTTATTACAATAATAATAATAGTAATAAGGATAACAGTAAGAGTTAATATGATGATAAAATAGGAATAAGGACAAAAATAAGAGTTATTACGATAATAATAATAGTTATAAGGATAAAAATAAGAGTTATTGCGATAATAAGAATAGTAATAAGGATAAAAGTAAGATTTAATACGATAATACAAATAGGAATAAGGTTAAAAATGAGAGTTATTTATATAATCATAACAGTAATAAGGCTGAAAATAATAGTTATTACAATAATGATAATAGTAATAAGGATAACAGTAAGAGTTAATATGATGATAAAATAGGAATAAGGACAAAAATAAGAGTTATTACGATAATAATAATAGTTATAAGGATAAAAATAAGAGTTATTACGATAATAAGAATAGAAATAAGGATAAAAATAAGAGTTATTACGATAATAATAATAGTAATAAGGATAAAAATAAGAGTTATTACGATGATAATAATAGTTATAAGGATAAAAATAAGAGTTATTACGATAATAAGAATAGTAATAAGGATAAAAATAAGAGTTATTACGATAATAATAGTAATAAGGATAAAAATAAGAGTTATAACATAATAAAAATAGGAATATGGCTGAAAATAATAGTTATAATGATAATAATAATAGAAATATGGATAAAAATAAGAGTTACTACGATAATAATAATAGTAATAAGGATAAAAATAAGAGTTATTACGATAATAATAATAGTAATAAGGATAAAAATAAGAGTTATTACGATAATAATAATAGTAATAAGGATAAAAATAAGAGTTATTACGATGATAATAATAGTAATAAGGATAAAAGTAAGATTTAATACGATAATACAAATAGGAATAAGGTTAAAAATGAGAGTTATTTATATAATCATATAAGTGATAAGGCTGAAAATAATAGTTATAATGATAATAGTAATAGAAATAAGGATAAAAATAAGAGTTATTACGATAATAATAATAGTAATAAGGATAAAAAAAAGAGTTATAACATAATAAAAATAGGAATAAGGCAGAAAATAATGGTTATAATGATATTAATGATGGTAATAAGGATAAAAATAAGAGTTATTACGATAATAATAATAGTAATAAGGATAAAAATAAGAGCTATCACATAATAAAAATAGGAATAAGGCTGAAAATAATAGTTATAATGATAATAGTAATAGAAATAAGGATAAAAATAAGAGTTATTACGATAATAATAATAGTAATGCGGATAAAATTAAGAGCTATCACATAATAAAAATAGGATTAAGGCTGAAAATAATAGTTATAATGATAATAATAATAGAAATAAGGATAAAAATAAGAGTTATTACATAATAAAAATAGGAATATGGCTGAAAACAATAGTTATAATGATAATAATAATAGAAATAAGGATAAAAATAAGAGTTATTACGATAATAATAATAGTAATAAGGATAAAAATAAGAGTTATTACGATGACAATAATAGTAATAAGGATAAAAGTAAGATTTAATACGGTAATAAAAATAGGAATAAGGTTAAAAATGAGAGTTATTTATATAATCATAACAGTGATAAGGCTGAAAATAATAGTTATTACAATAATAATAATAGTAATAAGGATAACAGTAAGAGTTAATATGATGATAAAATAGGAATAAGGACAAAAATAAGAGTTATTACGATAATAATAATAGTTATAAGGATAAAAATAAGAGTTATTGCGATAATAAGAATAGTAATAAGGATAAGAGTAAGATTTAATACGATAATACAAATAGGAATAAGGTTAAAAATGAGAGTTATTTATATAATCATAACAGTAATAAGGCTGAAAATAATAGTTATTACAATAATGATAATAGTAATAAGGATAACAGTAAGAGTTAATATGATGATAAAATAGGAATAAGGACAAAAATAAGAGTTATTACGATAATAATAATAGTTATAAGGATAAAAATAAGAGTTATTACGATAATAAGAATAGAAATAAGGATAAAAATAAGAGTTATTACGATAATAATAATAGTAATAAGGATAAAAATAAGAGTTATTACGATGATAATAATAGTTATAAGGATAAAAATAAGAGTTATTACGATAATAAGAATAGTAATAAGGACAAAAATAAGAGTTATTACGATAATAATAGTAATAAGGATAAAAATAAGAGTTATAACATAATAAAAATAGGAATATGGCTGAAAATAATAGTTATAATGATAATAATAATAGAAATATGGATAAAAATAAGAGTTACTACGATAATAATAATAGTAATAAGGATAAAAGTAAGAGTTATTACGATAATAATAATAGTAATAAGGATAAAAATAAGAGTTATTACGATAATAATAATAGTAATAAGGATAAAAATAAGAGTTATTACGATGATAATAATAGTAATAAGGATAAAAGTAAGATTTAATACGATAATACAAATAGGAATAAGGTTAAAAATGAGAGTTATTTATATAATCATATAAGTGATAAGGCTGAAAATAATAGTTATAATGATAATAGTAATAGAAATAAGGATAAAAATAAGAGTTATTACGATAATAATAATAGTAATAAGGATAAAAAAAAGAGTTATAACATAATAAAAATAGGAATAAGGCAGAAAATAATGGTTATAATGATATTAACGATGGTAATAAGGATAAAAATAAGAGTTATTACGATAATAATAATAGTAATAAGGATAAAAATAAGAGTTATTACATAATAAAAATAGGAATATGGTTGAAAGTAATAGTTATAATGACAATAATAATAGAAATAAGGATAAAAATAAGAGTTACTACGATAATAATAATAGTAATGCGGATAAAATTAAGAGCTATCACATAATAAAAATAGGATTAAGGCTGAAAATAATAGTTATAATGATAATAATAATAGAAATAAGGATAAAAATAAGAGTTATTACATAATAAAAATAGGAATATGGCTGAAAACAATAGTTATAATGATAATAATAATAGAAATAAGGATAAAAATAAGAGTTATTACGATAATAATAATAGTAATAAGGATAAAAATAAGAGTTATTACGATGATAATAATAGTAATAAGGATAAAAGTAAGATTTAATACGGTAATAAAAATAGGAATAAGGTTAAAAATGAGAGTTATTTATATTATCATAACAGTGATAAGGCTGAAAATAATAGTACGATATTAATAATAGTAATAAGGATAAAAGTAAGAGTCAATATGATGATAAAATAGGAATAAGGGCAAAAATAAGAGTTATTATGATAATAATAATAGTTATAAGGATAAAAATAAGAGTTATTACGATAATAAGAATAGGAATAAGGCAGAAAATAATGGTTATAATGATATTAATGATGGTAATAAGGATAAAAATAAGAGTTATTACGATAATAATAATAGTAATAAGGATAAAAATAAGATTTATTACATAATAAAAATAGGAATAAGGCAGAAAATAATGGTTATAATGATATTAATGATGGTAATAAGGACAAAAATATGAGTTATTACGATAATAATAATAGTAATAAGGATAAAAATAAGAGTTATTACGATAATAATAGTAATAAGGATAAAAATAAGAGTTATAACATAATAAAAATAGGAATATGGCTGAAAATAATAGTTATAATGATAATAATAATAGAAATATGGATAAAAATAAGAGTTATTACGATAATAATAATAGTAATAAGGATAAAAATAAGAGTTATTGCGATGATAATAGTAGTAATAAGGATAAAAGTAAGATTTAATACGATAATACAAATAGGAATAAGGTTAAAAATGAGAGTTATTTATATAATCATAACAGTGATAAGGCTGAAAATAATAGTTATGACAATAATAATAATAGTAATAAGGATAACAGTAAGAGTTAATATGATGATAAAATAGGAATAAGGACAAAAATAAGAGTTATTACGATAATAATAATAGTTATAAGGATAAAAATAAGAGTTATTGCGATAATAAGAATAGTAATAAGGATAAAAGTAAGATTTAATACGATAATACAAATAGGAATAAGGTTAAAAATGAGAGTTATTTATATAATCATAACAGTAATAAGGCTGAAAATAATAGTTATTACAATAATGATAATAGTAATAAGGATAACAGTAAGAGTTAATATGATGATAAAATAGGAATAAGGACAAAAATAAGAGTTATTACGATAATAATAATAGTTATAAGGATAAAAATAAGAGTTATTACGATAATAAGAATAGAAATAAGGATAAAAATAAGAGTTATTACGATAATAATAATAGTAATAAGGATAAAAATAAGAGTTATTACGATGATAATAATAGTTATAAGGATAAAAATAAGAGTTATTACGATAATAAGAATAGTAATAAGGATAAAAATAAGAGTTATTACGATAATAATAGTAATAAGGATAAAAATAAGAGTTCTAACATAATAAAAATAGGAATATGGCTGAAAATAATAGTTATAATGATAATAATAATAGAAATATGGATAAAAATAAGAGTTACTACGATAATAATAATAGTAATAAGGATAAAAATAAGAGTTATTACGATAATAATAATAGTAATAAGGATAAAAATAAGAGTTATTACGATAATAATAATAGTAATAAGGATAAAAATAAGAGTTATTACGATGATAATAATAGTAATAAGGATAAAAGTAAGATTTAATACGATAATACAAATAGGAATAAGGTTAAAAATGAGAGTTATTTATATAATCATATAAGTGATAAGGCTGAAAATAATAGTTATAATGATAATAGTAATAGAAATAAGGATAAAAATAAGAGTTATTACGATAATAATAATAGTAATAAGGATAAAAAAAAGAGTTATAACATAATAAAAATAGGAATAAGGCAGAAAATAATGGTTATAATGATATTAATGATGGTAATAAGGATAAAAATAAGAGTTATTACGATAATAATAATAGTAATAAGGATAAAAATAAGAGCTATCACATAATAAAAATAGGAATAAGGCTGAAAATAATAGTTATAATGATAATAGTAATAGAAATAAGGATAAAAATAAGAGTTATTACGATAATAATAATAGTAATGCGGATAAAATTAAGAGCTATCACATAATAAAAATAGGATTAAGGCTGAAAATAATAGTTATAATGATAATAATAATAGAAATAAGGATAAAAATAAGAGTTATTACATAATAAAAATAGGAATATGGCTGAAAACAATAGTTATAATGATAATAATAATAGAAATAAGGATAAAAATAAGAGTTATTACGATAATAATAATAGTAATAAGGATAAAAATAAGAGTTATTACGATGACAATAATAGTAATAAGGATAAAAGTAAGATTTAATACGGTAATAAAAATAGGAATAAGGTTAAAAATGAGAGTTATTTATATAATCATAACAGTGATAAGGCTGAAAATAATAGTACGATATTAATAATAGTAATAAGGATAAAAGTAAGAGTCAATATGATGATAAAATAGGAATAAGGACAAAAATAAGAGTTATTATGATAATAATAATAGTTATAAGGATAAAAATAAGAGTTATTACGATAATAAGAATAGGAATAAGGCAGAAAATAATGGTTATAATGATATTAATGATGGTAATAAGGATAAAAATAAGAGTTTATTACGATAATAATAATAGTAATAAGGATAAAAATAAGATTTATTACATAATAAAAATAGGAATAAGGCAGAAAATAATGGTTATAATGATATTAATGATGGTAATAAGGACAAAAATATGAGTTATTACGATAATAATAATAGTAATAAGGATAAAAATAAGAGTTATTACGATAATAATAGTAATAAGGATAAAAATAAGAGTTATAACATAATAAAAATAGGAATATGGCTGAAAATAATAGTTATAATGATAATAATAATAGAAATATGGATAAAAATAAGAGTTACTACGATAATAATAATAGTAATAAGGATAAAAATAAGAGTTATTACGATAATAATAATAGTAATAAGGATAAAAATAAGAGTTATTACGATAATAATAATAGTAATAAGGATAAAAATAAGAGTTATTACGATGATAATAATAGTAATAAGGATAAAAGTAAGATTTAATACGATAATACAAATAGGAATAAGGTTAAAAATGAGAGTTATTTATATAATCATATAAGTGATAAGGCTGAAAATAATAGTTATAATGATAATAGTAATAGAAATAAGGATAAAAATAAGAGTTATTACGATAATAATAATAGTAATAAGGATAAAAAAAAGAGTTATAACATAATAAAAATAGGAATAAGGCAGAAAATAATGGTTATAATGATATTAATGATGGTAATAAGGATAAAAATAAGAGTTATTACGATAATAATAATAGTAATAAGGATAAAAATAAGAGCTATCACATAATAAAAATAGGAATAAGGCTGAAAATAATAGTTATAATGATAATAGTAATAGAAATAAGGATAAAAATAAGAGTTATTACGATAATAATAATAGTAATGCGGATAAAATTAAGAGCTATCACATAATAAAAATAGGATTAAGGCTGAAAATAATAGTTATAATGATAATAATAATAGAAATATGGATAAAAATAAGAGTTATTACGATAATAATAATAGTAATAAGGATAAAAATAAGAGTTATTGCGATGATAATAGTAGTAATAAGGATAAAAGTAAGATTTAATACGATAATACAAATAGGAATAAGGTTAAAAATGAGAGTTATTTATATAATCATAACAGTGATAAGGCTGAAAATAATAGTTATTACAATAATAATAATAGTAATAAGGATAACAGTAAGAGTTAATATGATGATAAAATAGGAATAAGGACAAAAATAAGAGTTATTACGATAATAATAATAGTTATAAGGATAAAAATAAGAGTTATTGCGATAATAAGAATAGTAATAAGGATAAAAGTAAGATTTAATACGATAATACAAATAGGAATAAGGTTAAAAATGAGAGTTATTTATATAATCATAACAGTAATAAGGCTGAAAATAATAGTTATTACAATAATGATAATAGTAATAAGGATAACAGTAAGAGTTAATATGATGATAAAATAGGAATAAGGACAAAAATAAGAGTTATTACGATAATAATAATAGTTATAAGGATAAAAATAAGAGTTATTACGATAATAAGAATAGAAATAAGGATAAAAATAAGAGTTATTACGATAATAATAATAGTAATAAGGATAAAATTAAGAGTTATTACGATGATAATAATAGTTATAAGGATAAAAATAAGAGTTATTACGATAATAAGAATAGGAATAAGACAGAAAATAATGGTTATAATGATATTAATGATGGTAGTAAGGATAAGAATAAGAGTTATTACGATAATAATAATAGTAATAAGGATAAAAATAAGATTTATTACATAATAAAAATAGGAATAAGGCAGAAAATAATGGTTATAATGATATTAATGATGGTAATAAGGACAAAAATATGAGTTATTACGATAATAATAATAGTAATAAGGATAAAAATAAGAGTTATTACGATAATAATAGTAATAAGGATAAAAATAAGAGTTATAACATAATAAAAATAGGAATATGGCTGAAAATAATAGTTATAATGATAATAATAATAGAAATATGGATAAAAATAAGAGTTACTACGATAATAATAATAGTAATAAGGATAAAAATAAGAGTTATTACGATAATAATAATAGTAATAAGGATAAAAGTAAGAGTTATTACGATAATAATAATAGTAATAAGGATAAAAATAAGAGTTATTACGATGATAATAATAGTAATAAGGATAAAAGTAAGATTTAATACGATAATACAAATAGGAATAAGGTTAAAAATGAGAGTTATTTATATAATCATATAAGTGATAAGGCTGAAAATAATAGTTATAATGATAATAGTAATAGAAATAAGGATAAAAATAAGAGTTATTACGATAATAATAATAGTAATAAGGATAAAAAAAAGAGTTATAACATAATAAAAATAGGAATAAGGCAGAAAATAATGGTTATAATGATATTAATGATGGTAATAAGGATAAAAATAAGAGTTATTACGATAATAATAATAGTAATAAGGATAAAAATAAGAGCTATCACATAATAAAAATAGGAATAAGGCTGAAAATAATAGTTATAATGATAATAGTAATAGAAATAAGGATAAAAATAAGAGTTATTACGATAATAATAATAGTAATAAGGATAAAAAAAAGAGTTATAACATAATAAAAATAGGAATAAGGCAGAAGATAATGGTTATAATGATATTAATGATGGTAATAAGGATAAAAATAAGAGTTATAACGATAATAATAATAGTAATAAGGATAAAAATAAGAGCTATCACATAATAAAAATAGGAATAAGGCTGAAAATAATAGTTATAATGATAATAGTAATAGAAATAAGGATAAAAATAAGAGTTATTACGATAATAATAATAGTAATAAGGATAAAAATAAGAGTTATTACGATGATAATAATAGTTATAAGGATAAAAATAAGAGTTATTACGATAATAATAATAGTTATAAGGATAAAAATAAGAGTCATTACGATAATAAGAATAGAAATAAGGATAAGAACAAGAGTTATCACATAATAAAAATAGGAATAAGGCAGAAAATAATGGTTATAATGATATTAATGATGGTAATAAGGACAAAAATAAGAGTTATTACGATAATAAGAATAGAAATAAGGATAAGAACAAGAGTTATCACATAATAAAAATAGGCACATGGCTGAAAGTAATAGTTATAATGATAATAATAATAGAAATAAGGATAAAAATAAGAGTTATTACAGTAATAATAATAGTAATAAGGATAAAAGTAAGAGTTAATATGATGATAAAACAGGAATAAGGACAAAAATAAGAGTTATTACGATAATAATAATAGTAATAAGGATAAAAGTAAGAGTTAATATGATGATAAAATAGGAATAAGGACAAAAATAAGAGTTATTACGATAATAATAATAGTTATAAGGATAAAAATAAGAGTTATTACGATAATAAGAATAGAAATAAGAATGAGAACAAGAGTTATCAGATAATAAAAATAGGAATAAGGCAGAAAATAATGGTTATAATGATATTAATGATGGTAATAAGGACAAAAATAAGAGTTATTACGATAATAATAATAGTAATAAGGATAAAAGTAAGAGTTAATATGATGATAAAATAGGAATAAGGACAAAAATAAGATTTATTACGATAATAATAATAGTTATAAGGATAAAAATAAGAGTTATTACGATAATAAGAATAGAAATAAGAATAAGAACAAGAGTTATCAGATAATAAAAATAGGAATAAGGCAGAAAATAATGGTTATAATGATATTAATGATGGTAATAAGGACAAAAATAAGAGTTATTACGATAATAATAATAGTAATAAGGATAAAAGTAAGAGTTAATATGATGATAAAATAGGAATAAGGACAAAAATAAGAGTTATTACGATAATAATAATAGTAATGAGGATAAAATTAAGAGCTATCACATAATAAAAATAGGATTAAGGCTGAAAATAATAGTTATAATGATAATAATAATAGAAATAAGGATAAAAATAAGAGTTATTACATAATAAAAATAGGAATATGGCTGAAAATAATAGTTATAATGATAATAATAATAGAAATAAGGATAAAAATAAGAGTTATTACGATAATAATAATAGTAATAAGGATAAAAATAAGAGTTATTACGATGATAATAATAGTAATAAGGATAAAAGTAAGATTTAATACGGTAATAAAAATAGCAATAAGGTTAAAAATGAGAGTTATTTATATAATCATAACAGTGATAAGGCTGAAAATAATAGTTAGTACGATATTAATAATAGTAATAAGGATAAAAGTAAGAGTCAATATGATGATAAAATAGGAATAAGGACAAAAATAAGAGTTATTATGATAATAATAATAGTTATAAGGATAAAAATAAGAGTTATTACGATAATAAGAATAGGAATAAGGCAGAAAATAATGGTTATAATGATATTAATGATGGTAATAAGGATAAAAATAAGAGTTATTACGATAATAATAATAGTAATAAGGATAAAAATAAGATTTATTACATAATAAAAATAGGAATAAGGCAGAAAATAATGGTTATAATGATATTAATGATGGTAATAAGGACAAAAATATGAGTTATTACGATAATAATAATAGTAATAAGGATAAAAATAAGAGTTATTGCGATGATAATAATAGTAATAAGGATAAAAGTAAGATTTAATACGATAATACAAATAGGAATAAGGTTAAAAATGAGAGTTATTTATATAATCATAACAGTGATAAGGCTGAAAATAATAGTTATTACAATAATAATAATAGTAATAAGGATAACAGTAAGAGTTAATATGATGATAAAATAGGAATAAGGACAAAAATAAGAGTTATTACGATAATAATAATAGTTATAAGGATAAAAATAAGAGTTATTGCGATAATAAGAATAGTAATAAGGATAAAAGTAAGATTTAATACGATAATACAAATAGGAATAAGGTTAAAAATGAGAGTTATTTATATAATCATAACAGTGATAAGGCTGAAAATAATAGTTATTACAATAATAATAATAGTAATAAGGATAACAGTAAGAGTTAATATGATGATAAAATAGGAATAAGGACAAAAATAAGAGTTATTACGATAATAATAATAGTTATAAGGATAAAAATAAGAGTTATTACGATAATAAGAATAGAAATAAGAATAAGAACAAGAGTTATCAGATAATAAAAATAGGAATAAGGCAGAAAATAATGGTTATAATGATATTAATGATGGTAATAAGGACAAAAATAAGAGTTATTACGATAATAATAATAGTAATAAGGATAAAAGTAAGAGTTAATATGATGATAAAATAGGAATAAGGACAAAAATAAGAGTTATTACGATAATAATAATAGTAATGAGGATAAAATTAAGAGCTATCACATAATAAAAATAGGATTAAGGCTGAAAATAATAGTTATAATGATAATAATAATAGAAATAAGGATAAAAATAAGAGTTATTACATAATAAAAATAGGAATATGGCTGAAAATAATAGTTATAATGATAATAATAATAGAAATAAGAATAAGAACAAGAGTTATCAGATAATAAAAATAGGAATAAGGCAGAAAATAATGGTTATAATGATATTAATGATGGTAATAAGGACAAAAATAAGAGTTATTACGATAATAATAATAGTAATAAGGATAAAAGTAAGAGTTAATATGATGATAAAATAGGAATAAGGACAAAAATAAGAGTTATTACGATAATAATAATAGTAATGAGGATAAAATTAAGAGCTATCACATAATAAAAATAGGATTAAGGCTGAAAATAATAGTTATAATGATAATAATAATAGAAATAAGGATAAAAATAAGAGTTATTACGATAATAATAACAGTAATAAGGATAAAAATAAGAGTTATTACGATAATAATAATAGTAATAAGGATAAAAATAAGAGTTATAACATAATAAAAATAGGAATATGGCTGAAAATAATAGTTATAATGATAATAATAATAGAAATATGGATAAAAATAAGAGTTATTACGATAATAATAATAGTAATAAGGATAAAAATAAGAGTTATTGCGATGATAATAGTAGTAATAAGGATAAAAGTAAGATTTAATACGATAATACAAATAGGAATAAGGTTAAAAATGAGAGTTATTTATATAATCATAACAGTGATAAGGCTGAAAATAATAGTTATTACAATAATAATAACAGTAATAAGGATAACAGTAAGAGTTAATATGATGATAAAATAGGAATAAGGACAAAAATAAGAGTTATTACGATAATAATAATAGTTATAAGGATAAAAATAAGAGTTATTGCGATAATAAGAATAGTAATAAGGATAAAAGTAAGATTTAATACGATAATACAAATAGGAATAAGGTTAAAAATGAGAGTTATTTATATAATCATAACAGTAATAAGGCTGAAAATAATAGTTATTACAATAATGATAATAGTAATAAGGATAACAGTAAGAGTTAATATGATGATAAAATAGGAATAAGGACAAAAATAAGAGTTATTACGATAATAATAATAGTTATAAGGATAAAAATAAGAGTTATTACGATAATAAGAATAGAAATAAGGATAAAAATAAGAGTTATTACGATAATAATAATAGTAATAAGGATAAAAATAAGAGTTATTACGATGATAATAATAGTTATAAGGATAAAAATAAGAGTTATTACGATAATAATAATAGTTATAAGGATAAAAATAAGAGTCATTACGATAATAAGAATAGAAATAAGGATAAGAACAAGAGTTATCACATAATAAAAATAGGAATAAGGGAGAAAATAATGGTTATAATGATATTAATGATGGTAATGAGGACAAAAATAAGAGTTATTACGATAATAAGAATAGAAATAAGGATAAGAACAAGAGTTATCACATAATAAAAATAGGCACATGGCTGAAAGTAATAGTTATAATGATAATAATAATAGAAATAAGGATAAAAATAAGAGTTATTACAGTAATAATAATAGTAATAAGGATAAAAGTAAGATTTAATACGATAATAAAAATAGGAATAAGGTTAAAAATGAGAGTTATTTATATAATCATAACAGTGATAAGGCTGAAAATAATAGTTAGTACGATATTAATAATAGTAATAAGGATAAAAGTAAGAGTTAATATGATGATAAAATAGGAATAAGGACAAAAATAAGAGTTATTACGATAATAATAATAGTAATAAGGATAAAAATAAGAGTTATTACGATGATAATAATAGTAATAAGGATAAAAGTAAGATTTAATACGATAATAAATATAGGAATAAGGTTAAAAATGAGAGTTATTTATATAATCATAACAGTGATAAGGCTGAAAATAATAGTTAGTACGATATTAATAATAGTAATAAGGATAAAAGTAAGAGTTAATATGATGATAAAATAGGAATAAGGACAAAAATAAGAGTTATTACGATAATAATAATAGTTATAAGGATAAAAATAAGAGTTATTACGATAATAATAGTAATAACGATAAAAATAAGAGTTATAACATAATAAAAATAGGAATATGGCTGAAAATAATAGTTATAATGATAATAATAATAGAAATATGGATAAAAATAAGAGTTATTACGATAATAATAATAGTAATAAGGATAAAAATAAGAGTTATTGCGATGATAATAGTAGTAATAAGGATAAAAGTAAGATTTAATACGATAATACAAATAGGAATAAGGTTAAAAATGAGAGTTATTTATATAATCATAACAGTGATAAGGCTGAAAATAATAGTTATTACAATAATAATAACAGTAATAAGGATAACAGTAAGAGTTAATATGATGATAAAATAGGAATAAGGACAAAAATAAGAGTTATTACGATAATAATAATAGTTATAAGGATAAAAATAAGAGTTATTGCGATAATAAGAATAGTAATAAGGATAACAGTAAGAGTTAATATGATGATAAAATAGGAATAAGGACAAAAATAAGAGTTATTACGATGATAATAATAGTTATAAGGATAAAAATAAGAGTTATTACGATAATAAGAATAGGAATAAGGCAGAAAATAATGGTTATAATGATATTAATGATGGTAATAAGGATAAGAATAAGAGTTATTACGATAATAATAATAGTAATAAGGATAAAAATAAGATTTATTACATAATAAAAATAGGAATAAGGCATAAAATAATGGTTATAATGATATTAATGATGGTAATAAGGACAAAAATATGAGTTATTACGATAATAATAATAGTAATAAGGATAAAAATAAGAGTTATTACGATAATAATAGTAATAAGGATAAAAATAAGAGTTATAACATAATAAAAATAGGAATAAGGCAGAAAATAATGGTTATAATGATATTAATGATGGTAATAAGGATAAAAATAAGAGTTATTACGATAATAATAACAGTAATAAGGATAAAAATAAGAGTTATTACGATAATAATAATAGTAATAAGGATAAAAATAAGATTTATTACATAATAAAAATAGGAATAAGGCAGAAAATAATGGTTATAATGATATTAATGATGGTAATAAGGACAAAAATATGAGTTATTACGATAATAATAATAGTAATAAGGATAAAAATAAGAGTTATTACGATAATAATAGTAATAAGGATAAAAATAAGAGTTATAACATAATAAAAATAGGAATATGGCTGAAAATAATAGTTATAATGATAATAATAATAGAAATATGGATAAAAATAAGAGTTATTACGATAATAATAATAGTAATAAGGATAAAAGTAAGAGTTATTGCGATGATAATAGTAGTAATAAGGATAAAAGTAAGATTTAATACGATAATACAAATAGGAATAAGGTTAAAAATGAGAGTTATTTATATAATCATAACAGTGATAAGGCTGAAAATAATAGTTATTACAATAATAATAACAGTAATAAGGATAACAGTAAGAGTTAATATGATGATAAAATAGGAATAAGGACAAAAATAAGAGTTATTACGATAATAATAATAGTTATAAGGATAAAAATAAGAGTTATTGCGATAATAAGAATAGTAATAAGGATAAAAGTAAGATTTAATACGATAATACAAATAGGAATAAGGTTAAAAATGAGAGTTATTTATATAATCATAACAGTAATAAGGCTGAAAATAATAGTTATTACAATAATGATAATAGTAATAAGGATAACAGTAAGAGTTAATATGATGATAAAATAGGAATAAGGACAAAAATAAGAGTTATTACGATAATAATAATAGTTATAAGGATAAAAATAAGAGTTATTACGATAATAAGAATAGAAATAAGGATAAAAATAAGAGTTATTACGATAATAATAATAGTAATAAGGATAAAAATAAGAGTTATTACGATGATAATAATAGTTATAAGGATAAAAATAAGAGTTATTACGATAATAATAATAGTTATAAGGATAAAAATAAGAGTCATTACGATAATAAGAATAGAAATAAGGATAAGAACAAGAGTTATCACATAATAAAAATAGGAATAAGGGAGAAAATAATGGTTATAATGATATTAATGATGGTAATGAGGACAAAAATAAGAGTTATTACGATAATAAGAATAGAAATAAGGATAAGAACAAGAGTTATCACATAATAAAAATAGGCACATGGCTGAAAGTAATAGTTATAATGATAATAATAATAGAAATAAGGATAAAAATAAGAGTTATTACAGTAATAATAATAGTAATAAGGATAAAAGTAAGATTTAATACGATAATAAGAATAGGAATAAGGTTAAAAATGAGAGTTATTTATATAATCATAACAGTGATAAGGCTGAAAATAATAGTTAGTACGATATTAATAATAGTAATAAGGATAAAAGTAAGAGTTAATATGATGATAAAATAGGAATAAGGACAAAAATAAGAGTTATTACGATAATAATAATAGTAATAAGGATAAAAATAAGAGTTATTACGATGATAATAATAGTAATAAGGATAAAAGTAAGATTTAATACGATAATAAATATAGGAATAAGGTTAAAAATGAGAGTTATTTATATAATCATAACAGTGATAAGGCTGAAAATAATAGTTAGTACGATATTAATAATAGTAATAAGGATAAAAGTAAGAGTTAATATGATGATAAAATAGGAATAAGGACAAAAATAAGAGTTATTACGATAATAATAATAGTTATAAGGATAAAAATAAGAGTTATTACGATAATAATAATAGTAATAAGGATAAAAATAAGAGTTATTACGATGATAATAATAGTAATAAGGATAAAAGTAAGATTTAATACGATAATACAAATAGGAATAAGGTTAAAAATGAGAGTTATTTATATAATCATATAAGTGATAAGGCTGAAAATAATAGTTATAATGATAATAGTAATAGAAATAAGGATAAAAATAAGAGTTATTACGATAATAATAATAGTAATAAGGATAAAAAAAAGAGTTATAACATAATAAAAATAGGAATAAGGCAGAAAATAATGGTTATAATGATATTAATGATGGTAATAAGGATAAAAATAAGAGTTATTACGATAATAATAATAGTAATAAGGATAAAAATAAGAGCTATCACATAATAAAAATAGGAATAAGGCTGAAAATAATAGTTATAATGATAATAGTAATAGAAATAAGGATAAAAATAAGAGTTATTACGATAATAATAATAGTAATGCGGATAAAATTAAGAGCTATCACATAATAAAAATAGGATTAAGGCTGAAAATAATAGTTATAATGATAATAATAATAGAAATAAGGATAAAAATAAGAGTTATTACATAATAAAAATAGGAATATGGCTGAAAACAATAGTTATAATGATAATAATAATAGAAATAAGGATAAAAATAAGAGTTATTACGATAATAATAATAGTAATAAGGATAAAAATAAGAGTTATTACGATGACAATAATAGTAATAAGGATAAAAGTAAGATTTAATACGGTAATAAAAATAGGAATAAGGTTAAAAATGAGAGTTATTTATATAATCATAACAGTGATAAGGCTGAAAATAATAGTACGATATTAATAATAGTAATAAGGATAAAAGTAAGAGTCAATATGATGATAAAATAGGAATAAGGACAAAAATAAGAGTTATTATGATAATAATAATAGTTATAAGGATAAAAATAAGAGTTATTACGATAATAAGAATAGGAATAAGGCAGAAAATAATGGTTATAATGATATTAATGATGGTAATAAGGATAAAAATAAGAGTTATTACGATAATAATAATAGTAATAAGGATAAAAATAAGATTTATTACATAATAAAAATAGGAATAAGGCAGAAAATAATGGTTATAATGATATTAATGATGGTAATAAGGACAAAAATATGAGTTATTACGATAATAATAATAGTAATAAGGATAAAAATAAGAGTTATTACGATAATAATAGTAATAAGGATAAAAATAAGAGTTATAACATAATAAAAATAGGAATATGGCTGAAAATAATAGTTATAATGATAATAATAATAGAAATATGGATAAAAATAAGAGTTACTACGATAATAATAATAGTAATAAGGATAAAAATAAGAGTTATTACGATAATAATAATAGTAATAAGGATAAAAATAAGAGTTATTACGATAATAATAATAGTAATAAGGATAAAAATAAGAGTTATTACGATGATAATAATAGTAATAAGGATAAAAGTAAGATTTAATACGATAATACAAATAGGAATAAGGTTAAAAATGAGAGTTATTTATATAATCATATAAGTGATAAGGCTGAAAATAATAGTTATAATGATAATAGTAATAGAAATAAGGATAAAAATAAGAGTTATTACGATAATAATAATAGTAATAAGGATAAAAAAAAGAGTTATAACATAATAAAAATAGGAATAAGGCAGAAAATAATGGTTATAATGATATTAATGATGGTAATAAGGATAAAAATAAGAGTTATTACGATAATAATAATAGTAATAAGGATAAAAATAAGAGCTATCACATAATAAAAATAGGAATAAGGCTGAAAATAATAGTTATAATGATAATAGTAATAGAAATAAGGATAAAAATAAGAGTTATTACGATAATAATAATAGTAATGCGGATAAAATTAAGAGCTATCACATAATAAAAATAGGATTAAGGCTGAAAATAATAGTTATAATGATAATAATAATAGAAATATGGATAAAAATAAGAGTTATTACGATAATAATAATAGTAATAAGGATAAAAATAAGAGTTATTGCGATGATAATAGTAGTAATAAGGATAAAAGTAAGATTTAATACGATAATACAAATAGGAATAAGGTTAAAAATGAGAGTTATTTATATAATCATAACAGTGATAAGGCTGAAAATAATAGTTATTACAATAATAATAATAGTAATAAGGATAACAGTAAGAGTTAATATGATGATAAAATAGGAATAAGGACAAAAATAAGAGTTATTACGATAATAATAATAGTTATAAGGATAAAAATAAGAGTTATTGCGATAATAAGAATAGTAATAAGGATAAAAGTAAGATTTAATACGATAATACAAATAGGAATAAGGTTAAAAATGAGAGTTATTTATATAATCATAACAGTAATAAGGCTGAAAATAATAGTTATTACAATAATGATAATAGTAATAAGGATAACAGTAAGAGTTAATATGATGATAAAATAGGAATAAGGACAAAAATAAGAGTTATTACGATAATAATAATAGTTATAAGGATAAAAATAAGAGTTATTACGATAATAAGAATAGAAATAAGGATAAAAATAAGAGTTATTACGATAATAATAATAGTAATAAGGATAAAATTAAGAGTTATTACGATGATAATAATAGTTATAAGGATAAAAATAAGAGTTATTACGATAATAAGAATAGGAATAAGACAGAAAATAATGGTTATAATGATATTAATGATGGTAATAAGGATAAGAATAAGAGTTATTACGATAATAATAATAGTAATAAGGATAAAAATAAGATTTATTACATAATAAAAATAGGAATAAGGCAGAAAATAATGGTTATAATGATATTAATGATGGTAATAAGGACAAAAATATGAGTTATTACGATAATAATAATAGTAATAAGGATAAAAATAAGAGTTATTACGATAATAATAGTAATAAGGATAAAAATAAGAGTTATAACATAATAAAAATAGGAATATGGCTGAAAATAATAGTTATAATGATAATAATAATAGAAATATGGATAAAAATAAGAGTTACTACGATAATAATAATAGTAATAAGGATAAAAATAAGAGTTATTACGATAATAATAATAGTAATAAGGATAAAAATAAGAGTTATTACGATAATAATAATAGTAATAAGGATAAAAATAAGAGTTATTACGATGATAATAATAGTAATAAGGATAAAAGTAAGATTTAATACGATAATACAAATAGGAATAAGGTTAAAAATGAGAGTTATTTATATAATCATATAAGTGATAAGGCTGAAAATAATAGTTATAATGATAATAGTAATAGAAATAAGGATAAAAATAAGAGTTATTACGATAATAATAATAGTAATAAGGATAAAAAAAAGAGTTATAACATAATAAAAATAGGAATAAGGCAGAAAATAATGGTTATAATGATATTAATGATGGTAATAAGGATAAAAATAAGAGTTATTACGATAATAATAATAGTAATAAGGATAAAAATAAGAGCTATCACATAATAAAAATAGGAATAAGGCTGAAAATAATAGTTATAATGATAATAGTAATAGAAATAAGGATAAAAATAAGAGTTATTACGATAATAATAATAGTAATAAGGATAAAAATAAGAGTTATTACGATGATAATAATAGTTATAAGGATAAAAATAAGAGTTATTACGATAATAATAATAGTTATAAGGATAAAAATAAGAGTCATTACGATAATAAGAATAGAAATAAGGATAAGAACAAGAGTTATCACATAATAAAAATAGGAATAAGGCAGAAAATAATGGTTATAATGATATTAATGATGGTAATAAGGGACAAAAATAAGAGTTATTACGATAATAAGAATAGAAATAAGGATAAGAACAAGAGTTATCACATAATAAAAATAGGCACATGGCTGAAAGTAATAGTTATAATGATAATAATAATAGAAATAAGGATAAAAATAAGAGTTATTACAGTAATAATAATAGTAATAAGGATAAAAGTAAGAGTTAATATGATGATAAAACAGGAATAAGGACAAAAATAAGAGTTATTACGATAATAATAATAGTAATAAGGATAAAAGTAAGAGTTAATATGATGATAAAATAGGAATAAGGACAAAAATAAGAGTTATTACGATAATAATAATAGTTATAAGGATAAAAATAAAGAGTTATTACGATAATAAGAATAGAAATAAGAATGAGAACAAGAGTTATCAGATAATAAAAATAGGAATAAGGCAGAAAATAATGGTTATAATGATATTAATGATGGTAATAAGGACAAAAATAAGAGTTATTACGATAATAATAATAGTAATAAGGATAAAAGTAAGAGTTAATATGATGATAAAATAGGAATAAGGACAAAAATAAGATTTATTACGATAATAATAATAGTTATAAGGATAAAAATAAGAGTTATTACGATAATAAGAATAGAAATAAGAATAAGAACAAGAGTTATCAGATAATAAAAATAGGAATAAGGCAGAAAATAATGGTTATAATGATATTAATGATGGTAATAAGGACAAAAATAAGAGTTATTACGATAATAATAATAGTAATAAGGATAAAAGTAAGAGTTAATATGATGATAAAATAGGAATAAGGACAAAAATAAGAGTTATTACGATAATAATAATAGTAATGAGGATAAAATTAAGAGCTATCACATAATAAAAATAGGATTAAGGCTGAAAATAATAGTTATAATGATAATAATAATAGAAATAAGGATAAAAATAAGAGTTATTACATAATAAAAATAGGAATATGGCTGAAAATAATAGTTATAATGATAATAATAATAGAAATAAGGATAAAAATAAGAGTTATTACGATAATAATAATAGTAATAAGGATAAAAATAAGAGTTATTACGATGATAATAATAGTAATAAGGATAAAAGTAAGATTTAATACGGTAATAAAAATAGCAATAAGGTTAAAAATGAGAGTTATTTATATAATCATAACAGTGATAAGGCTGAAAATAATAGTTAGTACGATATTAATAATAGTAATAAGGATAAAAGTAAGAGTCAATATGATGATAAAATAGGAATAAGGACAAAAATAAGAGTTATTATGATAATAATAATAGTTATAAGGATAAAAATAAGAGTTATTACGATAATAAGAATAGGAATAAGGCAGAAAATAATGGTTATAATGATATTAATGATGGTAATAAGGATAAAAATAAGAGTTATTACGATAATAATAATAGTAATAAGGATAAAAATAAGATTTATTACATAATAAAAATAGGAATAAGGCAGAAAATAATGGTTATAATGATATTAATGATGGTAATAAGGACAAAAATATGAGTTATTACGATAATAATAATAGTAATAAGGATAAAAATAAGAGTTATTGCGATGATAATAATAGTAATAAGGATAAAAGTAAGATTTAATACGATAATACAAATAGGAATAAGGTTAAAAATGAGAGTTATTTATATAATCATAACAGTGATAAGGCTGAAAATAATAGTTATTACAATAATAATAATAGTAATAAGGATAACAGTAAGAGTTAATATGATGATAAAATAGGAATAAGGACAAAAATAAGAGTTATTACGATAATAATAATAGTTATAAGGATTAAAAATAAGAGTTATTGCGATAATAAGAATAGTAATAAGGATAAAAGTAAGATTTAATACGATAATACAAATAGGAATAAGGTTAAAAATGAGAGTTATTTATATAATCATAACAGTGATAAGGCTGAAAATAATAGTTATTACAATAATAATAATAGTAATAAGGATAACAGTAAGAGTTAATATGATGATAAAATAGGAATAAGGACAAAAATAAGAGTTATTACGATAATAATAATAGTTATAAGGATAAAAATAAGAGTTATTACGATAATAAGAATAGAAATAAGAATAAGAACAAGAGTTATCAGATAATAAAAATAGGAATAAGGCAGAAAATAATGGTTATAATGATATTAATGATGGTAATAAGGACAAAAATAAGAGTTATTACGATAATAATAATAGTAATAAGGATAAAAGTAAGAGTTAATATGATGATAAAATAGGAATAAGGACAAAAATAAGAGTTATTACGATAATAATAATAGTAATGAGGATAAAATTAAGAGCTATCACATAATAAAAATAGGATTAAGGCTGAAAATAATAGTTATAATGATAATAATAATAGAAATAAGGATAAAAATAAGAGTTATTACATAATAAAAATAGGAATATGGCTGAAAATAATAGTTATAATGATAATAATAATAGAAATAAGAATAAGAACAAGAGTTATCAGATAATAAAAATAGGAATAAGGCAGAAAATAATGGTTATAATGATATTAATGATGGTAATAAGGACAAAAATAAGAGTTATTACGATAATAATAATAGTAATAAGGATAAAAGTAAGAGTTAATATGATGATAAAATAGGAATAAGGACAAAAATAAGAGTTATTACGATAATAATAATAGTAATGAGGATAAAATTAAGAGCTATCACATAATAAAAATAGGATTAAGGCTGAAAATAATAGTTATAATGATAATAATAATAGAAATAAGGATAAAAATAAGAGTTATTACATAATAAAAATAGGAATATGGCTGAAAATAATAGTTATAATGATAATAATAATAGAAATAAGGATAAAAATAAGAGTTATTACGATAATAATAACAGTAATAAGGATAAAAATAAGAGTTATTACGATAATAATAATAGTAATAAGGATAAAAATAAGAGTTATAACATAATAAAAATAGGAATATGGCTGAAAATAATAGTTATAATGATAATAATAATAGAAATATGGATAAAAATAAGAGTTATTACGATAATAATAATAGTAATAAGGATAAAAATAAGAGTTATTGCGATGATAATAGTAGTAATAAGGATAAAAGTAAGATTTAATACGATAATACAAATAGGAATAAGGTTAAAAATGAGAGTTATTTATATAATCATAACAGTGATAAGGCTGAAAATAATAGTTATTACAATAATAATAACAGTAATAAGGATAACAGTAAGAGTTAATATGATGATAAAATAGGAATAAGGACAAAAATAAGAGTTATTACGATAATAATAATAGTTATAAGGATAAAAATAAGAGTTATTGCGATAATAAGAATAGTAATAAGGATAAAAGTAAGATTTAATACGATAATACAAATAGGAATAAGGTTAAAAATGAGAGTTATTTATATAATCATAACAGTAATAAGGCTGAAAATAATAGTTATTACAATAATGATAATAGTAATAAGGATAACAGTAAGAGTTAATATGATGATAAAATAGGAATAAGGACAAAAATAAGAGTTATTACGATAATAATAATAGTTATAAGGATAAAAATAAGAGTTATTACGATAATAAGAATAGAAATAAGGATAAAAATAAGAGTTATTACGATAATAATAATAGTAATAAGGATAAAAATAAGAGTTATTACGATGATAATAATAGTTATAAGGATAAAAATAAGAGTTATTACGATAATAATAATAGTTATAAGGATAAAAATAAGAGTCATTACGATAATAAGAATAGAAATAAGGATAAGAACAAGAGTTATCACATAATAAAAATAGGAATAAGGGAGAAAATAATGGTTATAATGATATTAATGATGGTAATGAGGACAAAAATAAGAGTTATTACGATAATAAGAATAGAAATAAGGATAAGAACAAGAGTTATCACATAATAAAAATAGGCACATGGCTGAAAGTAATAGTTATAATGATAATAATAATAGAAATAAGGATAAAAATAAGAGTTATTACAGTAATAATAATAGTAATAAGGATAAAAGTAAGATTTAATACGATAATAAAAATAGGAATAAGGTTAAAAATGAGAGTTATTTATATAATCATAACAGTGATAAGGCTGAAAATAATAGTTAGTACGATATTAATAATAGTAATAAGGATAAAAGTAAGAGTTAATATGATGATAAAATAGGAATAAGGACAAAAATAAGAGTTATTACGATAATAATAATAGTAATAAGGATAAAAATAAGAGTTATTACGATGATAATAATAGTAATAAGGATAAAAGTAAGATTTAATGCGATAATAAATATAGGAATAAGGTTAAAAATGAGAGTTATTTATATAATCATAACAGTGATAAGGCTGAAAATAATAGTTAGTACGATATTAATAATAGTAATAAGGATAAAAGTAAGAGTTAATATGATGATAAAATAGGAATAAGGACAAAAATAAGAGTTATTACGATAATAATAATAGTTATAAGGATAAAAATAAGAGTTATTACGATAATAATAGTAATAACGATAAAAATAAGAGTTATAACATAATAAAAATAGGAATATGGCTGAAAATAATAGTTATAATGATAATAATAATAGAAATATGGATAAAAATAAGAGTTATTACGATAATAATAATAGTAATAAGGATAAAAATAAGAGTTATTGCGATGATAATAGTAGTAATAAGGATAAAAGTAAGATTTAATACGATAATACAAATAGGAATAAGGTTAAAAATGAGAGTTATTTATATAATCATAACAGTGATAAGGCTGAAAATAATAGTTATTACAATAATAATAACAGTAATAAGGATAACAGTAAGAGTTAATATGATGATAAAATAGGAATAAGGACAAAAATAAGAGTTATTACGATAATAATAATAGTTATAAGGATAAAAATAAGAGTTATTGCGATAATAAGAATAGTAATAAGGATAACAGTAAGAGTTAATATGATGATAAAATAGGAATAAGGACAAAAATAAGAGTTATTACGATGATAATAATAGTTATAAGGATAAAAATAAGAGTTATTACGATAATAAGAATAGGAATAAGGCAGAAAATAATGGTTATAATGATATTAATGATGGTAATAAGGATAAGAATAAGAGTTATTACGATAATAATAATAGTAATAAGGATAAAAATAAGATTTATTACATAATAAAAATAGGAATAAGGCATAAAATAATGGTTATAATGATATTAATGATGGTAATAAGGACAAAAATATGAGTTATTACGATAATAATAATAGTAATAAGGATAAAAATAAGAGTTATTACGATAATAATAGTAATAAGGATAAAAATAAGAGTTATAACATAATAAAAATAGGAATAAGGCAGAAAATAATGGTTATAATGATATTAATGATGGTAATAAGGATAAAAATAAGAGTTATTACGATAATAATAACAGTAATAAGGATAAAAATAAGAGTTATTACGATAATAATAATAGTAATAAGGATAAAAATAAGATTTATTACATAATAAAAATAGGAATAAGGCAGAAAATAATGGTTATAATGATATTAATGATGGTAATAAGGACAAAAATATGAGTTATTACGATAATAATAATAGTAATAAGGATAAAAATAAGAGTTATTACGATAATAATAGTAATAAGGATAAAAATAAGAGTTATAACATAATAAAAATAGGAATATGGCTGAAAATAATAGTTATAATGATAATAATAATAGAAATATGGATAAAAATAAGAGTTATTACGATAATAATAATAGTAATAAGGATAAAAGTAAGAGTTATTGCGATGATAATAGTAGTAATAAGGATAAAAGTAAGATTTAATACGATAATACAAATAGGAATAAGGTTAAAAATGAGAGTTATTTATATAATCATAACAGTGATAAGGCTGAAAATAATAGTTATTACAATAATAATAACAGTAATAAGGATAACAGTAAGAGTTAATATGATGATAAAATAGGAATAAGGACAAAAATAAGAGTTATTACGATAATAATAATAGTTATAAGGATAAAATAAGAGTTATTGCGATAATAAGAATAGTAATAAGGATAAAAGTAAGATTTAATACGATAATACAAATAGGAATAAGGTTAAAAATGAGAGTTATTTATATAATCATAACAGTAATAAGGCTGAAAATAATAGTTATTACAATAGTGATAATAGTAATAAGGATAACAGTAAGAGTTAATATGATGATAAAATAGGAATAAGGACAAAAATAAGAGTTATTACGATAATAATAATAGTTATAAGGATAAAAATGAGAGTTATTACGATAATAAGAATAGAAATAAGGATAAAAATAAGAGTTATTACGATAATAATAATAGTAATAAGGATAAAAATAAGAGTTATTACGATGATAATAATAGTTATAAGGATAAAAATAAGAGTTATTACGATAATAATAATAGTTATAAGGATAAAAATAAGAGTCATTACGATAATAAGAATAGAAATAAGGATAAGAACAAGAGTTATCACATAATAAAAATAGGAATAAGGGAGAAAATAATGGTTATAATGATATTAATGATGGTAATGAGGACAAAAATAAGAGTTATTACGATAATAAGAATAGAAATAAGGATAAGAACAAGAGTTATCACATAATAAAAATAGGCACATGGCTGAAAGTAATAGTTATAATGATAATAATAATAGAAATAAGGATAAAAATAAGAGTTATTACAGTAATAATAATAGTAATAAGGATAAAAGTAAGATTTAATACGATAATAAGAATAGGAATAAGGTTAAAAATGAGAGTTATTTATATAATCATAACAGTGATAAGGCTGAAAATAATAGTTAGTACGATATTAATAATAGTAATAAGGATAAAAGTAAGAGTTAATATGATGATAAAATAGGAATAAGGACAAAAATAAGAGTTATTACGATAATAATAATAGTAATAAGGATAAAAATAAGAGTTATTACGATGATAATAATAGTAATAAGGATAAAAGTAAGATTTAATACGATAATAAATATAGGAATAAGGTTAAAAATGAGAGTTATTTATATAATCATAACAGTGATAAGGCTGAAAATAATAGTTAGTACGATATTAATAATAGTAATAAGGATGAAAGTAAGAGTTAATATGATGATAAAATAAGGAATAAGGACAAAAAATAAGAGTTATTACGATAATAATAATAGTTATAAGGATAAAAATAAGAGTTATTACGATAATAATAGTAATAACGATAAAAATAAGAGTTATAACATAATAAAAATAGGAATATGGCTGAAAATAATAGTTATAATGATTAATAATAATAGAATATGGATAAAAATAAGAGTTATTACGATAATAATAATAGTAATAAGGATAAAAATAAGAGTTATTGCGATGATAATAGTAGTAATAAGGATAAAAGTAAGATTTAATACGATAATACAAATAGGAATAAGGTTAAAAATGAGAGTTATTTATATAATCATAACAGTGATAAGGCTGAAAATAATAGTTATTACAATAATAATAATAGTAATAAGGATAACAGTAAGAGTTAATATGATGATAAAATAGGAATAAGGACAAAAATAAGAGTTATTACGATAATAATAATAGTTATAAGGATAAAAATAAGAGTTATTGCGATAATAAGAATAGCAATAAGGATAAAAGTAAGATTTAATACGATAATACAAATAGGAATAAGGTTAAAAATGAGAGTTATTTATATAATCATAACAGTAATAAGGCTGAAAATAATAGTTATTACAATAATGATAATAGTAATAAGGATAACAGTAAGAGTTAATATGATGATAAAATAGGAATAAGGACAAAAATAAGAGTTATTACGATGATAATAATAGTTATAAGGATAAAAATAAGAGTTATTACGATAATAAGAATAGGAATAAGGCAGAAAATAATGGTTATAATGATATTAATGATGGTAATAAGGATAAGAATAAGAGTTATTACGATAATAATAATAGTAATAAGGATAAAAATAAGATTTATTACATAATAAAAATAGGAATAAGGCATAAAATAATGGTTATAATGATATTAATGATGGTAATAAGGACAAAAATATGAGTTATTACGATAATAATAATAGTAATAAGGATAAAAATAAGAGTTATTACGATAATAATAGTAATAAGGATAAAAATAAGAGTTATAACATAATAAAAATAGGAATAAGGCAGAAAATAATGGTTATAATGATATTAATGATGGTAATAAGGATAAAAATAAGAGTTATTACGATAATAATAACAGTAATAAGGATAAAAATAAGAGCTATCACATAATAAAAATAGGAATAAGGCTGAAAATAATAGTTATAATGATAATAGTAATAGAAATAAGGATAAAAATAAGAGTTATTACGATAATAATAATAGTAATAAGGATAAAAATAAGAGTTATTACATAATAAAAATAGGAATATGGTTGAAAGTAATAGTTATAATGACAATAGTAATAGAAATAAGGATAAAAATAAGAGTTACTACGATAATAATAATAGTAATGCGGATAAAATTAAGAGCTATCACATAATAAAAATAGGATTAAGGCTGAAAATAATAGTTATAATGATAATAATAATAGAAATAAGGATAAAAATAAGAGTTATTACATAATAAAAATAGGAATATGGCTGAAAACAATAGTTATAATGATAATAATAATAGAAATAAGGATAAAAATAAGAGTTATTACGATAATAATAATAGTAATAAGGATAAAAATAAGAGTTATTACGATGATAATAATAGTAATATGGATAAAAGTAAGATTTAATACGGTAATAAAAATAGGAATAAGGTTAAAAATGAGAGTTATTTATATAATCATAACAGTGATAAGGCTGAAAATAATAGTACGATATTAATAATAGTAATAAGGATAAAAGTAAGAGTCAATATGATGATAAAATAGGAATAAGGACAAAAATAAGAGTTATTATGATAATAATAATAGTTATAAGGATAAAAATAAGAGTTATTACGATAATAAGAATAGGAATAAGGCAGAAAATAATGGTTATAATGATATTAATGATGGTAATAAGGATAAAAATAAGAGTTATTACGATAATAATAATAGTAATAAGGATAAAAATAAGATTTATTTACATAATAAAAATAGGAATAAGGCAGAAAATAATGGTTATAATGATAATAATAATAGAAATATGGATAAAAATAAGAGTTACTACGATAATAATAATAGTAATAAGGATAAAAATAAGAGTTATTACGATAATAATAATAGTAATAAGGATAAAAATAAGAGTTATTACGATAATAATAATAGTAATAAGGATAAAAATAAGAGTTATTACGATGATAATAATAGTAATAAGGATAAAAGTAAGATTTAATACGATAATACAAATAGGAATAAGGTTAAAAATGAGAGTTATTTATATAATCATATAAGTGATAAGGCTGAAAATAATAGTTATAATGATAATAATAATAGAAATAAGGATAAAAATAAGAGTTATTACATAATAAAAATAGGAATATGGCTGAAAATAATAGTTATAATGATAATAATAATAGAAATAAGGATAAAAATAAGTGTTATTACGATAATAATAATAGTAATAAGGATAAAAATAAGAGTTATTGCGATGATAATAATAGTAATAAGGATAAAAGTAAGATTTAATACGATAATACAAATAGGAATAAGGTTAAAAATGAGAGTTATTTATATAATCATAACAGTGATAAGGCTGAAAATAATAGTTATTACAATAATAATAATAGTAATAAGGATAACAGTAAGAGTTAATATGATGATAAAATAGGAATAAGGACAAAAATAAGAGTTATGACGATAATAATAATAGTTATAAGGATAAAAATAAGAGTTATTGCGATAATAAGAATAGTAATAAGGATAAAAGTAAGATTTAATACGATAATACAAATAGGAATAAGGTTAAAAATGAGAGTTATTTATATAATCATAACAGTAATAAGGCTGAAAATAATAGTTATTACAATAATGATAATAGTAATAAGGATAACAGTAAGAGTTAATATGATGATAAAATAGGAATAAGGACAAAAATAAGAGTTATTACGATAATAATAATAGTTATAAGGATAAAAATAAGAGTTATTACGATAATAAGAATAGAAATAAGGATAAGAACAAGAGTTATCACATAATAAAAATAAGCACATGGCTGACAGTAATAGTTATAATGACAATAATAATAGTAATAAGGATAAAAATAAGAGTTATGACATAATAAAAATAGGAATAAGGCAGAAAATAATGGTTATAATGATATTAATGATGGTAATAAGGATAAAAATAAGAGTTATAACGATAATAATAATAGTAATAAGGATAAAAATAAGAACTATCACATAATAAAAATAGGAATAAGGCTGAAAATAATAGTTATAATGATAATAGTAATAGAAATAAGGATAAAAATAAGAGTTATTACGATAATAATAATAGTAATAAGGATAAAAATAAGAGTTATTACGATGATAATAATAGTTATAAGGATAAAAATAAGAGTTATTACGATAATAATAATAGTTATAAGGATAAAAATAAGAGTCATTACGATAATAAGAATAGAAATAAGGATAAGAACAAGAGTTATCACATAATAAAAATAGGAATAAGGCAGAAAATAATGGTTATAATGATATTAATGATGGTAATAAGGACAAAAATAAGAGTTATTACGATAATAAGAATAGAAATAAGGATAAGAACAAGTGTTATCACATAATAAAAATAGGCACATGGCTGAAAGTAATAGTTATAATGATAATAATAATAGAAATAAGGATAAAAATAAGAGTTATTACAGTAATAATAATAGTAATAAGGATAAAAGTAAGAGTTAACATGATGATAAAACAGGAATAAGGACAAAAATAAGAGTTATTACGATAATAATAATAGTAATAAGGATAAAAGTAAGAGTTAATATGATGATAAAATAGGAATAAGGACAAAAATAAGAGTTATTACGATAATAATAATAGTTATAAGGATAAAAATAAGAGTTATTACGATGATAATAATAGTAATAAGGATAAAAGTAAGATTTAATACGGTAATAAAAATAGGAATAAGGTTAAAAATGAGAGTTATTTATATAATCATAACAGTGATAAGGCTGAAAATAATAGTTATTACAATAATAATAACAGTAATAAGGATAACAGTAAGAGTTAATATGATGATAAAATAGGAATAAGGACAAAAATAAGAGTTATTACGATAATAATAATAGTTATAAGGATAAAAATAAGAGTTATTGCGATAATAAGAATAGTAATAAGGATAAAAGTAAGATTTAATACGATAATACAAATAGGAATAAGGTTAAAAATGAGAGTTATTTATATAATCATAACAGTAATAAGGCTGAAAATAATAGTTATTACAATAATGATAATAGTAATAAGGATAACAGTAAGAGTTAATATGATGATAAAATAGGAATAAGGACAAAAATAAGAGTTATTACGATAATAATAATAGTTATAAGGATAAAAATAAGAGTTATTACGATAATAAGAATAGAAATAAGGATAAAAATAAGAGTTATTACGATAATAATAATAGTAATAAGGATAAAAATAAGAGTTATTACGATGATAATAATAGTTATAAGGATAAAAATAAGAGTTATTACGATAATAATAATAGTAATAAGGATAAAAATAAGATTTATTACATAATAAAAATAGGAATAAGGCAGAAAATAATGGTTATAATGATATTAATGATGGTAACAGGGACAAAAAATATGAGTTACTACGATAATAATAATAGTAATAAGGATAAAAATAAGAGTTATTACGATAATAATAATAGTAATAAGGATAAAAATAAGAGTTATTACGATAATAATAGTAATAAGGATAAAAATAAGAGTTATAACATAATAAAAATAGGAATAAGGCAGAAAATAATGGTTATAATGATATTAATGATGGTAATAAGGACAAAAATAAGAGTTATTACGATAATAATAATAGTTATAAGGATAAAAATAAGAGTTATTACGATAATAAGAATAGAAATAAGGATAAGAACAAGGGTTATCACATAATAAAAATAGGCACATGGCTGAAAGTAATAGTTATAATGACAATAATAATAGTAATAAGGATAAAAATAAGAGTTATAACATAATAAAAATAGGAATAAGGCAGAAAATAATGGTTATAATGATATTAATGATGGTAATAACGATAAAAATAAGAGTTATTACGATAATAATAATAGTAATAAGGATAAAAATAAGAGCTATCACATAATAAAAATAGGAATAAGGCTGAAAATAATAGTTATAATGATAATAGTAATAGAAATAAGGATAAAAATAAGAGTTATTACGATAATAATAATAGTAATAAGGATAAAAATAAGAGTTATTACGATGATAATAATAGTTATAAGGATAAAAATAAGAGTTATTACGATAATAATAATAGTTATAAGGATAAAAATAAGAGTCATTACGATAATAAGAATAGAAATAAGGATAAGAACAAGAGTTATCACATAATAAAAATAGGAATAAGGGAGAAAATAATGGTTATAATGATATTAATGATGGTAATAAGGACAAAAATAAGAGTTATTACGATAATAAGAATAGAAATAAGGATAAGAACAAGAGTTATCACATAATAAAAATAGGCACATGGCTGAAAGTAATAGTTATAATGATAATAATAATAGAAATAAGGATAAAAATAAGAGTTATTACAGTAATAATAATAGTAATAAGGATAAAAGTAAGAGTTAATATGATGATAAAATAGGAATAAGGACAAAAATAAGAGTTATTACGATAATAATAATAGTAATAAGGATAAAAGTAGGAGTTAATATGATGATAAAATAGGAATAAGGACAAAAATAAGAGTTATTACGATAATAATAATAGTAATGAGGATAAAATTAAGAGCTATCACATAATAAAAATAGGAATAAGGCTGAAAATAATAGTTATAATGATAATAATAATAGAAATAAGGATAAAAATAAGAGTTATTACATAATAAAAATAGGAATATGGCTGAAAATAATAGTTATAATGATGATAATAATAGAAATAAGGATAAAAATATGAGTTATTACGATAATAATAATAGTAATAAGGATAAAAATAAGAGTTATTACGATGATAATAATAGTAATAAGGATAAAAGTAAGATTTAATACGATAATAAAAATAGGAATAAGGTTAAAAATGAGAGTTATTTATATAATCATAACAGTGATAAGGCTGAAAATAATAGTTAGTACGATATTAATAATAGTAATAAGGATAAAAGTAAGAGTTAATATGATGATAAAATAGGAATAAGGACAAAAATAAGAGTTATTACGATAATAATAATAGTAATAAGGATAAAAATAAGAGTTATTACGATGATAATAATAGTAATAAGGATAAAAGTAAGATTTAATACGATAATAAATATAGGAATAAGGTTAAAAATGAGAGTTATTTATATAATCATAACAGTGATAAGGCTGAAAATAATAGTTAGTACGATATTAATAATAGTAATAAGGATAACAGTAAGAGTTAATATGATGATAAAATAGGAATAAGGACAAAAATAAGAGTTATTACGATAATAATAATAGTTATAAGGATAAAAATAAGAGTTATTACGATAATAAGAATAGAAATAAGGATAAAAATAAGAGTTATTACGATAATAATAATAGTAACAAGGATAAAAATAAGAGTTATTACGATGATAATAATAGTTATAAGGATAAAAATAAGAGTTATTACGATAATAAGAATAGGAATAAGGCAGAAAATAATGGTTATAATGATATTAATGATGGTAATAAGGATAAGAATAAGAGTTATTACGATAATAATAATAGTAATAAGGATAAAAATAAGATTTATTACATAATAAAAATAGGAATAAGGCATAAAATAATGGTTATAATGATATTAATGATGGTAATAAGGACAAAAATATGAGTTATTACGATAATAATAATAGTAATAAGGATAAAAATAAGAGTTATTACGATAATAATAGTAATAAGGATAAAAATAAGAGTTATAACATAATAAAAATAGGAATATGGCTGAAAATAATAGTTATAATGATAATAATAATAGAAATATGGATAAAAATAAGAGTTACTACGATAATAATAATAGTAATAAGGATAAAAATAAGAGTTATTACGATAATAATAATAGTAATAAGGATAAAAATAAGAGTTATTACGATAATAATAATAGTAATAAGGATAAAAATAAGAGTTATTACGATGATAATAATAGTAATAAGGATAAAAGTAAGATTTAATACGATAATACAAATAGGAATAAGGTTAAAAATGAGAGTTATTTATATAATCATATAAGTGATAAGGTTGAAAATAATAGTTATTACAATAATAATAATAGTAATAAGGATAACAGTAAGAGTTAATATGATGATAAAATAGGAATAAGGACAAAAATAAGAGTTATTACGATAATAATAATAGTTATAAGGATAAAAATAAGAGTTATTACGATAATAAGAATAGAAATAAGGATAAGAACAAGAGTTATCACATAATAAAAATAAGCACATGGCTGAAAGTAATAGTTATAATGACAATAATAATAGTAATAAGGATAAAAATAAGAGTTATAACATAATAAAAATAGGAATAAGGCAGAAAATAATGGTTATAATGATATTAATGATGGTAATAAGGATAAAAATAAGAGTTATTACGATAATAATAACAGTAATAAGGATAAAAATAAGAGCTATCACATAATAAAAATAGGAATAAGGCTGAAAATAATAGTTATAATGATAATAGTAATAGAAATAAGGATAAAAATAAGAGTTATTACGATAATAATAATAGTAATAAGGATAAAAAAAAGAGTTATAACATAATAAAAATAGGAATAAGGCAGAAAATAATGGTTATAATGATATTAATGATGGTAATAAGGATAAAAATAAGAGTTATTACGATAATAATGATAGTAATAAGGATAAAAATAAGAGCTATCACATAATAAAAATAGGAATAAGGCTGAAAATAATAGTTATAATGATAATAGTAATAGAAATAAGGATAAAAATAAGAGTTATTACATAATAAAAATAGGAATATGGCTGAAAATAATAGTTATAATGATAATAATAATAGAAATAAGGATAAAAATAAGAGTTATTACTATAATAATAATAGTAATAAGGATAAAAATAAGAGTTATTGCGATGATAATAATAGTAATAAGGATAAAAGTAAGATTTAATACGATAATACAAATAGGAATAAGGTTAAAAATGAGAGTTATTTATATAATCATAACAGTGATAAGGCTGAAAATAATAGTTATTACAATAACAATAATAGTAATAAGGATAACAGTAAGAGTTAATATGATGATAAAATAGGAATAAGGACAAAAATAAGAGTTATTACGATAATAATAATAGTTATAAGGATAAAAATAAGAGTTATTACGATAATAAGAATAGAAATAAGGATAAGAACAAGAGTTATCACATAATAAAAATAGGCACATGGCTGAAAGTAATAGTTATAATGATAATAATAATAGAAATATGGATAAAAATAAGAGTTATTACAGTAATAATAATAGTAATAAGGATAAAAATAAGAGTTATAACATAATAAAAATAGGAATAAGGCAGAAAATAATGGTTATAATGATATTAATGATGGTAATAAGGATAAAAATAAGAGTTATTACGATAATAATAATAGTAATAAGGATAAAAATAAGAGTTATTACATAATAAAAATAGGAATATGGTTGAAAGTAATAGTTATAATGACAATAGTAATAGAAATAAGGATAAAAATAAGAGTTACTACGATAATAATCATAGTAATAAGGATAAAAATAAGAGTTATTACGATAATAATAATAGTTATAAGGATAAAAATAAGAGTTAATATGATGATAATAATAGTAATAAGGATAAAAATAAGAGTTATTACATAATAAAAATAGGAATATGGTTGAAAGTAATAGTTATAATGACAATAATAATAGAAATAAGGATAAAAATAAGAGTTACTACGATAATAATAATAGAAATAAGGATAAAAATAAGAGTTATTACATAATAAAAATAGGAATATGGCTGAAAATAATAGTTATAATGATATAATAATAGAAATAAGGATAAAAATAAGAGTTATTACGATAATAATAATAGTAATAAGGATAAAAATAAGAGTTGTTACGATGATAATAATAGTAATAAGGATAAAAGTAAGATTTAATACGATAATAAAAATAGGAATAAGGTTAAAAATGAGAGTTATTTATATAATCATAACAGTGATAAGGCTGAAAATAATAGTTAGTACGATATTAATAATAGTAATAAGGATAAAAGTAAGAGTTAATATGATGATAAAATAGGAATAAGGACAAAAATAAGAGTTATTACGATAATAATAATAGTTATAAGGATAAAAATAAGAGTTATTACGATAATAAGAATAGAAATAAGGATAAGAACAAGAGTTATTGCATAATAAAAATAGGAATATGGCTGAAAGTAATAGTTATAATGACAATAATAATAGAAATAAGGATAAAAATAAGAGTTACTACGATAATAATAATAGTAATAAGGATAAAAATAAGAGTTATTACATAATAAAAATAGGAATATGGCTGAAAATAATAGTTATAATGATAATAATAATAGAAATAAGGATAAAAATAAGAGTTATTACGATAATAATAATAGTAATAAGGATAAAAATAAGAGTTATTACGATGATAATAATAGTAATAAGGATAAAAGTAAGATTTAATACGATAATAAAAATAGGAATAAGGTTAAAAACGAGAGTTATTTATATAATCATAACAGTGATAAGGCTGAAAATAATAGTTAGTACGATATTAATAATAGTAATAAGGATAAAAGTAAGAGTTAATATGATGATAAAATAGGAATAAGGACAAAAATAAGAGTTATTACGATAATAATAATAGTTATAAGGATAAAAATAAGAGTTATTACGATAATAAGAATAGAAATAAGGATAAGAACAAGAGTTATCACATAATAAAAATAGGCACATGGCTGAAAGTAATAGTTATAATGATAATAATAATAGAAATAAGGATAAAGATAAGAGTTATTACGATAATAATAATAGTAATAAGGATAAAAATAAGATTTATTACATAATAAAAATAGGAATAAGGCCGAAAATAATGGTTATAATGATATTAATGATGGTAATAGGGACAAAAATATGAGTTACTACGATAATAATAATAGTAATAAGGATAAAAATAAGAGTTATTACGATAATAATAATAGTAATAAGGATAAAAATAAGAGTTATTACGATAATAATAGTAATAAGGATAAAAATAAGAGTTATAACATAATAAAAATAGGAATAAGGCAGAAAATAATGGTTATAATGATATTAATGATGGTAATAAGGATAAAAATAAGAGTTATTACGATAATAATAATAGTAATAAGGATAAAAATAAGAGTTATTGCATAATAAAAATAGGAATATGGCTGAAAGTAATAGTTATAATGACAATAATAATAGAAATAAGGATAAAAATAAGAGTTACTACGATAATAATAATAGTAATAAGGATAAAAATAAGAGTTATTACATAATAAAAATAGGAATATGGCTGAAAATAATAGTTATAATGATAATAATAATAGAAATATGGATAAAAATAAGAGTTATTACGATAATAATAATAGTAATAAGGATAAAAATAAGAGTTATTACGATGATAATAATAGTAATAAGGATAAAAGTAAGATTTAATACGATAATAAAAATAGGAATAAGGTTAAAAATGAGAGTTATTTATATAATCATAACAGTGATAAGGCTGAAAATAATAGTCATTACAATAATAATAATAGTAATAAGGATAAAAGTAGGAGTTAATATGATGATAAAATAGGAATAAGGACAAAAATAAGAGTTATTACGATAATAATAATAGTTATAAGGATAAAAATAAGAGTTATTACGACAATAAGAATAGAAATAAGGATAAGAACAAGAGTTATCACATAATAAAAATAAGCACATGGCTGAATGTAATAGTTATAATGACAATAATAATAGTAATAAGGATAAAAATAAGAGTTATAACATAATAAAAATAGGAATAAGGCAGAAAATAATGGTTATAATGATATTAATGATGGTAATAACGATAAAAATAAGAGTTATTACGATAATAATAATAGTAATAAGGATAAAAATAAGAGCTATCACATAATAAAAATAGGAATAAGGCTGAAAATAATAGTTATAATGATAATAGTAATAGAAATAAGGATAAAAATAAGAGTTATTACGATAATATTAATAGTAATAAGGATAAATATAAGAGTTATTACGATGATAATAATAGTTATAAGGATAAAAATAAGAGTTATTACGATAATAATAATAGTTATAAGGATAAAAATAAGAGTCATTACGATAATAAGAATAGAAATAAGGATAAGAACAAGAGTTATCACATAATAAAAATAGGCACATGGCTGAAAGTAATAGTTATAATGATAATAATAATAGAAATAAGGATAAAAATAAGAGTTATTACAGTAATAATAATAGTAATAAGGATAAAAGTAAGAGTTAATATGATGATAAAATAGGAATAAGGACAAAAATAAGAGTTATTACGATAATAATAATAGTAATAAGGATAAAAGTAGGAGTTAATATGATGATAAAATAGGAATAAGGACAAAAATAAGAGTTATTACGATAATAATAATAGTAATGAGGATAAAATTAAGAGCTATCACATAATAAAAATAGGAATAAGGCTGAAAATAATAGTTATAATGATAATAATAATAGAAATAAGGATAAAAATAAGAGTTATTACATAATAAAAATAGGAATATGGCTGAAAATAATAGTTATAATGATGATAATAATAGAAATAAGGATAAAAATAAGAGTTATTACGATAATAATAATAGTAATAAGGATAAAAATAAGAGTTATTACGATGATAATAATAGTAATAAGGATAAAAGTAAGATTTAATACGATAATAAAAATAGGAATAAGGTTAAAAATGAGAGTTATTTATATAATCATAACAGTGATAAGGCTGAAAATAATAGTTAGTACGATATTAATAATAGTAATAAGGATAAAAGTAAGAGTTAATATGATGATAAAATAGGAATAAGGACAAAAATAAGAGTTATTACGATAATAATAATAGTTATAAGGATAAAAATAAGAGTTATTACGATAATAAGAATAGAAATAAGGATAAGAACAAGAGTTATCACATAATAAAAATAGGCACATGGCTGAAAGCAATAGTTATAATGACAATAATAATAGTAATAAGGATAAAAATAAGAGTTATAACATAATAAAAATAGGAATAAGGCAGAAAATAATGGTTATAATGATATTAATGATGGTAATACGGATAAAAATAAGAGTTATTACGATAATAATAATAGTAATAAGGATAAAAATAAGAGTTATTACATAATAAAGATAGGAATATGGTTGAAAGTAATAGTTATAATGACAATAGTAATAGAAATAAGGATAAAAATAAGAGTTACTACGATAATAATAATAGTAATAAGGATAAAAATAAGAGTTATTACGATAATAATAATAGTTATAAGGATAAAAATAAGAGTTAATATGATGATAATAATAGTAATAAGGATAAAAATAAGAGTTATTACATAATAAAAATAGGAATATGGTTGAAAGTAATAGTTATAATGACAATAGTAATAGAAATAAGGATAAAAATAAGAGTTACTACGATAATAATAATAGTAATAAGGATAAAAGTAAGAGTTATTACGATAATAATAGTAGTTATAAGGAAAAAAATAAGAGTTAATATGATGATAAAATAGGAATAAGGACAAAAATAAGAGTTATTACGATAATAATAGTAGTAATGAGGACAAAATTAAGAGCTATCACATAATAAAAATAGGAATAAGGCTGAAAATAATAGTTATAATGATAATAATAATAGAAATAAGGATAAAAATAAGAGTTATTACATATTAAAAATAGGAATATGGCTGAAAATAATAGTTATAATGATAATAATAATAGAAATAAGGATAAAAATAAGAGTTATTACGATAATAATAATAGTAATAAGGATAAAAATAAGAGTTATTACGATGATAATAATAGTAATAAGGATAAAAGTAAGATTTAATACGATAATAAAAATAGGAATAAGGTTAAAAATGAGAGTTATTTATATAATCATAACAGTGATAAGGCTGAAAATAATAGTTAGTACGATATTAATAATAGTAATAAGGATAAAAGTAAGAGTTAATATGATGATAAAATAGGAATAAGGACAAAAATAAGAGTTATTACGATAATAATAATAGTTATAAGGATAAAAATAAGAGTTATTACGATAATAAGAATAGAAATAAGGATAAGAACAAGAGTTATCACATAATAAAAATAGGCACATGGCTGAAAGTAATAGTTATAATGATAATAATAATAGAAATAAGGATAAAGATAAGAGTTATTACGATAATAATAATAGTAATAAGGATAAAAATAAGATTTATTACATAATAAAAATACGAATAAGGCAGAAAATAATGGTTATAATGATATTAATGATGGTAATAAGGACAAAAATATGAGTTACTACGATAATAATAATAGTAATAAGGATAAAAATAAGAGTTATTACGATAATAATAATAGTAATAAGGATAAAAATAAGAGTTATTACGATAATAATAGTAATAAGGATAAAAATAAGAGTTATAACATAATAAAAATAGGAATAGGGCAGAAAATAATGGTTATAATGATATTAATGATGGTAATAAGAATAAAAATAAGAGTTATTGCATAATAAAAATAGGAATATGGCTGAAAGTAATAGTTACAATGACAATAATAATAGAAATAAGGATAAAAATAAGAATTACTACGATAATAATAATAGTAATAAGGATAAAAATAAGAGTTATTACATAATAAAAATAGGAATATGGCTGAAAATAATAGTTATAATGATAATAATAATAGAAATATCGATAAAAATAAGAGTTATTGCGATAATAATAATAGTAATAAGGATAAAAATAAGAGTTATTACGATGATAATAATAGTAATAAGGATAAAAGTAAGATTTAATACGATAATAAAAATAGGAATAAGGTTAAAAATGAGAGTTATTTATATAATCATAACAGTGATAAGGCTGAAAATAATAGTCATTACAATAATAATAATAGTAATAAGGATAAAAGTAGGAGTTAATATGATGATAAAATAGGAATAAGGACAAAAATAAGAGTTATTACGATAATAATAATAGTTATAAGGATAAAAATAAGAGTTATTACGACAATAAGAATAGAAATAAGGATAAGAACAAGAGTTATCACATAATAAAAATAAGCACATGGCTGAAAGTAATAGTTATAATGACAATAATAATAGTAATAAGGATAAAAATAAGAGTTATAACATAATAAAAATAGGAATAAGGCAGAAAATAATGGTTATAATGATATTAATGATGGTAATAAGGACAAAAATAAGAGTTATTACGATAATAAGAATAGAAATAAGGATAAGAACAAGAGTTATCACATAATAAAAATAGGCACATGGCTGAAAGTAATAGTTATAATGATAATAATAATAGAAATAAGGATAAAAATAAGAGTTATTACAGTAATAATAATAGTAATAAGGATAAAAGTAAGAGTTAATATGATGATAAAATAGGAATAAGGACAAAAATAAGAGTTATTACGATAATAATAATAGTAATAAGGATAAAAGTAGGAGTTAATATGATGATAAAATAGGAATAAGGACAAAAATAAGAGTTATTACGATAATAATAATAGTAATAAGGATAAAAATAAGAGTTATTACGATAATAATAGTAATAAGGATAAAAATAAGAGTTATAACATAATAAAAATAGGAATAAGGCAGAAAATAATGGTTATAATGATATTAATGATGGTAATAAGAATAAAAATAAGAGTTATTGCATAATAAAAATAGGAATATGGCTGAAAGTAATAGTTACAATGACAATAATAATAGAAATAAGGATAAAAATAAGAATTACTACGATAATAATAATAGTAATAAGGATAAAAATAAGAGCTATCACATAATAAAAATAGGAATAAGGCTGAAAATAATAGTTATAATGATAATAGTAATAGAAATAAGGATAAAAATAAGAGTTATTACGATAATAATAATAGTAATAAGGATAAAAAAAAGAGTTATAACATAATAAAAATAGGAATAAGGCAGAAAATAATGGTTATAATGATATTAATGATGGTAATAAGGATAAAAATAAGAGTTATTACGATAATAATGATAGTAATAAGGATAAAAATAAGAGCTATCACATAATAAAAATAGGAATAAGGCTGAAAATAATAGTTATAATGATAATAGTAATAGAAATAAGGATAAAAATAAGAGTTATTACATAATAAAAATAGGAATATGGCTGAAAATAATAGTTATAATGATAATAATAATAGAAATAAGGATAAAAATAAGAGTTATTACTATAATAATAATAGTAATAAGGATAAAAATAAGAGTTATTGCGATGATAATAATAGTAATAAGGATAAAAGTAAGATTTAATACGATAATACAAATAGGAATAAGGTTAAAAATGAGAGTTATTTATATAATCATAACAGTGATAAGGCTGAAAATAATAGTTATTACAATAACAATAATAGTAATAAGGATAACAGTAAGAGTTAATATGATGATAAAATAGGAATAAGGACAAAAATAAGAGTTATTACGATAATAATAATAGTTATAAGGATAAAAATAAGAGTTATTACGATAATAAGAATAGAAATAAGGATAAGAACAAGAGTTATCACATAATAAAAATAGGCACATGGCTGAAAGTAATAGTTATAATGATAATAATAATAGAAATATGGATAAAAATAAGAGTTATTACAGTAATAATAATAGTAATAAGGATAAAAATAAGAGTTATAACATAATAAAAATAGGAATAAGGCAGAAAATAATGGTTATAATGATATTAATGATGGTAATAAGGATAAAAATAAGAGTTATTACGATAATAATAATAGTAATAAGGATAAAAATAAGAGTTATTACATAATAAAAATAGGAATATGGTTGAAAGTAATAGTTATAATGACAATAGTAATAGAAATAAGGATAAAAATAAGAGTTACTACGATAATAATCATAGTAATAAGGATAAAAATAAGAGTTATTACGATAATAATAATAGTTATAAGGATAAAAATAAGTGTTATTACGATAATAAGAATAGAAATAAGGATAAGAACAAGAGTTATCACATAATAAAAATTTGCACATGGCTGAAAGTAATAGTTATAATGATAATAATAATAGAAATAAGGATAAAAATAAGAGTTATTACATAATAAAAATAGGAATATGGCTGAAAATAATAGTTATAATGATAATAATAATAGAAATAAGGATAAAAATAAGAGTTATTACGATAATAATAATAGTAATAAGGATAAAAATAAGATTTATTACATAATAAAAATAGGAATAAGGCAGAAAATAATGGTTATAATGATATTAATGATGGTAATAAGGACAAAAATATGAGTTACTACGATAATAATAATAGTAATAAGGATAAAAATAAGAGTTATTACGATAATAATAATAGTAATAAGGATAAAAATAAGAGTTATTACATAATAAAAATAGGAATATGGCTGAAAATAATAGTTATAATGATAATAATAATAGAAATAAGGATAAAAATAAGAGTTATTACGATAATAATAATAGTAATAAGGATAAAAATAAGAGTTGTTACATAATAAAAATAGGAATATGGCTGAAAATAATAGTTATAATGATAATAATAATAGAAATAAGGATAAAAATAAGAGTTATTACATAATAAAAATAGGAATATGGCTGAAAATAATAGTTATAATGATAATAATAATAGAAATAAGGATAAAAATAAGAGTTATTACGATAATAATAATAGTAATAAGGATAAAAATAAGAGTTGTTACGATGATAATAATAGTAATAAGGATAAAAGTAAGATTTAATACGATAATAAAAATAGGAATAAGGTTAAAAATGAGAGTTATTTATATAATCATAACAGTGATAAGGCTGAAAATAATAGTTAGTACGATATTAATAATAGTAATAAGGATAAAAGTAAGAGTTAATATGATGATAAAATAGGAATAAGGACAAAAATAAGAGTTATTACGATAATAATAATAGTTATAAGGATAAAAATAAGAGTTATTACGATAATAAGAATAGAAATAAGGATAAGAACAAGAGTTATTGCATAATAAAAATAGGAATATGGCTGAAAGTAATAGTTATAATGACAATAATAATAGAAATAAGGATAAAAATAAGAGTTACTACGATAATAATAATAGTAATAAGGATAAAAATAAGAGTTATTACATAATAAAAATAGGAATATGGCTGAAAATAATAGTTATAATGATAATAATAATAGAAATAAGGATAAAAATAAGAGTTATTACGATAATAATAATAGTAATAAGGATAAAAATAAGAGTTATTACGATGATAATAATAGTAATAAGGATAAAAGTAAGATTTAATACGATAATAAAAATAGGAATAAGGTTAAAAACGAGAGTTATTTATATAATCATAACAGTGATAAGGCTGAAAATAATAGTTAGTACGATATTAATAATAGTAATAAGGATGAAAGTAAGAGTTAATATGATGATAAAATAGGAATAAGGACAAAAATAAGAGTTATTACGATAATAATAATAGTTATAAGGATAAAAATAAGAGTTATTACGATAATAAGAATAGAAATAAGGATAAGAACAAGAGTTATCACATAATAAAAATAGGCACATGGCTGAAAGTAATAGTTATAATGATAATAATAATAGAAATAAGGATAAAGATAAGAGTTATTACGATAATAATAATAGTAATAAGGATAAAAATAAGATTTATTACATAATAAAAATAGGAATAAGGCCGAAAATAATGGTTATAATGATATTAATGATGGTAATAGGGACAAAAATATGAGTTACTACGATAATAATAATAGTAATAAGGATAAAAATAAGAGTTATTACGATAATAATAATAGTAATAAGGATAAAAATAAGAGTTATTACGATAATAATAGTAATAAGGATAAAAATAAGAGTTATAACATAATAAAAATAGGAATAGGCAGAAAATAATGGTTATAATGATATTAATGATGGTAATAAGAATAAAAATAAGAGTTATTTGCATAATAAAAATAGGAATATGGCTGAAAGTAATAGTTACAATGACAATAATAATAGAAATAAGGATAAAATAAGAATTACTACGATAATAATAATAGTAATAAGGATAAAAATAAGAGTTATTACATAATAGAAATAGGAATATGGCTGAAAATAATAGTTATAATGATAATAATAATAGAAATATCGATAAAAATAAGAGTTATTGCGATAATATAATAGTAATAAGGATAAAAATAAGAGTTATTACGATGATAATAATAGTAATAAGGATAAAAGTAAGATTTAATACGATAATAAAAATAGGAATAAGGGTTAAAAATGAGAGTTATTTATATTATCATAACAGTGATAAGGCTGAAAATAATAGTCATTACAATAATAATAATAGTAATAAGGATAAAAGTAGGAGTTAATATGATGATAAATAGGAATAAGGACAAAAATAAGAGTTATTACGATAATAATAATAGTTATAAGGATAAAAATAAGAGTTATTACGACAATAAGAATAGAAATAAGGATAAGAACAAGAGTTATCACATAATAAAAATAAGCACATGGCTGAAAGTAATAGTTATAATGGACAATTAATAATAGTAATAAGGATAAAAATAAGAGTGTATAACATAATAAAAATAGGAATAAGGCAGAAAATAATGGTTATAATGATATTAATGATGGTAATAAGGACAAAAATAAGAGTTATTACGATAATAAGAATAGAAATAAGGATAAGAACAAGAGTTATCACATAATAAAAATAGGCACATGGCTGAAAGTAATAGTTATAATGATAATAATAATAGAAATAAGGATAAAAATAAGAGTTATTACAGTAATAATAATAGTAATAAGGATAAAAGTAAGAGTTAATATGATGATAAAATAGGAATAAGGACAAAAATAAGAGTTATTACGATAATAATAATAGTAATAAGGATAAAAGTAGGAGTTAATATGATGATAAAATAGGAATAAGGACAAAAATAAGAGTTATTACGATAATAATAATAGTAAT